>CM034351.1:102604540-103037967 GCA_019925275.1 Mytilus edulis | reverse complement strand
TATAATTAGGCCGTATTAGTTTTATCGTTTGAATTGTTTCACACTTTCATGGCGTTTTATAAACGGCTTTACAGTATCGTTTTTTTTTTTATTGTTGAAGTCCTTACGGTTTCCTATTATTGCTTTCATCCACTACTTCATAATATGATAGTTGCGTCATCAGCAATCAGATCACATCTCTTCGTTTTTATATTATATACCCGACTTTTTCTCTCGTGTTTTCCTGAACATGCATGAAATATTTGTCACTGGGCGTTAAAAATTAGCATCAATTTTGTGTTAAATAAGAAAAAACCATCTGATATTTATTTATTTGTTGGGATGGGGGACATGAGATTTTCGTTTATGAATATGGTTGCCTGGTAAGAGCAAAACAAAAATAGGCATGATTAGCGACAAATTAAAATGAATAATGATGTCCTCTTTCCTTCTTCATTCCTCATCTATTGATTTAAACTGACTACTAGCCCAATCATGAGTATTGAAATTAGCGTTAATCACTAATGAAAATATAATAAAGAAAATGTAAAAAATTAAAAGTTCAATAAAATTGTAAAGTTTAATAAATAAAAGAAAAATTGAAATGAACTAGCAACCTCAATCAGGCATGCGCCGGAAAGTAATCTTCAAAATGTTGATGGTTTTCTGTACCTAAAGAAGAATCAAAATCCCGTCTCTAGAATTTCAAAGAGTTGTCCCTTAAGGATGTTTGCTCCTCTACTTTTTAAATTTTTGCCAGATTTTCGGAATCCTCTGGTTTTATCCATGTATTAACATTAAAAAAAAATTCCCACTAACCCCTACTTTTCTTTTCATATTTTTATCACATATTATTTAAAAAGCCATATTTCAAATTCTTATGAAATCGTTGTTATTTTTTCATAGTTTTTTAAACAAAAATTGTGCCAATGTTGAGTGAAAGAAAAATCTAGAGAAAATTATTTCCCGCCAAATTTTCAACGGCTTATATCACGAAAACAAGCACACGGACCCTCCATTTTTTTCTGCTTTTTTAGTTTCTTTATTTATATACTTTCAATTTATAACAGTCTTTTAAAAAGTTTGTTATTTTCAAACAGAGTAGCGAACATCCTTTGTCATTTAGACTAAACGACGCCATGTTTGTTTTGTGCCTCTGCTGTCTAAACCACCTATTTAAAAAGAAGAGGTGGAAGAGAGCCAGAAGATCTTCCCAATGCAAAAAAATAGAAATGGACCTCTTCTGGCTCACTACCGAAGAACAAAAAACACGCCCTAGGTATACATTTGAATTGATTAAGGTTCAAATCCCATGCTGCCGGCCCCGTCGGTATAAACTAATAATTGTATCTGTAACAGATGCTACACTTTTACAAGTAATCACGACGATTCTGTTGTATAGCGTAATGCAAATTATACAATATCAATAAAGTATTATATTATGTCATGTATTTTTGGGGACAATTTTGATTCGGTTATTTACTGCATCTGTTGAGCAGTATTTTGGATTTTTAAAACAATACTATTTCATGCTTTTTTCATAAAACAAAGGATGCAGACAGCAAAAACGAAACCGGCGTCGCCTTATACTTTCATCTTTACACAGTAATATTCATAGTAATAAAATATCGCGTTTAAACATATTCTTGATAGTGGAAATCCACCAAAAATTTGCATTTAGAAAATTGATTGCGACTCTTGAAATTTAAATGCCATAGTTTATCTTTGTGGTTTTTTTTTCTCTCAATAAAAGGCCGTAGTTTCGAACCGGTTAGTGAAAACTTTATCTAAAATTGGTAATAACTAATTTTCCGCGCATAAAATCAAATAGCATATAGGTGTAAAATCAAAGACCGATATAGTCGCGGACCCCGATGCGTCCGGGTAATGTGTCACGATGATGGTTACCGCATGTATACTATAGCACGTTAAACGTCTTGCTGGCTATGTTTGTCGGTCTTATATATTCATATCACCGTAGCGTATTCTCGTCCTGATATATGCATTTAGTATTTGTCAATGGACTTAAACAGCACTTTATTATCATGATAATTATCATCTAAGCGTAAAAAAAATTTCACAAATAAAAAAAGACTCCCCTAGTGGACATTTTTTTACTTTAAACTCGACGCATATTGCTGATTGTTGCAGTAAATGTTAACATAAAATTTATGACGTAACTGCATGAAATGTAACAGCAATATAAAAAATGCATTTTTGCGCATTGTCCTGCGGCCAAGTCAGAAGCCTGTGGTGTGGTCCTTGTTAGTCTTGTTTGATTTTTTAATTTTGTTTCATATATATATATATATATTGTAGTTTAGTATGACGCCCTTTAACACTGCACTAGTACATATTTTTTTTGTTATGGGGCCAGCTGAAGCACGCCTCCGGGTTTGACAAAACTTGATATTCGTCATGGCGTCATTTCTTATCAACATCTAAAGTTCATATGATGTTATCTACTGTACGTCCCTTATATATACCTAGCTCTACCTTCAAGTTCAGTCAGTGACTTGTTTCTGCCAGGTCATATCTTTAATGCATTATAACGTCGTTTTGGTTTGTTCTGATTATTACATTGAGGTTTGAATGATTTGGTGTTAATCTACCACGATAAAATTTCTTTTAATATTGATAGATTTTGATACATGAAGTAAAATGTTCAAAATGTCGGGAAAGCGTTAATTTGACAGCAACTCAACGACAAAAACTAGAGATCCACATATATACGGTCTTTAATAAAAGATATGGGTCTACATGCACTCAATTCCCACCCTAAATCCATGCAGTCGGGTACCTATGTATGTTGTGAATAATTACCATTATTGTTTAACAGACTCCTAACATACAATATAAGACCAGATAAAATCACTGACAAGATTTCTGTTTGGGAAATAGCACTTGAACCCATCTCCTTATTAATATTGATTGTATCATATGGTTGTTGCTCATGTCGTGTGGATGCTGTAGAATGTGACCACGTGACTGTAGTGTATGTCCTTATATTTATCATTGTATCATGGTGTTTTTTGTTTGTTTGTGAGAGAGCTTCTAACAAACGTCTTATTTATTTGAATTTTGGTGGAAAGTTGTCGCATTGGCAATCATACGATATTTCCTTATTATGATAATACGATAATAGAGGGGCATTATGTTTTCTGGTCTGTGCGTCCATACGTTAGTTCGTTTGTCTGTTCGTCCGTTCGTCCGTCTTTCCTGCTTCAGGTTAAAGTTTTTGGTCAAGGTAGTTTTTGATGAAGTTGAAGTCCAATCAACTTGATACTTAGTACACATTTTCCTTATGATATGATCTTTCTAATTTTTGAAGCCTAATTAGACTTTTGACACCAATCTCATGGTCCACTGAACATAGAAAATGAAAGTGCGAGTTTCAGGTTAAGGTTTTTGGTCAAGGTAGTTTTAGATGAAGTTGAAGTCCAATCAACTTGAAACTTAGTATACACATGGTCCCTACATATGGTACTCTTTCTAATTTTAATGCCAAAGTAGATTTTTTACCCAATTGCACGGTCCATTCAACATGGAAAATGAAAATGCGAGTGGGGCATCCGTGTACTTTGGACACCTTCTTGTTTTTTATATGAATATATGAGAAGGGATTAAACAACTTAATTTTTTATAGATCACCCGCACCTCGTTCTGACAATTATAGGATAACATAATGTATAACTTAGATAATCCCACATCATTTAAAAAAATCAATAATAGACGCTGTATACTGTATACCAAATAATTTCCTAGTTTATTACTGAATGTGAAAGCCAGCAAGGTCAAAGTACTCATTCTGCAGGTCAACAAAACAGGTCGTTGTTTTTCTCTTTTGAGTCTTGCATCCGAGACGGGTTTATGGTCCGGTTTGGTGGATAGATGTCCAATTGTTCAACCCCCCCTCTTTTCCCTAATTGCATTAACGGAAAATGTCAGTATTGCAACAAACACTAAACTGTTATCCTCAAATTTGATGTATGTAACCCGTAGCACCCCCCCCCCCCCCCCCTCCAAAAAAAAAAAAGAAAAGAAAAGAGAGAGGTGGTTACAGTGGCGGATCCAGGGGGGGGGGGTTCCGGGGGTTGGAACCCCCCTTTTTTTTGCGGGCCGATCACTGCATTTGAATGGGAGCATATAGTTGGAACCCACCCTTTACTCTGGGTTGGGAACCCACCCCTTTTTAAAATGGCTGGATCCGCCACTGGGTTATTTACCCATAGTAATTCCCCCGGCCTCCTAGATGTCATTACAAACACGCACATTTAGAACGTCAACGAAATGAGAAATGTTCTCAGTAAAAATAGTCCCAGTCATCATAATTTTATGATGAAGATTACCATGAATTTGAACATTTGTCGGTAGTACTATAACGATCATGGATTTAAGCAAGAGTGAGTTGAGAGGGATACATTTCATATGCAAATTCAAAAATCGACACCAAGATTTTTGCACATAAACATATCGTCTAGACATGTCGCAGGTATTTTAAAGAATATATACATCAAGTGGTGTTTTGTTTAACCTGTATATATACATGAAAGTCAAACCATGACTAGACAAGCTGTTGCCGGGTGTATTGTTTTTATCTATTTTTTTTACCTTTACCTACAATTTGTGTTTCTATCTTTTAGCATCCGTTCAAAATTTCTTCTTATACGGGATATCCGATATGCCGCCGAAGGCTTTAAACTTGAAAAGTTAGCTGAATTCCAATTTGGTCACCGTTGTCGCACACTTCCGAAGCCTGACTAGAAAACTTCTGAAGTTCATTTATTCTGGGAACAGTATATCTAAGTAATAAGACGTCGCGCAAGATACTGGTGACAATTTGAAGGTGATTCGAGAAAAATCGGCGAAAAGGCTAACTGTCCGTTTAGGACGCAACAATTTGCAGAATCGCTAAATAATTTTCGTTACCCAATCTAATGGCAACAAAATATCTGTTTTTCATGATATTTTTTTCACGAATAGGTTTCGATTTGAAGCGCTAAATTTTATGAAATAGGCAATTTTGCCGTGTAATGCGTAACATTGAACATTGAGATCTCCAAACATTTTTGAGAATGAAATATGGATTGAGTAGCCAAAGGTAGTTCTCATTTGGAAGGAATTAAGAACCATATGTAAAGTTTTGAATTACATAATTTTACTTACATATATGACGTCATACATGTAGAAAAATGACGTCATAGCAACTTTTTGATCTTGTAATGGTGACAAATAATCTAGACTCCAACTGCAAACTTTGAAGATCAAATTCATATACTGAAGGTAATTTTAAAAGGATATCGTTTATATTTATAATTTATAAATTACAAACATTTCTGTTTAAATTGGTACCAAACTTTTTGAGTTTACTTGTTTTAAAAAAAAACTATTGAAAAAATTTAAAATCAGAAAAAATGTCCCGTATCATCTGAAATCCAAACAAATATTCCATTTTGACGATTTCGGGATCTACGATGTATCGCGATTAAATCAGAAGAAAAATACTGATACAGATTTCAAAAATTACAACAAATACTGAACATGATAATATAAATACTGGCTGTTTTTATATTTTATCCTTTTCGCAAATAAAGAAAAGAAAAATCAGAAAAAATGTCCAATGAGACAAAAAACGTCGAAAAATAATGAAACGTCATATTTCACACAGAGTCAATACGCAAAAGAAATTATAAGAAGAACTTGTAAAGAATCGATCTCCAAACATGAAACGATATGGGCATGTTTTTGCCTTAGGGAGCTTCCATTTGATTTTTAAGGGGGGGGGGGGGGGGGGCTAGAATGAAATTTGAAAAAGAGGGAGGACAGGGGTTTTGAGTGTAAAAAAAGGCAGACAGGAGTTTCGAGTAAAAAAGTAATGAATAAGAATGGAAACGGGGAATATGTCAAAGAGATAACAACCCGACCAAAACGTAGAAAACAGCTCAAGGCCACCAATGGGTCTTCAACATGCGAGAAATCCCGCACCCAGAGGAGGTCTTGAGTAGGCCCCGAAATCCTAATGTATACTAGATCAAGAAAATGGACGCCACTCTTCACTTCGAAACACAGAGATGAACTAAAAGTAAAAAAATATAAAAGACTAACAAAAGCTATAGGTACCTGACTTAGGACAGGCGCGAACTGCGGTGGGGTTAAAAGGGCAGGATGAGCAGTTGGCAAACAAACCCAGGATAAACTTGTAAAAAAAGGCAGGACCAAATATAGTGAAAATAAAAAGGCAGGACCGAGATAACAACTAAAAAAAATGCCGGACAAAATTTTTCATCCTAGCACCCCCCCCCCCCCCCATTAAAATCAAATGGTTGCTCCCTTAATGAAATAAAAATATTATTCTATATTAAAATTCGTAAAAAATGATTTGACTTTAGGAAGTTCTGGAACAATCTAAAAGAAGAGTTACCATATTAGATAATTTTCGTAGACAAAACAAGAGGCACCAATCCCTTCAAACAACCGAAATGATCTCTGGTGTTTCAGGAGAATGATTAGTTCCAAAAAAATAAAACACGAGACAAAAAAGACTCATATTTAATTATTGAATGTATTTATAAACCAACAATCAATTAAAATAATCGGACTTAAAAAAATCAGACCAAAATTTTGTGTACATTCAAATATAAATATGCTTTCAGAAATATGAATAACAGAAAAAAAAGTAAACTTTCGGCTAAGGAAATACTTATTAGGAACAGAGAACGAAAAAGGCTTCAGAAAAATGAAACGAGTAGAAAATCTTATGGAAAGTTGTACAAGAATAAAGAGAGCGAGACAAAAACATATAGTCAAACGATTAATGCAAGAAAAAAGAGAGAACAAAGGGAGAAATCTAAGAAAATAAATGAAAGAAAACTGAAAAATAAAATGAATGTCCGTAAACACAGAGGTAAAAAAAATGTAGAACTTTCATCAATGTCACTTGTTGTACCAGAAGGTTCAAATGTTTTCAAAAACAGAATGGAAAAGGCCAGAGCCCTAAGAAAATTTAAAGAAGGTTTACCAAAATCTCCATCTAAACGATGCGCAGTTATATCGACCTATTTGGCCCGCAGATCCCCTCGATCGCCAACAATAGCTAATCTGAAACATTCAGTTTCGCCAGTTGAAATGGCCGTCGTTGCAGATATTCAAGAAATAATAAAATCTACAAAATTAAAGCGATCTAAGAATGCACGTTCGGTAATGAATTCTGTTACTGCATCAATCAGCGGGGAAAATTTAGCAAACTCGAGAGGTAAAATTAAACTGTGTAAAAATTTAGGTTTGCCAGCAAGAAGGGTTGCTGGAGGCCAGCGTATTAGGTCTAGAATTCTTAAAAGTGAATCGTCTGCATGGGCTCTTACGCAACAGAAAACAAGAAAAGATTCCATTTCAGAAGAAACAAAGAAAACAGTTTATAACTTTTGGCTCTCTGATGGCATATCACACCCGACCGGCAACAAATCCGATATCAAAAGAGAACGATTGGGACCAAACTTATATACTTCGCATATGACACACGTGCTGGAAAAAACACAAACTGATGCGTATTTAGATTTTGTCGCCAAATATCCGGAAATTAAAATTGGACAAAGAGCATTTGAGAAACTTCGACCGTTTTTCGTAAGACCTGCATCTGAAAAAGATAGAAATACATGCTGTTGTAGATATCACGTGGAAGCAAACCTTGTTTTCAAAGCATGTATGAAGTTCAGAAAATCGTGTGACAGGGAAACCGATTCGCAAGAAAGTGACTATCCCGTATTTGAGAAAATGTCAGACCTTATACATATTACGCTATGTCCAAAAGTAAATGGATTTTATAGAAAAAATTGTCTTGACCGAAAATGTAGCCTTTGCGGAGTTGGTAATTTCAAACTTTCACCCAACGAATCACAGTCGTCTTCAACTGTTGAATGGCAAAAATATGAATATATAACTGAAAAATCGAAGGGTAAAAATGTAAGGCGCCGACTGACCCTGATAAAAAAGAAAACTAGCGTAAACGAAATGTTTCTCAATTTAAAAAAGCTTCTCGAAACTTTCCCCGCTCACCAGCACCGATCAAACTGGCAAAGCAATCAAATTCAGAACTTGCCAGTCAATCATTGCATATGCATCCACGATTATTCGGAAAATTATCGCTGTGTCGAGAAAGAAGAAATCCAATCCAATTACTTCCAAAGAACTGAATGCAGCATTCATGTAACCGTCATGCACCGACACGCCATTTTAGAATACGATGGTGTAGACAGTACAGAAGAATTTCCGGAAATAATTACGGAACATTTTTTCGTAATTTCCCCGGACCTGCAACATGATAATGATTTTACAAAATATGTCCA
This sequence comes from Mytilus edulis, assembly GCA_019925275.1. NCBI lineage: Eukaryota > Metazoa > Mollusca > Bivalvia > Mytilida > Mytilidae > Mytilus > Mytilus edulis. The sequence continues at coordinate 103,029,646 of CM034351.1, read as the reverse complement.
AAAGAAAGTTAAGGAATATTTAGATTCAATATCATACACAGTTGATCATATGCATGAATTCACAGACGGTTGTTCTAGCCAATATAAATCGCGGCACTGTTTAGGAAGTTTATCTACTGCCATCCCTGATTTCGGATATAAAACATTCCATAGAAATTTCTTTGAAACAAGCCATGCAAAAGGGCCTCAAGATGCCGCGGGGGGATTTATAAAAAGACAGGCGGACATATCTGTTCTACGTGGCAATACAGTGATTCAGAATGCGAAGGATTTATTTACGTTCTGCGAAAGTAGCCTTAAAAAGCCAAGAAGTGCATTATTTAAAAGAAGGGTATTTCGATATGTGGACTCAATTGATAGACACAATTCCAAAATATTTAAGCCGATCCAGCAAAATAGACAAATACATCATGTTTTTACTAGTACATGTAATGAAATCATTGTTTCCGATCTCTCTTGTTACACGTGCGATCAATGCATTTTGGGGAATTATCTTAACTGTTTAAATGTAGAAAATACCGGGGGAAAGAAAACTATTAAGCCACGCGAAATAACACAAACTTCTAACGAAGAAGAAGTAGCACAAGACACTGACATTCTTTCAGAAGACATATCAGATTTGGTATCCATAAACTCTGTTGTGGCTGTCAAAACCGACGATGATAACTTTGACTATTATTTAATGAAAATTTCCAAAGGTTCACACGTATTGAATTCAGCAGAGAGTGACAGCTGGGGTGCTACATATCCCCCTGGATTCGAGGTTTTCCGGGTCATTATTATGACAAAATCAGTGACAATGATCCGTTAAAATATAAACTTTTAAAGACAAAGACTGCTTTGGTACCGACGAAATCTCTGCTATACATACTTGCTGATGTAGATGCCTCTTATCGTATAACTATTTCAGAGGACACCCATCTAGACATTCTTTCTGTATTGGACAATTTGGATTGAAATAAGAATTAAATTATAAAACACCATGCACTGTTGTTTAGCCACTCATAACATATTTTAGTAGACCTTTCCGATTCAAATGAAATGATTCAACGTGGCTCTGCTTATAATTAAAAAATATAAAATATATATATATATATATATATATATATAAGTACGTCTGAGTCAGTGACAACCCTACAACAGATGTATCCATCGGATCGCCATCAATGATGGTGATACATGGCTGTGTACATAATGTATATACAACTCGTCTAAACATAATGTTTAGACGAGTTGTATATATATATATATATATATATATATATATATATATATACATTTTTCGTTAAATAAAATATACATGAATATCTTTACTGAAAAAAAATATTCCCATGAAAAAAAACCTGAATGAATGAATCAATGCTTACACATTAGAAATCACATTAGAAAAACGTTACGTAAAAAACAAGAAAATAAGACGGCTTTTTGCTATATTTCCGACGTTACGTTATTATCACCAGTATTTTGCGCGACGTCTATATGTTTCTGATTTATTGTGGCTGGACTGAGAGAGGAAGGAAATGGTCTATGATAATTGCAGATTTTCTGGATTGTTGCACATGTAAAAAAGAAAACTTATAACTGCACTAAAAAAAGATAGAGCCCCCGTTTCCTGGTGGCACAGATGTCCATCCCCCTTTTTCACCTCCGGGCAACGTGAAAAAAATCATGCATATATATGCATATATATTATATTATTTCCTTGATGACTGTTGACATTAATACGGGAATAGCCTTCTGCCCGACATTTTATGATCTTTTATGTCCCTGCATTAAAATAAAGAGGACATTTTTTAAGAATATAACAAAGGACAACAAATAATCATTGGATTTATTGATTTTTTTCAGATACCGCTTTACAGTACACATGTGTACCTCTTGTTTCGAACATGAATTAATCTGCATTCCACAGTTGTTAATCATCGTCATGATCATGACAAGACTGTACTGGTAATTTATTAGACCTTGACACAACATATAATATCTTAGCTACGTGGGCAGATTAATGCACAGACTGTTTGATTATGAATGAGATCACGTGGTTCCCGCAAGGTTATTACGTCGCCATTTTGGTCGATGTAAGGGAATCGTAGTGATCAAACTACTATGGAAATACATTCAAAATCTGGAGATATTCGGACCTGTTTTCCTTACACAATCCGTCTTGTTTAATGCACTAGCCGAAAGACTTCAGTGTTAAAAGATTTAAAACGGTATCTTTCCCAATAACTCGTAATATTAGTTCACAAAAAGTCTTTCTCCTGTGGCCTTTCTCCTGCACAAATATATAAGGTGTTTGGCCACAAGCTCAAGAGCAATCTGGACAGACGAGGAATATATGGGATAATTCGTCAATACAACGAAATATATATAAATTTCTAAACGCAACGTTTAGAAAAAAGTTAAAACAAAGGAAAATGAACTCGCACTGGCAAGGTATTGTAAGAAACTATGCATAAATTATGCAAATTAGCTGAGCCATCTTGGAACTAAAATTTTGTGTTGTAACCAAAAGGATGGAATGTAACTTAACGGCACCAATAAATTTTCTAGTGCCTCTAATATTTCAAGTAATTCTTTATTTTTAATAATTAACGCCGGGTTATTATTTCTATGTTGTGTTTTTTTTTGTCGAATGCCCGTCTCTCAAAACATGGTGACGTGGCTCTTTGTTCATCATAAAAGTTTCAACAAAAAGTTAATAAACTTTAGTTTTTTGCATGAAAAGAATATTTTTAAGTTAAAGAAAGATTTTTTTGCAGTTAAATGTATTTAGGGGGGAAGGATGGCTTCAGATTGGGCTCATATGACTTCAATTCGATTTGATTATACTTCCGGAAAGCTGTGTAGATCACATGACTCACCGCCATTGTTGTGATTAGTTGTCAAGGTAAACAGCGGGCACCTGTGACATAACGTGTATCTAAAAATAGATTAACTGGATTTCACAACACACAGAAGAGCAAACAAAACAAAAGAAACAAAGTTCCTACTAATTTCCTTGTCCTTTATCCAATTTGAGTATTGAGAATACTGTATCCTTAAGTTATGAGTATCCCATCACCCATTTGTTTGAATTTTTAAAAAATGCAAAGAAATCCCTTATCTATCCATCATATATCCCATTTCTCTTATGTACAATTTTCTTTGGTCATGGCAGTTTTTTGCCAATATAGTTGATGTTAAATAATATTTACATTTGTCAATGTCTTATGAACAATTTTGATTTGAAAGGAAACTTTCAGGAATATTGTTCAACAGGTTGAGAGAGATCATTATAAATGGATATAAATTTACAGTGATTTAAAATTGTAAATTCTGGATTTCTTGAAATTTGCTCATATATCATTATGATTAAATACAAAATTCAATCCATCACTGTAAATTGATACTTGTTTATTTGAAATCTTCGCCAATCTGTTCAGTTTAAATATGATTATAATTTACCAGCTGTTTGTTATTTATTAATTACAAATAAAGTTTGTCTTTTTATTATTTAAATACTTTTGAACTCCCTCCCAAAGACGAAGAAATTACTGAAAATGAATAATAGTATGATAAATATTTACCCTCGTACGTGTGTTTAAAAAAAAATTGCAAATGTAAAAACTATATCAATTTTTTTTATGAAATAAAAATTTGAATGTGTTTGTTTTTTGGATTTAAAAATCATTTTGATTTTCTATTAGTGCTGTATATTGATTGAAGAAACCGATCATAGTGCAGGTAACCATGCCATTATTTTGTCCCTTAAAAAAAATATTTATAAATAATAAGAATATAGATTCTAAGAATATGTACGCACTTTTTACTATTTTTGAATGAAAGAAAGTTGTGAAAATAAGGAAACTAAGGACCCTTTTATTGCAATTATAATTTGTTTTTGTCTTAGCATTTATTCAGCTATCATGTATATTAGAATTCCTCAATTCAAGTGCATCTATTAAAAAATGTAAATATATATTTTAAAGACTTAAATTTATCCATTTAAAAATCCTGTTAACATGGTTAAGAAGGAAGTCATTAGTGGAACTGGTACATGTTAAAATTATTTGTCAGACCAGGAAGTTTTTTTTTTTTATATAAAGGAAGATGTATCATTATAAGTACATGTGAAACATACAATGTACTCACAGATTTAGTATATCTAAATAATATTATTGACTTTCATATTGTCCCCATATTCATAGCTGAAATTTATTTCCATCATTTAAAACCTCTTGTAAGTTGGTTCAGAATTAATTGAATCAAAGCTGAATTAAAGATCACAATTAGGAATTTAGGAAAAAAACCTACCTTAGTCAGTAAGAAAAAGTTTGTCAAATAGTTGCTCCACTTTCTTCTCTGGTAAAGGCAGTGTTCTCCCCAGATTTTTCATTTAGATCCTGGTAAACAGGGGGAATTGAAATACCATCTTGTTTCTAAAAATTATAGCATCACATCCATTACATAATCTATAAGAAAACCACTTCAGACAGCATCACATTTAAGATTTACCTTTGTCAGTTGTGGAAGTAATACCATCATCTCAGCATGCTCAAAATGTTTTAACAATATTCCTGAAACATTTGCTAAAAAACTTAACCCGTTTCGACAACACCATGCATTTTCCAAAGTTATTGAAATTATAATACATATCTTTGCAATTCTTGCTGCAAAAAAATACCTTTTCCAATAATATATATTAGCTCATAGAATATATATGAGATGTGGTAAAATGAAAAGTTTTACAAGAGATTTTCATGATAAGATGTCTCTTGAGCTCTTTAACGATGCTTCTAACATGTCTAAATAAAAAAAAAAACCACATAGTACATCATTATTCTAATACTATTAAAAGATTTCATGCCATGTATAAAAGATGTACATATGGTATGATTGCCAATGAGACAACTAGACCAAGTGACAAAGAAGCTAGCTGTCTTTAATATATATTAGAAAAAGTATGAGCAATAAGGTGCTATTTTGAAGAATTTATGAAAAAATAAGGATTTGATAACGAACTATGTTGCAATTCATTTATTAGTCTTACCATTAGTGTGTACTTTGTTTTTACAAAATTGTATTCTATTGTTGTAGGTAAAGCTACTTATGTGATGTTATAAGACCCAATATACTGTGATAAACATGGAACAAGAAGAGGATTATTTTGGTGAAAACAATAATGAAGAAAACGAGAAAAATGACAATGATGAAATGTATGGTGATTTACAAGATGAGCCAAAGGATCTAAAATCTCATTCACCAAAGAAGAGATGGAAAGAAAGACATTCTGGCAATAGTAAAGATTCACAACACCGATCCCCACGTAGAAACTCTGGTGATAAGCCTAGCCGAGCTCATGATGATGATGGTTATGGCTCTAAAGACTACAGTCGTAGATCAAGTGGAGATTCAAATGATCATCATCATCGCAGAAAGTCTGATGAATTGTCAGACGATGAATCACATAAAAAATCTAGTAGAAAACATGATGAGGAAGATAGATACTTAAAATCTAAACAAAGAAAACTAAAAGAAAAACTCAGGAAAATTGAAGCTGAAGATGGAGAAATTTTAGAAGATGGTGAAATTGAGGAAGCAGAAGAAACCAGCTCCAAAAAACAAGAGACCTCAGATTCTAAAAAACTAGAAAGAGAAATTAGTGGTATATAGCCTTTATCTTCTTTTAGCATATTAGTACTTGTGTCAAAGATTACGTTCATGCAATCAAGGCCCTTGTCTGGCTGGCTTGATAGTGGTCAATTATCAAGCCTTTATCACTACTTAATAAGTACTTATCATGCTTATGAGATAAAAAAAAAAAAAGATGTAATGAGTTGAACACAACTTAAAAAGTCATTCTACATGTATACATCCTGTCTATGAACATTTCTCAAAAATTATCAATGAAATATATACTCAAATATTCAGGTTATAATATGATGTGTATAACTGTACTTGTGACAATGAAATTACAAAGATTTTGAAAGATGCATGTTTTATTGGTAATATTTACAATTGGAGTTATCTTTCTTTGTTCATAATGAAGTTAAATGGATTACAATAATAGACTCAATTCATAATATTGGCTTTAAATGTTCTGATTTTTAGTTGAATGTAACTTTTAGACTTCAGTGCTTGCATGCTAAAGAAACACATCCAGTTAAACAACAAACAATTTTGCAAATAGCATGGACGTTATTTGATAAGAAATTTCATCCAAGCACTTCTTCACTAGTATTGGTATTTCTTATGTTAATAACACCACCTTTTAGCATCCAATGAATTGATGAAATAATTTTGCAAAAAGTAGAAGAGATCTATCTCAGATTATAAAGAATATTATTATTCAAGAAATTAATTGAATTTATAATTAATTAATTTTTCAGAGAAAACTGATGCTAGTTTAGAAAATGAAGAGAGTGGAGGAGAAATAGAAGATGAAGAGGAGGTTGATAATTCAGAGGATAGAAAGAAGGATAAACATCATGACAAGAGAAGGAAACATAGAGATCATAGGGATAACAGAGATAAAAGAAGGAAATCTAGGGACGATCATCATAAGGTAGGATGAGTTGTTTGAATATTACCTATCATGCCTATCAAAATTTCTTTATTCATTTTCATCTTTAATTTATTTGTTTCATCCCTCTGCTAATGATATTTGGAATTAGATGATGTTTTTTCAATATTTTTTAGTCACTTAGAAAACCATTTGCCTAAGCTTCACCCAATGCCATTATGATTGATTTGCAGTGTTTGTCCCTCTTGAAACATATTTAAGGGTGTAAAATGTAATAGGTTAAATTTGTTAAAGCTTGTGATTAGGTTACACAAGTGGGACATATCTGTTAACAATTTATTATTTGATTTTAGAAGAAGAAAAGAAGACCTGATTATGTTGACCACGACAAAGTTAATGATGAAGAAATGCAGCAGGCCTGGCCTGGAGGAAGTAAAAAACAGTCCCCTAAAGGTGCTCAGAGACAAGATAGTAAACATGCTAGCAGTCATGGTAATCATGGGAAGAGGGACAGAGACAGGGATAGAAGAAGAAATAGATATCATAGTCCTCCAGGTCCATATGACAGTCCTTATGACAGTCCCCCTGGACCTTATGATAGTCCCTCCTATGATGAAGATTCACAAGAAGAGTAAGTAGTTTGTTCCTTCATTTTAATGTTAGATACTAGGTTGCATTTCTTTAGATATTGACAATGCATTTTTCCATAGGAACTCCCTTTACGTCTAAAACTGTACCACTTTTACTATGACGTTTTGAAAAAAATCACATCCTAGAATGGAAAGTTCATATGCACTACTATTTTATTCAAAGGTGAAAATATAGGGTTGTGTGGCATATTTTTAACGTTTATAAGCCTAAGAGTTCAAACTAACGCTAAATTTCTTTACTATCCCTACTTCGACTGTATGGTTACCACAGATTTCAATATAAACAATGTTCACATGTATATTTACTGGCAACATTCCCAAGTTATGTCTCTATGAGATGCTTCCTACAGATAAGAACTGGAAAGCAGTATGTAAACAAAATTAATTATCCATCAATATTCTATTTCTCCCAAAAGAGGTGCGGTTTGAGAAACAGCTGTATTTGTAAAATGCAACCTATTAGTTTGAAAAAAGACCATGAAAAGTTATAAAAAGTCATAATTTAAAGGCAAAGGATAAGAGTTTTGGTTATAACTAAATATTATGTTTTATTTGATTGTTCAAACATTTCCAATCTTATAAATAGTTGTTATCTATAATTTGTAGGTATCAAGATGAAGGATATGATGATTATAAAGATAAGAGGAAACAAAAGAAGAAGAAGAGCATGATGAGTCTAATGCAGGGAGATGAATATTTGGATCCCAGTGTGGCTATTGAAGAAGGGGAGGTAAGTGTTGTATGATTGATATTTTGTTCTAAGGGAGACAACCTTTACAAATTTCCATTGTCATTGAATAATTAACTAAAAATTTTAGTACAAAAAGGAAGCAAAAACTGCAATTGCTTATCCAAAAACCATTCCCATTGTAATAAATAAATCAGGCAAGTCCTTCAAAGACAGGATTTTCTAACGCCTCACTTTCATTTTTGTGGTTTTCAGATTGTTTAAGTTATCTTAACTAAAATGAACAATTACATTTTATTTTAAATATTCTCAAGAGCCACAGGATACTGACAGAAATATGATGAAATTAAGTTAGCAAATTAAAAATTATTTCAAAAAACCAGGAGAACTCAGATTTTAAAAAACTAGAAAGAGAAATCAGTGGTATTTAACCTTTATCTTCTTTTAGCATAAAAAGAAATTTTTTAAAGTTAATTTATTTCAAGAGAAATCCAAAATCTTCTTATTTCCTCTTTTAAAGCCACTGTTTAGTCTGTTATATCTGAATTATTATTATAAAATGTCGGAATCAATGTGAATCATGTTCTGTTTATGGTTCATTATTTAAAAAAAAAAAAAAATTGGAATTAATGAATTATTAGCTATGTACATTGAATTATACAAAACATGTATTTGTAAATTTTTTGTTTTTTAATAGAACTTGTACAAAAAAAATAGAGAAGGAGGAAATAAGAAACAAAAACAAAAAAATTATCAAAACAACAAAAGAAAATTTGATCGTCAACATTCAGAACAACAACCACCAAAGAAAAAGCCATTGTTAGATACACCAATGGACGAGAGACCTGTCTGTAGGTTTTACAAGGAGGGAAAATGTCATAAGGTAAGAGATTAGAATTAGGAGACATGTGTTTAATTTGTACATTTAGGAAAAGAACTTTATGTAGGCCTAATGTCACAGATGAAAATGTCATCATCAGTCAATTAATTTTCCTTCCAATAAAAACATGATCAAGGATTTTTTTTAAAGTTTGAACCAATAAGCGGTACTCACACTTGTTTAGAAACCTAGGGAAAATAAAATGACTTCTCTTTATGAAATTCTGGTTATGAGGAAGTTGTCAGACTTCCAACAGTGCATGTATATGTGTCCTCTCTATCAGTACAATGTTTTTTACAATATTGATATATTTAAGTCTACTGATGATATTTAGAAGTTTTACTATTGTAATATGGAATTTTAGGAAATTAAGAAAAAGTTGTATATAAAACAATCTGCATTTTTTATTTTCAGGGAGCCGATTGTCCATTTAATCATGAATTTAGTGAAAAGAAGCCAGAATTATGTAAATACTACTTAGGAGGATCATGTTCTAAGGGAGATAACTGCATCTTTATGCACAATATCCTTTTTGTAGAAAAAAAGAAAACAGTAACGAGAGTTGGGATAATATATTGTTATGTATGTGACAAGACTTTTATTAACTATTGATTCTGAATCTGGAAATCAACTTGAAAATTTATTAATTAACTGGTTAATTAAAGTAATAAAAAAAACTCTTAATTTGAGTATCAGTTGGTTTTATGATTAAATTGCAGGTAAAATGTAGGAATTTAGTTACACAATATGACTTGAATATGTTAAATTTTGCAGAATTGAAGTAGAATTATCAAAACATACAGATGCAAATATGCAGAGTACTGTACACCAACAAATGTGTATATGTACAAATTGTAATTGAAAATTTGTTCATAAGAGATAATTATTAAACTTATTTTAACTTTTGTTTGAATTGTATTCCTTAACTTTTTCTACGTGAATATCCATGTAAATTTTACCACACTGGACAGGAGTGTTACCAAGGTGATAACTGTAAATTTTCCCATGATGAACCAAGTGATGAAACAGCTCCAATTGTGGAAAGGGTATGTTGTGATAATAATAATCACTTTATATTTCTTAGAATTGACATAGACATTTTAAACTGTTTTCGAAAACACTCTTAAAAATATTTCCAGAAGTGAAACATTATATTGATGATATATACTGTTACATTGGTTGCAACATGGTCTCGTTATATTTTATTAACACTGTTTACAGATGTTCTATATAAATAACAGAAGATGTGTGTTTAGACAGAAACTCACTGTAACAGTAAAACATAAAACTTAAAAAGAGGTTTGTGTATATGTTAAGTGTAAGTGATATATATTTCAGATGAACTCTAGAGGTGATCACCATGGTGAGGAGGAAGAATATGGTCGACAACAGAAACAAGGAGTGCTAGGTAAAAACTTGATGTTTGAAAAGGATAGTTAGTATTAATAATAGTATTTATTACATCTTTACATCTTAATTTAATATCTTTTACTATTAATTTATCTATGAAAAACAGTTAGGCTTTGCGGCCACTCATTCTTGCAATTTTAATATTTTATTGACTTTATTCTGAAAATGTGAATTACATGAATCAATAATTTCATGAAGACCAGTTTTCAAAATTGTTAGATTGTTAGATTCTAGATGGAATTTATATTGGAAATTTTATTAAATTTGATTTTGTCTTGTTCCATTGTTTAAATTTTGTATCACAAAAGAAATTACTCTTATAATTTTTATAACTGCAATTTTGTTTAAAATTTTTTTTTGGTGTACACCAAATGTAACATTTTGTTATATGGAAATAATTATATATTAACAGGATCGCCACCTAGACATTTAAAGGAACAGATGGAAAGAATAAAGAAAATTCCCTCTTTATTTGACATACAAACATTTCCTCCAGGGCAAAGTCCTCAGAAACCAGGACCACAAGGAGGTCCTATGAATAACTCTCCACAGCAAAGGATGCAGGGTCCAAATCAAGGACAGCCTCCAAGGTGAGTAATTTTTTTTCTCTTTTGAATTTCTATGACACACTACACAGTACAAATCGGGGACAATCTCTTTTGACATACTTGTCTTATGATTGATTTATTTTACTACAGAAGAAAGAAACCTTATTGTCTAGAAGAATGTATTATGAAATAATTGTTCTCCTGTCTTAGATATAAAATCAGTAAATATAGAATATGTTACAGATAAAGATAAGTAGTTGTACATTTGTTGAAGGTTTTAACAGACTTTATTATTACATTAAATATGACTTGTGTTTAGGCCAAAAAAAAAAAATGTCTGTTTCCTGCTGCCAACATGGCCAAGGCCAAAAAATCAGGGTCGGTAGGTCGGGGATTTTTTTTTTTATTTTTTTTTTTTGCACTCTGTCAGATTTGCAGATGGTTAAATGTCATGTTTGGTTAGGGTCCTGTACCCTAAAATCATTTAATCTCTTTAAAGAAGCTTTAATTGAATAATCCTCCCAGTGCCGACATTTTTATGCCCCACCTACGATAGTAGAGGGCCATTATGTTTTCTGGTCTGTGCGTCTTCGTTCATCCGTCCGTCCGTTCGTTCGTCCGTCTGTCCCACTTCAGGTTAAAATTTTTGGTCAAGGTAGTTTTTGATAAAGTAGAAGTCCAATCAACTTGAAACTTAGTATACATGTTCCCTTTGATAAGATCATTCTAATTTTAATGCCAAATTAGAGAATTTATTCCAATTTCACGGTCCACTAAACATAGAAAATGATAGGGCGAGTGGGGCATCCGTGTACTGTGGACACATTCTTGTTTAAACCTTAATTGTATCACATTTGTGCTGGGAGCAGCCATTTTGATTGTTTGGGTATAGTAAAATACGGATCTGGATCGGACCGGTAACGAATTTTTCCGGACCTGAAACAGTTTTTGGGCAAGACGGCTTCAAGCCGTCAATCCCCAATGGGGTTGACCAGAGTGACATTCCCTCACATCATTCATTTTGTTTTTATAGTGTGGAAAACCCCCAACAAATCTTACTAAGAATGATGAGATGGGGAGACACAAATGAATAAATTGACTTTAAACACTTTTTTACACATTTCCCTTCTGTTTCTCTCGAAATTATCGTATATCAAGCTCTCCTTTACACTATTTACGTTTCTTTTACAATCCGGAAAAATCAGTATGACGAGATATTCTAAATATATCCAACCTACATTATATTTTATAGTGACGTCATTGTTGGAATGCCACACTACGCATAAGCAGGGATATCCTTCACTGGTTATTTAAATCATTCTCAAAGATTGTGCACTTATTAGAAAATAGTATTTGTTGAATTTAAACATAATCAGTGTTCCAGCTAGGTTTTCAAAAGGGCAGGGTGCCAATCCTGAAAAAGGGCATTTAACGCGCGATATGATAATATGAAAAGGGCATATTTTAATAAAAGATGTTAATCAAACATTTGTGTTTATTCGTTGAATCACAGGTTATACAAGAACAACATCTTTAGCCCATATAGAACTCTATCTTTCTACTTTTAATGCTGAAAAACTTGTCAAGCAGCTTGTCACACAAGTTTTTTTTATCATTGCTTGGCACAGTTGAACTTTATATGCAGTATGTTTTGAAAGGAGATCTGTTTCATACTGTTTCTATGGTCTACCACATTTTACCAGTTTCACCTTTCTACCCCTGCTGTGCTTGATGGCAATACAGCACAAAACAGCTGTGCTCAGTAAATTCACAATTTTAGGATATAATGCAACAGTGAAAAATAGTATCAAAAATAAAGAATACAGAAAAAGATGACCAAGGCACCCTACCAACACTGCTACTAAGACCCTCTTTAACTTTTCCCATAACTCAAAATAAATACCTAAACATATATATTCTTAAGCAAGAAGTATGGAGACACATTTTAGAATATGTAAATGGGTTACTCAATGCTAGGAAAAAAATCAGATTGAGTTATCTTTCTTTATTCGGGTGTGCTCCTTCTTTGGAGGATTATAAACAGTACGTAAATATGATGCAAATATGATCACAATATAGCGGCCGATTTTGTTATTTTTGTATCAAAAATGAAGGCAGTCAATGACAAATACGTCTGAATTTTCTGTTTATTTTACAGAAAACAAATAAAACAATGTCTTCAACGAGTTTATAATGGTTTTCCAACTTTCTGTCATTACGTTTCTTCCATGAAACTACGGTAAACATCGCAAGTTGTGCCCAAGTTGTTGTATGCACATTTCTTCAAAGATAATTGCCGACTGACCGATTCTATTTGAACGAATCAATGTTGATGATCATTAATGACCCATCCGATAAACGGATTACCTATAACAACAGATTATGACACCAGTCGTAACCATTGATTAGCTTGGGGTGGTAAACAAAGTCATAATCTTTTCCCCAGGTAAAATTTAGTAATTAGCGTATCATATCAATACGCAAATTAATATGCAATCGATCTTCAAAAAAGGCAGGGCGCCCTGGAAACTGTAAAAAGGGCACAGGGCGCCACTCGGAAAAGGGTGGGCGCCGCGCCCTCTGAAAACGGCCTAGCTGGAACACTGATAATGATGTTTGCTGTAGATGATTTAAACATCAACATGCAATACTTTAATTTGTAGGTCAACAACTTTCAAAGTAAACAGGAAGTCCGAGGGGCTACATGAGATCGGGGAGAGAAACGATCTTTTCCATTTTTTTCTGTAAAACTCTGTTTTGAGAATCTCGTTCCAATTCAGGAGCACCTCAATTTATGAGCTAATTATCCACTAAAATAAACACTTAAAATGTGACATTTAGTATATGATAAGTAGTCTTTCATTAAAACTAAATTTTGTGTACCAACATAATCATTGTAATAATTACAAAAAAAATTACAAATGTTGCATTTTGTAGTTTAAACCTATTTATTCATGAAATTTTACAAATATTTCAAAATGTAGGATTTGGAAACAAGCTTCACACAATTTACATCAATCATATTGTTATTTTTATTAGTACCTGTATCCCTGTGATGAGAGATATAACTGGGAACTTTATCAATGGAAATTTAAAACTGAATAGATTTTTCAGTCCTAACTTTCTTAAGATAAAAATTTAAAATTTTAAGAGTACTGTCACAAAAAATGGAAAATGGCCCTAGCCTACAGTTCAGTCGTACACTATTAAGATTTCAAAAATAATTGTAGTTGTTGTTAAATGACAGAATTCAACTAGTTGAATTTCAGATAATTAACTATCAACTTTAATTGAATGTTTAGATTTAGAAGATGCAGATCTCTTCCATTGGTCTAAATTGAATCCTAAACCAAAGAAACGAAATTACATTGAACAACAATTGATTCCAATAGTGTCAACCTTCCACATGTTCTAGCTGTTCTTTTTTTCATTCTTTATATGAAGACCATCAAAAGATAACCCCCCACCACCACCACCACCACCCCAAAAAAATGAAATAGAAACAAGGGCCGTCTTTCCCCTCAGAGCTATTCAGCTCTTTGATTTATGGAATTGAATAAAAAGATCTAGGGTCAGGTCTTTGAGTCAGGGTCGGTCGGGAAACAGGAAATAGACATATTTTTTTTTGGCCGTAATTTGCAAAAAATAATTTGAATGTTTAACTGTTTTTCAGACCAGTTGGATTTTATAACGACACCATGCAAGGAGGAATGAGGGGACCACCACCAGGTGGACCAATGGGTCCACAGATGAACATGCCACCTGGACAGATGGGACCTCAGGGTCCTGGCCAGATGGGTCCCCCTGGACCAATGCAAGGTCCACCAATGGGGGGACCACAGGGCCCTATGAATATGCCACCAAATTCTATGGGGCATGGACCAATGCAGATGGGAGGTCCACCTAACTCCATGGGACATATGATGGGACCAGGGCTGCAGCAAGGTCCAATGCAAGGACAGATGGGAGGGCCAATGCCTCAAGGACAGATGGGAGGACCAATGCAACAAGGACAAATGGGGGGTCCAATGCAACAAGGACAAATGGGAGGTCCTCCAATGTCAATGGGACAACAAGGACCAAGAATGATGAATCAACCAATGGGTCCTCCAGGGCCTATGGGTGGACCAAATGGAATGAACAACCCAAATTTAAATCCAGCTTTAGCAATAGTTGGTGCTCTTCTTCGTCATGTAAATCCAAATATATCTCCACAAGTCAGTCAGGCAATGTCAGTCCCAAGTATGCAGAATCCTCGACAGGGAATGGGCATACTCAGTCCAAACCATCCAGGAATTGACAGTCAGGACCCTAGACAAAACTTTAAAAATCCCATGATGAATACAGATTCAAGCCAGGAGGAAGCCTACAGTCCAGGGGATGATGAGGATGATGAGATGCCTTATATAAAAACTGAAGAGGATGGCACTAAAACAGGTTAGTATTAGCAGGGTTATATTTTGATGAAATTTTGTTCTGAAAAAAATTATCAAACAAATTTATTCACTTGTGTCTCTTTTAAAACTCAGATATAAAATGATTCCATATTATTTGAAAATTTTGACAAGATATTTCCTTCATGTAGCTACAAAATCGACATCATAAAAGTAGTATATTTTGTGACGGTAGGGTAGAGTAATTTTAAAGTATGAATAATCATGCTGATATTTCTTAAACTTGTGTTAAGTCAAAGGGACTTAAAAATATGTCAGCATTCATGTTAATAAAACTAGAATCAATTTCATATGAAAAATAAAACTTCCTAAAAATGTCATATATATAACTTGAAATAAAATGCAAGAACCATGAAATGTCTTCATATTTAACAAGTATAGAAGTTGTGTATAATCTTAAAAATGTACCTTATTTTATAAAAGGAAAGATAAAGAATGAAGAAACTGATGAAAATGAGAAAAAGTTGGCACAGATGGGATTAGATCTTGGATCACTCTGTCAGTTACCTGCCAAACAAAGGGAGTTAATGATGAGACTACAGCAACATGGGGGACAATCAGAGGGAGAAGAGGATAAAACTATCGTTAAAAGGGAACGGAAAGATAGCTGTAGCTCTGCTGAAGAAAACAAATCTAAACCTGTTAAAGGTACTGTCATTTAAGATGACAAAATAGTTTATGGAGTTTTGTTTAAAAAAAAACAAGATTAGTTTTATTCGAGTTTTCTTGTTTAGATATTTTCAGTTTATATCGTATAAGTCATGTGTAAAAATGTTTAACTTGTCTTGCCAAATTAAAAAATAAAGAATAATGGGGTCATAGGAGTGAGAAATAGAAAATAGAAGGATCTTTGAATACAGAAAATGAAAACAAGGATTGTAGGAGTCAGAAATAGGAAAAAGTTGGATTCTGCAATGTAAGCCTCACTTAATGTCACTATATAGATACAATATCCCACGGAAATGATAACTTGAACATTGTTTTGTTTTTCAGTTGAAGATGACAACTGGTACTCAAGTGATGAAGATGACGGTGTTGCTCCAAAACTTACCGATGTTCTTAAAAATCTGGGCAAGAAGGAGGTAGGACTATATACAATTATGGCACGTTGAAGAGGTGATTATCCAAAATTGTCAACACGAGAAGGTTATTTCATTGAGGGTGCAGCCCGAAGTGAAATAACTTTTGAGGGTTGACAATTTTGGATATTCTTTGATTCTAAGGGGCCACAATTGTTTTATTATACCGAACTAACAGTGGAAGTGCATTTCGAACACTTACTAGTCTATATTTTTAACATAACACACAGACTGACGTTTGAAAATACATTTGTGTTTGATTTTCTCGAATATACAACAAAAGTAGAATCTTTTTGTAAAATAATGATGGCCTTGAAAAGAACCGTTTATAAGAGACATCATGGGCTGCTGCCACTCTCAGCTCTATTTATGTCCAATGCCGTATTTCCTCGTCTCTCGATGGGCTTCCAGTGTAACATGAACGCTGCCATTTTGTTTATTTAGGTTTGTGACGTCATTTTTATGGGAGGTAACTCAAGTACAAATAAATAAACTCAAAAGGTTATTCACCGGTGAATAGAGTCGTGAATAATAGGGTTATTCACCGCTGGTGTTAATTCTTTAGGGTTATTCGTCCTTCCTTGCAATTGAATAAAAATTAATTGAATTATTCCATGTCACGTGATTACGTTTCACCCAATAGAATTGTTTGAAATATACGAAAGGTATAATAATTGTACTGATTCTTCTTTTCTTTATGCACATGAGCTGTTATTAATGAAAATAATATCAATATTTTGATGATACAAGCTTAAATAATTTTATGACACTTTCTGGATAAAATGACAACAACCCATATTTCAAACTACTTTAAATACTGTTACTGATTGAAATGAGATGTTGGGTACAAGTCTTTGAGACAGCAATATAACAATGTGAATAGCCAGAAGATATCTGGAGGTCAACATAGTTTCAAACTTACTTTCATAATTATCAATAAAAATGAATAGAAAGCTGACCATAAAAGCTATTATATCCCCAGAGTTCCTCACTAAACTACCTTTCATAATTTATATTTGTAGACATCTGATCCTTCACAAGGTTCCTCTATTAATGTAATGCAGATGATCAATGCTATAAAGAGTCAGTCTGGGTAAGTACTATTTCATTTACATAAAATATATTAATGGCATACAACTTGTCTAATAAAAGATTGTAATTTATTAGAAAAGTGACATATTTCCTTCATTTGTGTAATTAACAAAACCTTTGCAGCCAAGTAATAATTAATATTTAAGATTTAAAAAAAAAGAGAAAAGATACCAAGAACATGGATGAAACCAAACTGACAAAAAAAGAGAATTAAATAGTTTAAAAAAAAGAAAAAATATGAAATTAGTTTTATAATAAAGAATAATATATAATGTGACTCCAGCACACCTACTTTAGCATGTCAATAACTAAATAAGACAAATATATCATGAATTAATTATTTGTAGAAAAGAACCTGTTGTTACTTTAACTGTTTTTAAATGGAGACTTTTTTTTTACAGCCCAGCTACAAATCCTCCTATACGAGACCCAAGACAACGCAATATGGACCCTCGTGCTATGCCCCATGGCAATGATCCTGCAGGTCACATGGGTTTTCCACACCCTGCAGATCCTAGAACATTTACTAGTGGATTAACTGTGCCACCGGTCAATAAATGGAATAGTGAACCAGCAATAATAAATTCACGACCAGGGGATGCAGAATGGAGGTGTATTATAGTAACAGTAGATCCTTCACGAAGGTTAGAACCACCGCAAGGAATTAATTTACTAGATCCACAGTTCAAAAATGATCCAAGGATGAAAAAGTTCTTAGATCATTTAAATATGAAAAGTCATAAGGAAAATAAAAATCCACATGAACTTAGTCAGTCAGCTGACATTAAACCTGCAGATCCTAGATCTAAACCTAGTGCTCTATTGCAGGATCCAAGAATGAAAAAGCAAGGTGAACCTAGTGCTAAACCTATAGATCCTCGCTTACAAAGGACAATATCAGAAAATGCCTCAAGTCGAGCAAATGATCCACGAATGCGTGGAATGACTAATCCACCAAGTGGTGTTCATAATCTCCCTGTTCGTCCAATAGACCCAAGGTCTAGTGTTGCTACGTCAAGACCAAACGATCCAAGATTTTCACGTCAATTGAGCCACGATAGCAGCTCAGGAGGAATGGTTATCAATGTACCAAAGCCTAGCGACCCAAGATTACTACCGATAAGTCTTGGTGAAATTGCTAGCCCTTCACCTTCTGATATATTAGCTAGTTTACAATATCCCACTGATTCTGATTCTGAACAAAAACCGGATCCTTTAGGAATTAAGAGACAAAACTCAGTTCGAGATCCTAGAGCTAAATCTGAAACCCCTGTGGTAGAACAAAATACAGACTCACCTAATAACTTAGGTCGGCAGATAAGTGGTGGAGGATCTGATTCGGATAGCACATCACAAAGTGGTGACTCTGCAAAAACTAAAATAGACTATAGGAATGATCCTAGATTTAAAGTGAAGATTAAACCAGCAAGCATGGCAAGTGAGACTGGACAGAGACGTTATGGGGGACAACGGAAAGGTAGCATGGAGTATAGTTCTCCACTTGATGCTGAAAGTGAACAAAGAGATAACTCTGGATATAACAGTTACAATCGACCACCAGTTAATAATCCTAAACCAGCTGTTAAACAAGACCCAAGGACGCAGCAGAAGATTGACCCTCGGTAAAAACTGAGCCTGAAAATCTGTCAATATCAGAGTTACCAGACTTTATTCCACCTCCAGTGGAAGAAAACATTAGTACAAAACTTTACTTTAAACAAATGGATCCTACTGCGTCACCATTTTGTTAGCTTTTGATCTCCATTGACAAGTTAGATATATTGTATCAGTATTTTACTTTGTGTTCATGTGTAAAAAGTGAAATTAGAGAACTAATTCACATTTAATGGGGCTGTTACTTTTCAGTACATGATGCGTATTAGGGTTACTGTTAAATTAAAATGTAACCACTATTTTTACTGAAAATTATAGATTTATAAATATAAATTGTCCTTTCAAATTATACTGGACCAACTAACAAATATATGTAATGCCATGATAACCTTCTGAAATACATATTTACATAAATGGACCATAAACTAAAGTCAATTATAGACTGATTATTGTACAGTGTACCTAATCTGTCAAATGGAGATAGTATTAAACAATTTGTAATGTAAATTTGTTGTCCTGTCCTAAAGTTATGTGTGTGTGTGTGTGTGTGTTCATAAGTGTTTTAGTATACACGAAGGATATTCAAAGATTTATGTATACATGTGTATATTTGTGAATATTAAATGCTTGCTAAAATAGAAGTGTATCAATCTGATGAGAAAGTAATGAGTTGCAGCTCATGGATTTTGCTTTCCCCATATGTCCTGAGTTGGTTTGTGCATTTGATAGGCAAAACTTCCAGTTTGTCTGACTTCCTACTTTTAAGAGTAAACTTTAGACTGGCATGTTCAGTTCATCATGATCAACAAGGGCAGTTTTGTGTTCAAATTTTTACAAAATTACTTGCATTATGACTCATAAAATTTGAGCCAAACTCTTTTTTTGGAATACTGAAATAGAAGTTATACACAATTTGACAGTAATGACATGGGTTTGATAAAAGTTGTCTCTTTGACACATTCCCCATTTCCATTCTCAACTTTATATTAACTGAATGTCTTCCAAAAAGAGTACACATTTCTTCCCTGGTACTGAGCCAATGAAAGTTATTATAGAAATTTTGAGGGGGCTACTCACTTTGGATAGATGGTGAAAACAATCCATGAGGTGTATTTTATATGTTGCAATTCAGAAACTAACTTGCTACAAAATAATGTTACATTTTGCATTTATCATGTATAAATTATGAAAGATATTTTTAATTATCATGACTGTTACAACCATTATCAATTCAATAATCTATGTTACATCTGTAATACCTATTTAAATTTTTTGATTACAGTGTGATGTATAAAGACTTGAAAACTTATCATTTAACAGGTGAAAGTAAAAAAATGTAGGTGTTGTCCAATGAAAATAAAAAAAATACATATTTAGTTTGAACTTAATATGTTTTAACATTTTAACATTTTTTAAAGAATAATATGATATACATTCAGATTATGTATTACAAAAGTTTAAATTTATATATATGTGAACCTTCATTGTTATGAGAATTTCCAAACTTATCAAGCAATAGTACAGGAAGTTTCTATCTTTTATTATTCAGTTAGGGTCTGACTCTGACTTACTAAATTAATTGTTTCCAAGACAGACTTTTTTCACCAGTATAAAATAGAGTTAAGGCAATGAGGAGTAAGGGCAGTTTCATTGAATTCTGTTAGATATCCGGGCAAAGCACTTTAGAGTCGCTGCTATCAGAGGTTGTATCAACACTTTTAATATATTGCAATAAGTATTGTCCTAAGATAAGTGTTTGTTACTATGAAACAGCTCTGATGTGATTGTTAAACAAAAGAAGGGATTTTATTTGATGAATTTTTAAATTAAACAACAAAAGTTCCTTCTCTTTGATATATACTTCCTTTGCTTTATTTCTTCTTATCTTGACTTCTTGATCTTTTATTCTCTGAACTGTTATACCACCATCACTGTGTTAGAACTTACTTTAAATGATATACAATGTACATGCTTTTCCAAATTGAGAAAATACATTGAAAGATCTTATGAAAGAATTATTATTGCAAACTATGCAGTTCGATAAAACATTAGACATATATTTGAATGAACTGAGATGTCTACAATTTTATGTATTTATATTTATCTTACATGTGTCTTTCTATCAAACTAAATTTGTACTTCAAGTTTTTGGGGAAAAACATAGATGTTAAGAAGCAGTAAGTTAAAGTAGTTGTAATACATTGTAATATATCGTTGTGAATGAGAGTGTTCCTCAAATCCATGCCTCACTTTTCAATCATTTTAAAATCTTCTTTCTCTTAGTTTTGAATTCTAATTGTATGTATTTTATACCACCGATTTTTAATGTGTGATACTTTACTCAGAAGGGTTATTGATTTTCTATGCTTTACTCCATATTTTTATCTTGTTGAATCTCTTTGTAAATATATCATCACCATGGTAATGTCACCATGGAAATGTCACTAATGATTCTAAGTCAAATATATTTAACTACTCACAGAAGAGGAAATTGTTGTTATATTATCTTATTTTAATCATTTAATGGATTTGAAATTTTTGACAAAAATTGCAAAAGCTTGATAATTGTTAAAAAAATTATTATATACTTTCAGTGGTTTTAATTATATTTAGTATCAGAATGAAAATTTGCAGTCTGCACCATTAACCACTAGTCTGTTGTTTCAGACTAGTAGTTTAAAAAGTGTTTGATGCAGAACAGAAAAGATGCAAAAAATCAAAGTTTTTAAATGTTGATCAGCACAATTGAGTTGAATTAAATCCATAAACAGTCATGGTAGTTGATGGAAGAATCTGTTGTTGTCTCCCTTTGTTTTGATTGTACATTAGCAGACATTTGTATAAAATAGACTTGTTACTTAGTAACCCTAAAAATAAAATACCAAATACCATATTTAGTTGTTATTTTATAGATCATATGAAATTTCATTCCAATCTTGAAAGTTTTGAGTAAAAGAGTGTATACAATATGTGGGCATACATTTTAAAACATGAATGATTGATGGTTGATATATTGATACACTCAAGACCATAAGCAGTTTAAAATAATTGTTCAAAAACCATTAGGAAATTGTATAAACATATACAGTTGCACTGGTACTTGATTATGTTTTGTATGCGGTTTGACTTTACAGCAAGTTGGTGAATGAATGTTTTTATTGTTTTATAAGGTAACAGTTTGCAGTAAGAGGCTACCAAATACAGAGCTTTATGTTGTGGGTTGGCAAGACTTTGCTCTTATTTCTAAATGCAAATTGTTTAGATAATTAGCTCCAACCCTAGTGACGGCTCACCCTATAGTGATCAGTCTGTCCCAGTCTGACATTGTGGTTCTTTTGAGAGCTTCCATGAGACCAGAAGATCTTGCATGGCCAGTTAAGGTTATATTGTTTGATCTGTTGACATTGTGGTTCTTTTGAGAGCTACCACCAGACAAGATGATCTTGCATGGTTAAGGTGATATTGTTTGATCAGTTGACATTGTGGTTCTTTTGAGGCCACCAGAGAAGAAAAAAATCTTGCATGGTCAGTAAAGGTTATATGGTTTGATCTTTTGACAATGTGGCTGTTCTAAAGTCACCATGAGACGAGAAAATTTTGCATGGTCAGTTGAGGTTACATGATTTGATCTGTTTACATTTGGGTTGTTTTGAGGCTATCATGATACAAGAAAAGCTAAACATGGTCAGTTGAGGTTACATAGTTTGATCTGCTAACATATCGGTTTAAATTTTGGGTTGTTTTAAGGCTATCATGAGACAAGAAAAGCTTATAGGGTCAGTTGAGGTTACAAAGTTTGATCTGCTAACATATCGGTTTAAATTTTGGGTTGTTTTGAGGCTATCATGAGACAAGAAAAGCTTACATGGTCAGTTGAGGTTACAAAGTTTGATCTGCTAACATATCTGTTTACATTTGGGTTGTTTTGAGGCTATCATGAGACAAGAAAAGCTTATATGGTCAGTTGAAATTATATGATTGTCGATACCACTCATTAACTTCCATTTTATCAAAAACATCATATCCTTACAAGTAATGGTCACATATGAATTTTCAACGCATTATAACAAGAACAAATCCGCGGTTAAAGCGTGGGTATCGTTTCTGGGTAAATGAATAGCTCACAAACCATCTTAGTTTACTTGAACTTCATTAACTGAAGCTAATAGAACACAACTGACATAAGCAAAACTTATCAGCATATATAATTGTTTCTATTGATAGAAAAATGGACATCCAACTATTGAGTTACTGACGGTGAAATGTTAATTTTAGCCAGTTATTTTTTTTTATCTTTATTCAATTCTTCAACATATATATACAACAGATATATTACATATTACACAAAAATATCACAAGGCAATGTTTTTAAGTATAATCACATATATAATCAGCACAATAATTAGAAATTAAATGTTATGACACCTTCGGTTTCTTCTACCAGAATATTATTCTTTAAAAAGTGTTTCTTAAAAACATTTCTCATACATCTTGCATCACACAAATATTCATACAGGTAAGTTATATAATGTTTTACAGTGTATTTAAATAGTCTAATAAGATCAACATTACTGTTTAAATTTTTAAGTAAATTCCTTCTTCTGAAGATACAATATCTCGCTACAGATAACATGAAATTGAGAAAACTTACATTTACGCCTTTGATAGATCCAAATAAACCAAACATAAATACCTCTTCATACACTAAATTATCAATTTTGTCAGAATCAACATTATCAAATAAAACTGACAACTTTTGTTGCATAAACATGAAATTCTACTAATTCAGAACATAATAGAAATAAATGAGTGATATTTTCTACTTCCTTTTCACATACATCACATACATTGTAATTTATAAGTATTTTAGCCAGTTATTGCCGAATTTGGTTATAAATCAACCTTTGAATTTATTATAGAGACGCACATCAATTCTAAAAAATGGACAACATTATTAGGTTTCATTATTGGATCTCTTGCAAAAAGTAAATCACAAAAATGATGAACTTAGAGGAAAATCAATTCGGAAAGTCCATAATCACATGGCAAAATCACATAACAAAACGCATCAAAAACGAATTAGGCGAGTGACTTATTTCAAAAAGACGCTTAGTTAACGACTTTAATGCACCCACCTAACACACGGCTGTATTATATATCATTCGAAAGCTGTTAACCTGTACTTTCTGTTTTGCCAGGTCGTAAAAAAATCGTACGGTGCAATTTTTGTTAAATCAAGGTCAAAGGTCATGAAATTTTTTTTTTGCGATTACTAAATAAAACGCCATTTTCTCATTCTTGTACCATAAAATTTTCCAGAAGATCATATGAACTTTATGGAACATGATACATAATTTCCAAATCAAACAGAAAATAAGAGATTCGATGCGAAAAATTTCCCGAAAATTGAAATTTATCACAAATCCTAAAAAAAATGAAAAATTATTCAAAAAGCAAAATATATCTTGGGGAATCGATATTTGAATGCTAAAAAAATAGATAAATGTATATGTTTTAGGTCAAGGAATATTTGTTTTGTAATTTTAAGATGCAATTATTAATTATTGTTCATGGAACAGCCTTCTATTGAAGTGTTTGCAGTTGCCCAAAAATCTGCCATCTGCAAATAGCGATCATTTTGTTAATCTATGTTAAAATAGCACATCGCTAATTGTGAATATCAGGGAGGAGAATGATTTTCCATAATAAAAGAAGGGGTATTTAAAGTAAGAAAAGAATATATGCGAGGTAATTGAGGTTAAAATATGTTTTTCACGAAGTCAAACTGTTTTACTTTTTGTAATCTTGTTTAAATGCAAACATTACTTTGCGACTAAATCGTAGGCAACATTGAAATAAGTAACCTTGTTTTAGAAACACTTGGTTGTCTAAAGCGGGATGTAAACTAACTAAATAAAATGCGGCTGCTTCTTATTTAGTTTTAAATCGTGTTATAGTAAGTCATATCAAAGGTGTTTAGAAGTTTAATCGCTTTAATTATTTGAATAAAATATGCTTTGAGTATTTTCTACATAAGCTTTAAAAATACAAATGCATGTCATGTAAAACACTATAAGCAGTTGTGAAATAACAAAATGAAAAAGTTAAATAGTACCCTTCCTGACCTCATAAGATCATTCGCTGTTTTAGGAGTGTTCGTTTTCATGGTATGCTGTGTTTTTTGGACTGTTGTTCATCTCTTGGACTTTAATCTTATTTTGTTCATGGTTTTAATTAACTTAAATTGATTCATGGTTTGAGATGTTGATTGTCCCTTTGGTATTATTTTACTTTAATTACATTCCTTGCAGTAATGAAAATCAGCCAAAAAATCACCTCAAAGTAAAGTGAAGAAGATTAACGCAATAAGACAAATATCCGCGAAAATAACTTAATTTGCTCACGATGATATATGTATAGAACCAAATCGTTATCATGATTCATTTAGCTACACTGATCTACAATTTTTAAACCTTTTACTACTTGAATAGTGACGAAATATATCAAAGGGACATCAAACTCATAATTAAAAACGAACTGACAAAGCCAGGCAAAAAACGAACAAGACAAGCAACAGTATACAAAACACAACATATAAAACTACAGATTGAGTAACACAAACCCCCAAAACATTTTTTGAGTGAACTCAGGGGTTCCCGAAGGGTAGGCAGATCATGTTCCACGAGTGACACCCGTCTTAGTTTAAACATATTTATTTATAGTGGATTGGGAAACAAGTTTTGCAAGTTAAATTAATCGCTTTCAATTTTGCGGGTGCGAGTGCTGCCTTGTAGCGGCATTAGCCTGCTCTTTTTCGAAATCTACAAATGTGTGTTTAACGTGCAAGAGATATGGCTCTCTCTTAACACGGGTCAGCCATTTATCGTCCCCTTCCGACGGACTTTCAGCGTTTCCTCAAGACCATACTCACAAATGGTGTCAAGGAAGAGCCGAAAATTCAGTCCCTGAAATTTTCATCACGGAACGGAAACGAACCAGGAACCTTTGTGTTAGTAGTCCGATGCACTAACCACTACACCACGACTCTCTTTTACCCGTCTTGTGGCTCATGTATTTCCTAACTCGGTGCCAAGCCTTATTCGTTTGGTGACATTCACGGCATAAATGACGACAATTTGGTTACGTCGATGGAACTTATCAGTCGTCATCTGGCGAAACAGATATCTCATAATTGCAACCAACTCGTAGTGGCGTCCATGAAATTTTCAAAGGGATGATTTCAACTTTGCATTTGAACTCTGGTTTAAAACATGTTTAAACCACCATTTTTCTTCAAATGTCCTGTACCAAGTCAGGCATATGGCAGTTGGTATCGAATAATCTGTTTCTTTGTATGTTGGCGTTTGTTTTTGTAGCAGTTCTGTGTTTCTGTTATATCGTTGTGTTCCTCTTATAGTTGATGCGTTTTCCTAGTTTTTGCTTTGTGACCCGGATTTATTTCAGTTACTAGTAAATCGATTGATGACTATTTAATAGCGGTATACTATAGTTGCCTTTATTTCAGAGGAGTTGAGGCTCATATCGGTCTCTCCTTTAGTAGTATAGATATGCAGGCGTTGCTATAATGTTGTTACATAGAAATGAAAAGTTTATAATTTGGTAGTAAGGGGGGTTTTTGGAAAGATTAGAACTTGTTCTAAATCTTTACTTAGGCACCAGCCTCCCTAACAACAGGACAGGTTAGCTACTGTTACTAAATGTATTCACACTGAAATATAGTTCCCTATGGTTCTGATATATTTGCACATAATACACATATAAACTGAAAAAAAATGGGTATATTATTGGAGCAGTTCATTCAAGAATGTATGTCATTAAGTTGTGTTGATGTGCAGGCTTTTAAAAAACATTTTGATTAGGTAACTGAGTATTGATTCAACTAGTATGATTGACAACTGTCATTATCACTAAACAATCAGAGACAAGGTGAACCTTTAATTACAATGCCCCACCTCCTAAACTGCCAATCAAATTGACCACATTACCTATCAACCTCAGTCTTACATAATTATACAGACCACTCAATATAATTCTTAATACACAAGTATTTGACCTCATAATTGAATACACAAATGTGTATATTAGATGTTTGATATTTATAAGGATGATAGATTTATTTATTGCCAATTACTTTTGATCTACATTACATAAAGTGATTCTGTAAATTATATCTGAAAGATAAATGATTAATGGATTAACAAGATCTTAAAAAAATGAAATATAAATATGAATAAATAAAAGGTATTCAAGTAAGGCCTATAATTTACTTGATAAATTTCCAATAATCATCTGTAATTAATCAACAATTAAATAAGTACACTTTTTTTTATCAGGAATTGGCTTGAAACAGTTTAAAAAATTTAAAACTTTTAATTATAACAAACCATTGTTTATTAGTTTATTTCCCATCAATCATTATGTCTATTTTAGTCATTTGAATTTTTATTAGAAGTGAATACATATGTTTGCAATCAAGAAAGACTCCACATTTCAATAAGATAAGTTTTTTAATTGGTTACGTTGAAAAAGTACATTTTCAATGCCCTGTGATGAAAAATACTTTAAAAATTGATCAAAAGGCACTCTAAAACTTTTAATCTTCAATGCCCTATAACCTCTGTTTCAACTTATAAAATGCCCCATAACAACATTTTTCAATTTTGTTTGTTGACACTTTAAAGTTTTAAGCTGTTGGTCCAGATTTATGTCTTACAAGGATAGTTGGTAACATTTACTAGAAGAATTTTTGCATTTTTTTGTTTTTTTGAAACATGTTCAGAACCGGCAACATAATTTCGATAAGATATAAACTGCAGTTTAAATTAAATTGTGCAAATTAAGAGACCCATATTATTTAATTTGAGCTCATTTTATCTTCATACTGGAAAAGCAAGTTTCCTTCTAAAGAACTGCTGTAAATGCAATTTTCAGCAATAGTGCTTTATAAATGTTCATTTTTCCCCACCATACCTTAATATGAAATAATTCAAACTACTCTTCTAATCTTTCCATGAGTGATTTCCATCACTTTGATTATGGGTTGTTTTATGCTCATCTCTTTTGTCGTAAAACTTGTTCTCAACCAACCCTCATCATCGATTTCAAGATACGTGATAGAGTAAACTGTATCTTTTGAGTCTTTTATTTTTATTGAAAATACGAGTCCAACATTGTCACAAATTTTGCGATATTCAGTGAGATGACATCATCTATATAATGGAACGTGAAGTTTCAAGATAATGATAGCTTCTTTTCAGTCGTCATCAGAAACTCTTGCATGAAGTCATCCTGGTATGAAAAATGAACTAGTCATTCAAGCTATTCAGGAAGTCTAGTTGTAACTAGAATCGTTGCGTATTAATAGATATTTTTTCTTCAAAATTATTCTTATTTGACGAATTAATGCATGTAAACAATGAACAACGCAATTTAAGCAATCAAGTAGTCAAGTTTTATAATGTGTTTACTAGTTTTTGAAATTCTTTGAAATTTCAATTTTCATCAATTTATTTTCTATTTATTTTGGTCTAAATTTTCTATTCACATTAAATAAATAAAAGGTCTTTACACTACATCAATATTTATAATGAAGCTACAAATCAAACAATTAGAAAAGTCGAAATATGTTTATTTCAGTCTGGTAGTTACAATGGAGATTGCAATCTCTTAGTTTCACTCCCTTTATTTCAAGCAATAAGATGATTCGCGCACATATTTTTTCTACTCTAAATTTTTCAGATTCTTAAGAATTTGTTCATTAAATCTTATATTGACCACATACAATGTTTAAATAGGAAGAAATGCTTAAAAGCTGTTTTTTCGCAGATGGCGGTATTTTGGGCAACTGTATGAGTTGTGATGATTTGCTGTTTGATTAGAAGTAAGCATAATTTTAGGAAATTTTATGTCAAAAACTTCTTTGATAGTCATTACAGGGTTTTACTTAGTTTTAATTGATTAGCATTTGCACCAGAAAGAAAAAAAATTGGGTTTTCACACATTTTGTTAACTTTTACTCGAATTTCAGGAAACATGTGCTATCTGTCAAAAACACGCTTTAAATATTAAAAAATGCATTTGAATAATGACTGTTAATCTCTCTGCTAAAAGTTTAAATTGTTTGCATATGTGAATTTAGTATATAAAAGTCATAGTATGCAATCAGGCTGAAATCTTAGAAAATATGCACTTATTCGTCCTTGGCCTTTGATCTTGATTTGACGGAAATTGCACAGTACGATTTTTTTACGACCGGGCAAAACAGATAGTACAGATGTGTAGCTTTCAAATGATATATAGTTTAGCCGTGTGTTAGGTAGGTGCATTAAAAAATTATTTTTATGGTTAAAGTCACTCGCCTAAATGGACAAGAACTGTCATATCAGGCATTTTTAAATGGCAAGAGTTATTGCCCCTTAAGGATATTTTTCCTCTATATTGTATTACTTTTTGTGTTGACCAAATTATAGCATCTACGGATAATCTTTGTATAAAAGAAATGATCAGTATGAGAAGATCTACAAATAAGTTATTGACTCTTTTCACGAGTTATTGCCATTTTACAATTTGTTCGCGCATTTTGCAGACACTTCTAAATTTGGAGAGGAACTGTAAATAACAAAACAGTTCAACATAAGAAAATCTATTCAACCTGTATGGTCGAATCATCGATCGATCCCTTAAATATGTTATTATCGTTTGAAACACGATTTTATCACACAAAAAGCATATACCATGATATATCATTTCAAAAACCTCTTGGCCATAAAATTAATCCATTTCAAACATTTAAACCTGTCAAAATATTGCAAAAAAAAAAATGGGAGCTGACTGTTCTACAGTGTTATCAGCTCAGTAGCAATCTTAATCCTCTAAATTGCCAAATAGTTGTCAGGCTCCTTTTCAGGAGGTTTTGACCCTGGATGACTTTTTCCATTTTTTTCACTTTTGTCGAAAACTATAATATATGAAAAGAAACTACAAATGAAAAAAAAAATGTTATGGTAATATTGTATGGTTGACTAGTTGGCAGGTTGACAAGAAGACAAGATGACAATTTAATATAGTTAAATTGAAGCTATGTTTGACAGTTTGAAAGAATTTATAAGTGTAGAATAGTATTACTGGTGGCTGGTATAGACTGTCTGGCAATTTGACGGAGAGAAATGACAACTGTAATAGACCAATACACTTGTCGAACTGTCAATCTGTCGACATGATTACACTTGTCGACCTTTCTGGTATTAACCTGTCGACTTGTGAGTCTGTCAACTTATTTTTATAGTTCGTTCTTATGTTGTACTGTTATACCACTGTCCAATGCAGGTTATGGGAGGGTTGGGATCCCGCTAACATGTTTAACCCCGCCACATTATTTATGTATGTGCCTGTCCCAAGTCAGGAGCCTGTCATTCAGTGGTTGTCGTTTGTTTACGTGTTACATATTAGTTTTTCGTTCATTTTTTTTTATACAAATATTAGTTTTCTCGTTTGAATTGTTTTACATTGTCATATCGGGCCTTTTATACTGACTATGCGGTATGGGCTTTGCTCATTGTTGAAGGCCGTACGGTGACCTATAGTTGTTAATGTCTGTGTCATTTTGGTCTCTTGTGGACAGTCGTCCTATTGGCAATCGTACCACATCTTCTTTTTTATATTAATATGTACATGTAAACCAAGTTACTCTCCTCTGTTCTTCCGATGGAACTATGGTACTATTTACCCTACTTGACCCGGAGTTATTGTCCTATGGCATTGGTTGACAATTTTTACCAAATGTGTTTCACTGAAACTATAGTTGATAGAGAGAAACTGTAAATAGCAAATATGACCAGAAAAATGATATCTACAATAAAATTGAGAATGGAAATGGGGAATGTGTCAAAACAACAACCCGTCCAAAGTAAACAGTAAACAGCAGAAGGCCACCAATTGAAATTCAATACACCGAGAAATATGTAAAATGACAAAAATTACATGTCAAATGGCCAGTGGCTTGAGTAGGAGTTGGAGGAGGCACACAGAGAGTGTACGCCATTTGATCGACTAATCTGATTTTTTTTTTATAAAACAAACCCCCCCCTTCCCCCCCAATAAAAGAATGAATCTAATATTCGTCAATAATCAATAATATTGAATTATGCAACCTTATCTGTATTTGGCAAAACTTTTAGGAATTTTGGTCCTCAATTCTCTTCAACTTCGTACTTCATTTCACCTTTTTAAATTTTTTTGAATTCGAGCGTCACTGATGAGTCTTTTGTAGACGAAACGCGCGTCTGGCGTGGTGAACCGTCTGGCGTATATACAAAATTTAGTCCTGGTATCTATGATGAGTTTATTTAAATATCCTTGATCAGCCAGACTAGTTACAAGAGTTTTTGCCCTATCATATACCTTTTCTTACATCCCCCCAAACATTATAAAAGATAGATTTAAACTCAAGTCAAGTGATAAAAATTATCATAAACCTAAGATACTTACAGGATTTTTCTTTATCCCTTAATCACAATTTAAAACCACTTTTTAAGTATCCGTTTATTATCTTACAAATTATAATCAATAGATTATACACAAAATGATCAGCAAGACAGATCTTGGTAAAATGTTTCGAGGACATTTAACGCACATAATCTTTTTGCCAAATTAAAAAAAGAAACGAGTAAGCGAAATGGGCTCATAGGTTCAGTTTTTCTTTTTAAAAATCTAATTTTAATTCTACCATTTACAGATAATCATATGTTTGTTCAAATAATGACAAGTGAGTATTACACAATGTTGGCTTGGATGGCATAATCATGTTTTCTATCAAAATGATTTAAAATCGTTAAATTGTTTGTCCTAATCAATTATTGTGACTGATTTAAAATCGTTAAATTGTTTGTCTTAATTAATTAGTGTGATTGATTAAAAATAATCACATGTTACCTATTTTAAATAGATAGTAATTATTATGGCGTGTGTTTGCTTCTATTGACCACTCATTGCTTTGACAAGAATCATCATGACTCGTTAGGAGTAATCAACTAAGGAAAGTATAAAACAGACAAAACGACAAGAGCAGCTCATTGTCAAAGTGTCTTCAAACTGCAAACTACGAGTATACTGTCTAACATGGCTTATAAACCGAACGCATCCGCAAAGATGTCCTTTAACATTGAAGAATTGTCAAAGAGCAGCAGGGTTTCAGAGACTATCTGCACTGACGCAGTTGTCAACAATATCCACGACATATATCTACCAAGCAGTAGCCAATCATGTACAGCAGAAATGAACCTTCTACTGACCTACTCAACTAAATACCAGAGGAATCGATTAGACGACTTATCACATTCTAGTGATACCAGTTTCCACTATACAGACTCTACATCAAGAGATTGTACCTCACCTGGTTCCTGCTCAGACGACTCTGTCAAGTCCGACCAACAACCAAAGAGAGCCAGAACTATCTTCACAAACTCACAACTGATGGAATTAGAACGATACTACAGCAACAGTAAATACCTCCAAATTGAAGATCGTCCAAAGCTCGCCAAGAAACTCAAACTCAGTCAACATAAAATCAAATGGTGGTTCCAGAATCGGCGAATGAAAGAAAAGCGTCACATCAAAAGCACTAGCTACAACAGTCCACGAGAGTTGTCACAGTTCGTTGGAGTAGGTAAACCTGGACCCCGAATGCTAACATTGGGATCCAATGAGAACATAAGTCCTCAGTCATACTCAACATTCCCAGTGTTATCGCCGTATATGCCTGCAATGTCATCTTTAAAATTTGTTTATCCTGGTTATAGTCAGCAGTTCTACAGAAGTTAGTCACCACACAGTACACCATTACAGGGAATGTAAAGCTTCTGACAATATAATGTGCTTCAACTTTGTTAAAACATTTGTATTTTTGTGCTTAATTGTTATGCGGTAAATAAATGCAAAATAATCTATTTATATAATATCTCTTGGTTTTTGTGTTGTTTGTGTAGGGAATTATGAGAGAAAAAGCGCAAAAATTGTTATATTTGTAAACCAGCAAAATTCTGGGATGAATTTTGCCAATAAAAAAAATCGGGTTTTGAGATATCAGCCACTACCAATTAATCTACATCAGTGATACAACGAAAGTATATACAAGAACGGGAGAAGAAAAAACAGGCATGGTAAAGCTTTACTGGCCCAATAAGAATTTAACAGATAACAGAACACAAGTAGAAACAAAACAGTAATAATCAATATTATATCAAAGAATGCTCGCAGTTACTGAAAGCACGCTCAAAAAAGCACGCTCAAATAACGTTGTTTAAATGAAATTATGCATATCATCGTGTAGTTGTACATTTTGATATCAGCGAAGTCATCACATAGAAAATTCATAAACAGTGCAGGAAGACACATCTGGTTCAATTTCAAGATTTGTTTTACAGAATTTCTACACAGAAAATTATCTTCTAAAAGAAACATTTTTTTGTTGTTGATAGAATAACAATCTTAAATAGAAAAAAAAAGCAAACCCTAGTGTGAATGCTTTAAACATTCTTTATTTTTTCAAGCATGATCGATATGCTCATTGGTAAATGGATACAAAACGCATAAAATCACATGGCATAATACATCAGAGGAGCATATAAGTGAATAATTATGTTAGCTTGGATGTCATTATCATCATTCAAAAACAATAGTTCAAAATCGTTATTATTGATTATTCATTATTAGGCGTCACAAATAAAACCATTGGGGCCGAGTGTTTGTTTGTTTTATTAATTTTGGATTAAAACAAGTGACGCTTTGGTGATTGCCTTGACAGGACAGTCATTGGTGCGTAAACTGACCACATAATTGAGTATGACGCATATATAATTCACTGAGACAAGTAAACGTGGTTTCATTTGTGGTCTTTTAGTTCATTGTTGTTTTACTGGCCACCTTTTTTGCTCGTCATTTTTAAGCCCCTTTATAGTGTTTTCTTTTTTTTATTTAACAAACCGGTTAAGTAAAGACGATGAGGTGGTCATCATTTTTGACACTTTTAAGAAACTAATACTATACTAGTAAAAAAATTGCCACTAGACATAAAACCCGAAAAGTTTTGCTGAGAACCTATTGCACCTGCCCTGTATATTTTTATAAATATATAATAATAATATGATAAACATGTGTATAAATGCGCCAGTTTTTCATAAACGGAACACGGGTAATTACCATGATGATTATCAGCATAATGTGTGTGTTTTAAAGAAATTAGTTGGAGAACCATAATATAATGATACAGAAACATACATAATGGATACTGCATTATCTTTTCGATGTTTAAATGTTTATTTTTGTCAGTTGCAATATGAGTGTAGTAATATTTACCCGTTTACTGCCTGACAAGGACAGATAATTAAAAAAAAACATTTTACTATATATTTAAAGGATGTTATTGGAGTTTAATGATGCATTCTAAAGAATTCATATATCACCTGGTTATGATCCAAAAGAGAAGCGTTCAACCCATGAATAACATGATTCTTTATAGACTTTAACACAGAGGACGTCGTTGCAGACTTCTCCTTCGGTTTATCTTCTTTGTCCTATTACTTTCATTACAAATACCATATATAATTCAATAGAACTTTCAAACGAAATGCAGCAAGACCCATACATTATCATTTAAAAAGTACACTTATATAAAAAAATTACAAAGACGTTAAAAAGTCTTAGATATATCAAACTTGGTTTTGCTCATTGTTGAAGGCCGTACGGGGACCTATATTTGTTTATTTCTGTGTCATTTGGTGTCTTAGGAAAGTTACATCTCATTGGCAATCATATCACATCTTCTTTTTTATAATTTATTTATACTTTGGTATTATAAGACCGTGTTTTCAAAGAAATAAAAATTGTAGTTTCACTGAACTTCAATAATTTTGAATGCCTGACAGTGATTTAAATCTGCATACTTACTGTACGTGATGTTATATAACGAATCTAATTCAGTTTGACCAACAGTATTAAAATAAGAAGATGTAGTTTGATTGCCAATGAGACATCTCTTAAACAGATACAGATTAACAACTATTATAGGTCACCGCACAGCCTTCATCAGTGAGCAAAATCCATACCACAGAGTAAGATATAAAGGGCTATTTCATTTGAAAACTCTTCTTTGAGTTCGGATAATGTTCAGACTTACACCTAACATATTGCGGTTATAGCTGCTATATACTAGAAATCAACACCACAGTTCTACATTTGGAACATTGTTTATATCTATAGTAAACTTGTATTTAATTATGTCAATAGGTCATGCTGAGCATAGAGAGGTCTATCCGAAATAGGTTAAAAGCAATACTTCTGCTAATCATGTAAGGCCAACCATCTTTTCCGATAATTCCCATAACTTTTTTGCGACTCCGTCATCTAATGCTTGTTTTCCTGGCATTGTTTCTGAACATTCCCTGAAAAGGTAAAAAGGAGAAAATAGGTATACACTTCAATAATTCATATTTCTGATGCGACATATATTCAGTAGATATGAAAATACTTCAACGTTTATACAATCTAGACGCTTTATAGCTGTCTGTCTGTTGTTGAACACCCATTGTTACCTCTACGTGTTTGTTGTTTATTCTTATCTCTCAGTTGCTGTCTAGTTGTCATATACCCTACATCTCCTTTTATCCATTTTAAATAATCCATATGCAGTACATATATGCTGTTTTAAACCATGGCAATGGAATATTTCAAAATAGTTAGAAAATAAATAGTGTACCTAAGCACAGTACTTTTATGCTTTGTACTGCAAGGTGAAGGAACCTATTGGTATCTTTACCTGTAGTAATTGCCCGACTCTTTCTCCGAGGTGAAGGAACCTATTGGTATCTTTACCTGTAGTAATTGCCCGACTCTTTCTCCAAGGTGAAGGAACCTATTGGTATCTTTACCTGTAGTAATTGCCCGACTCTTTCTCCGAGGTGAAGGAACCTATTGGTATCTTTACCTGTAGTAATTGCCCGACTCTTTCTCCAAGGTGAAGGAACCTATTGGTATCTTTACCTGTAGTAATTGCCCGACTCTTTCTCCAAGGTGAAGGAACCTATTGGTATCTTTACCTGTAGTAATTGCCCGACTCTTTCTCCAAGGTGAAGGAACCTATTGGTATCTTTACCTGTAGTAATTGCCCGACTCTTTCTCCAAGGTGAAGGAACCTATTGGTATCTTTACCTGTAGTAATTGCCCGACTCTTTCTATTGGTATCTTTACCTGTAGTAATTGCCCGACTCTTTCTCCAAGGTGAAGGAACCTATTGGTATCTTTACCTGTAGTAATTGCCCGACTCTTTCTCCAAGGTGAAGGAACCTATTGGTATCTTTACCTGTAGTAATTGCCCGACTCTTTCTCCGAGGTGAAGGAACCTATTGGTATCTTTACCTGAAGTAATTGCCCGACTCTTTCTCCGAGGTGAAGGAACCTATTGGTATCTTTACCTGTAGTAATTGCCCGACTCTTTCTCCGAGGTGAAGGAACCTATTGGTATCTTTACCTGTAGTAATTGCCCGACTCTTTCTCCGAGGTGAAGGAACCTATTGGTATCTTTACCTGTAGTAATTGCCCGACTCTTTCTCCGAGGTGAAGGAACCTATTGGTATCTTTACCTGTAGTAATTGCCCGACTCTTTCTCCGAGGTGAAGGAACCTATTGGTATCTTTACCTGTAGTAATTGCCCGACTCTTTCTCCGAGGTGAAGGAACCTATTGGTATCTTTACCTGTAGTAATTGCCCGACTCTTTCTCCAAGGTGAAGGAACCTATTGGTATCTTTACCTGTAGTAATTGCCCGACTCTTTCTCCGAGGTGAAGGAACCTATTGGTATCTTTACCTGTAGTAATTGCCCGACTCTTTCTCCGAGGTGAAGGAACCTATTGGTATCTTTACCTGTAGTAATTGCCCGACTCTTTCTCCGAGGTGAAGGAACCTATTGGTATCTTTACCTGTAGTAATTGCCCGACTCTTTCTCCGAGGTGAAGGAACCTATTGGTATCTTTACCTGTAGTAATTGCCCGACTCTTTCTCCGAGGTGAAGGAACCTATTGGTATCTTTACCTGTAGTAATTGCCCGACTCTTTCTCTAAGGTGAAGGGACCTATTGGTATCTTTACCTGTAGTAATTGCCCGACTCTTTCTCCAAGGTGAAGTAACCTATTGGTATCTTTACCTGTAGTAATTGCCCGACTCTTTCTCCGAGGTGAAGGAACCTATTGGTATCTTTACCTGTAGTAATTGCCCGACTCTTTCTCCAAGGTGAAGGAACCTATTGGTATCTTTACCTGTAGTAATTGCCCGACTCTTTCTCCAAGGACTCGTCAACTGCACAGTATATGATTGTTGATGTACCTTGCTCACTGTCTTTGAAAAGAGGGAGAACCAAATAAAGGTCAATTATAGGTCCAGAAAAAAAATGTTGTTGTCGTAAATATTTGGATATGTTTGTTCGTACCACACCTGGATGTAGACTGTATGTTGTTACACCAGTACCTATTGAAAAAATCAATTTCAGTAAAATAATAGAAAACAATCTGTATGTTGTAATACACAATTAAAAAGCCAATAAAATAATATAAAACGACAAGAGCATGAGACATTGCTTGCATGCTTATAATTGGCAAATTTGTTAGTGTTGGCGAAAGTCTGCGAACTATATTAATACCTCTAGAAAAAAACATCTACAAAACAACATCCTGTTCGCAAATATTCTTGGTATTGTAAAAAAAGAAAAAATAAGGACATGTGACAAAATCAAAATGATAAGGATTTCCACAGCTACAGGGTTCCATACAACCATCAGCCTTTATATCGTTAAGTAAGCACTAAAAAGCTTTGAATGATAAAATGTTAATAATTAACAAGTAAAACCACAAGGGCCTGATTTATATTAAACAACAATCAAAAAACAATTATAACAAACAGCAACAAACAAAAAAACGTAACTTAAGTAAAGGTTCCCATCTTGTTTCATTAAATGTCTACCAATATGCCAAATGTTTACTTATAAATCAAATAATCAAATCAAATATGTTTATTTCCTATCATATAAAAAAAAGAAGATGCAGTATGATTGTCAATGAGACAATTTTCCACAAGAGACCAAAATAACACAGAAATTAACAACTATAGGTCACCGTAAGGCCTTCAACAATGAGCAAACCCCATACCGTATAGTCAGCTATAAAAGGTCCCGAAATCACAATGTATAACAATTCAAAAGAGAAAACTACGGCCTAATTTATGTACAAAAAATGAACGAAAAACAAATATGTAACACATAAACAAACGACAACCACTGCATTACAGACTCCTGACTTGGGACAGGCACATAATACAGAATGTGGCGGGGTTAAACATGTTAGCGGGATCCCAACCCTCTCCCAAACCTGGGACAGTGGTATAACAGTACAACATAATACGAACTATAAAAATCAGTTAAAGGCTTAACTTATCAGTTGGACACAAATAAATGTTGTCTTTGGATTATGGATACATAGTGATTATCATAATTATCACAGTTGATTTAAATGTGGACCTGAGTACAACAAATCAACTACATATACTGTTATAGTCACATATACATTAATTTTGTAAGTGTATGAGGACACATGCAGGACCCGCTACGTTTGTTTACAGTTGTCCTTAACCAGGAACATGTTCAGTGGATGTCGTGTGTTGATGTGGTTCATAAGTGGTTCTCGTTTCAAGGCTCCGTGTTGAAGGCCGTACTTGTACATATACTGGTTTACTTTTTACAAACTATGACTTGGATGTAGAGTTGTCTCATTGGCACTCATATCATATCTTCTTATATCTACTTGCTGAATTTAAAATGACTACAAATATACCTTTTAATCGTTTAGACAACTCTCTAGAAAACAAGACATTTGCCAGTTTACTCTGATCGTAACAGACTCTCGGTTCATATTTCTTTTTACTGTTGATATCAGCAAAGTTTATTCTTCCCTCTGAAACAGGCATTAACTATATATATAATTTGATTCAAAAGTTCTTTTACTAACGACGTGTACATATTGATGATTATTGAAAGATTAACCATAAG
Source organism: Mytilus edulis (assembly GCA_019925275.1). NCBI lineage: Eukaryota > Metazoa > Mollusca > Bivalvia > Mytilida > Mytilidae > Mytilus > Mytilus edulis. Next base: position 102,990,619 of record CM034351.1, on the reverse strand, counting down.
TCGACCATGTACGAACGTCTTTATCTTCTAATAAGGTTATTAAGTTCAAACGCGGCAAACGTCAAACGATTTTAAAAATGAAGAGTAAACCAACACTGTTTTGATACTTGTTGTTTTCAATAACATTGCGGGAATCAATCCATTGAAAATAAATAGCCCCACCATCCTTTCCAAAGTTGGTCTTAAACACTTGTATCGGATTTTCTCAAAAAAACAAATTGCATCGTTTACAGTTGAAAACAACTATTACGAACTTTTGTGAAAATATTTTCTTTTGTTCATATTTTAAACAAAATACCAAAAGAAACTAGAGGCTCTAAAGAGCCTGTGTCGCTCACCTTGGTCTATGTGAATATTAAAGGAAGCAGATGGATTCATGACAAAATTGTGTTTTGGTGATGGTGATGTGTTTGTACATCTTACTTTACTGAACATTCTTGCTGCTTAAAATTATCTCTATCTATAATGAACTTGGCCCATTGGTTTCAGTGGAAAATGTTAGTAAAAATTTACAAATTTTATGAAAATTGTTAAAAAATTGACTATAAAGAACAATAACTCCTAAGGGGGTCAACTGACCATTTCGGTCATGTTGACTTATTTGTAAATCTTACTTTGCTGAACATTATTGTTGTTTACATTTTATCTCTATCAATAATAATATTCAAGATAATAACCAAAAACAGCAAAATTTCCTTAAACTAACAATTCAGGGTCAGCAACCCAACAACGGGTTGTCCGATTCATCTAAAAATTTCAGAGCAGATAAATGTTGACCTGATAAACAATTTTACCCCACGTCAGATTTGCTCTAAATGCTTTGGGTTTTGAGTTATAAGCCAAAAACTGCATTTTACCCCATGTTCTATTTTTAGCCATGGCGGCCATCTTGGTTTTATGGCCGGGTCACCGGACACATTTTTCAAACTACTAACCCAAAAGATGATTGTGGCCAAGTTTGGATTAATTTGGCCCAGTAGTTTCAGAGGAGAAGATTTTTGTAAAATATTACTAAGATTTACGAAAAATGGTTAAAAATTGACTATAAAGGGCAATAACTCCTAAAGGGGTCAACTGACCATTTCAGTCATGTTGACTTATTTGTAAATCTTACTTTGCTGAACATTATTGCTGTTTACTGTTTATCTCTATCTATAATTTATATTCAAGATAATAACCAAAAACAGCAAAATTTCCTTAAAATTACTAATTCAGGGGCAGCAACCCAACAACGGGTTATCCGATTCATCTGAAAATTTCAGGGCAGATAGATCTTTACCTGTTGAACATTCTACTCCATGTCAGATTTGCTCTAAATGCTTTGGTTTTTGAGTTATAAGCCAAAAACTGCATTTTACCCCTATGTTCTATTTTTAGCCATGGCGGCCATCTTGGATGGTTGGCCGGGTCACCGGACACATTTTTTTAACTAGATACCCCAATGATGATTGTGGCCAAGTTTGGTTTAATTTGGCCCAGTAGTTTCAGAGGAGAAGATTTTTGTAAAAGTTAACGACGACGACGGACGACGACGGACGACGGACGACGACGGACGACGGACGACGACGGACGCCGGACGCCAAGTGATGAGAAAAGCTCACTTGGCCTTTTAGGCCAGGTGAGCTAAAAAGCAATCAAAATCCGAGGAACCCTTTTCCTCAATACAATCTTGGATCCTTTACTATTACTCTAAGAAAACAAATATCATTTGCCAAAAATTTTAATCACCGCGAAAGCAGTCAACATGAATAAAGTTCAAAGCTTTTGCATTACTTTATATTTGTGTCATACTACTAACTTTCATGGGCATTAGACGAAACTGTTATAACACGACTAGGTGCGGATTTCTTCAGTAAATCAAGGAGTAAGTTGGTCAAAAGGAAGTGACCCAAATGATTGACACCAAACTGCATTTCAAATCCATCTTCTGTTCTTAAATCATCCGGGCAGTAAAACACACCTGTTAAAAAGTAATAAAAATAAATACTTATGGTGAGTACATGATCGTCAAACAATAGTTATGCTCCTATCTGGTATAAATGAAAACATGGTCATACGTCAATTGGACAGCAGATGCATTTTAAAAAGTGCCAATTGCGTCCTTCCTTTGACATCACCAACCCCTACATGTAATTAAGAAATTATCAAAATAACAGCACATTCTAACACTTTATAGAATTCTGGAAATCTTGAATAGCATATGACAATTCCATACATATGTAGGGATAAATTACCATAAATGCTCGCATATAAGGTTTCTTTTGACATTGTCGTTAAAATAAAGATAGTGACTGGGTGATGTAAGTCTAACAAGTAATACTTTGTCGACATGATTTGGTTTTCCTGCAATTACGGTTGTTTTTTTACTCTCATGTTTGTCAATTTATATTTCTTCTGATCATGTTTCAGCTGATGTCGGTATTGCTTTCAAATTTGTAAAAAGCTTTAAAAATTATATTCTTCTGTAGTTCGTTTGGTCTTTATAAGAATACAAGGAAATAAGGAGTATAGGCAAATTCGACAACAACCTGCCAATGCAAAAGCATTAAGCGGATGAATTAACAATATGCCAAGCCCTTAGTCTGGTTATGTATTCCATAAATTTGATCAGATTTCACAAAGACTATCAAAGACCAGTCATCAATACCAAATGATGAAGCTTGGTAAAATAATTCGAGGTGTGAACATGTCTACGTGTCATTGAGTGAGTTCATTACGCATAAGGACATTTACTTTACTTCTGTTCAAATCAAATATTGATACGAGTATACTAACCAGCATTGTTTATCAGTATGTCCAGTCGCTCCTCATTCTGATTGATGTCTTTAGCAAATTGTTTAATTGACTTAAGTGAAGCCAAGTTTAGATGTTTAACACCAATTTTGGCATCTCGTACCTGTCTTTTTATCTCATAAACAACCTTGTTTGTTTTCTCCAAGTCACGACAGGCTAAAATCACTTTGGCGCCTAGAAAATAGAAAGCAAAGCAATGAAAACATCACTTTTATCAGCAAAACAAAGGGAAAATATTTGAATAATTTACCATTATAAATATAATTTGAAGTCCCTATTTACATTTTAAATTTAACCAGTGTTACATCTGTATAAAACTAACAGAAATGAAGAACAACGAACTTTATATTTCTTATATGACCATAATAAGAAAGCTCATCTAAGTCTTTTCGATGCCTCGTGTAAAGAGAGTGCCACGCTCTTTGCACGTTAAGAACCCTTGCAACAACTTTTTTAGGGGTCCGTAGGTGGCCTGTTGCAAGGCAAAATTTCTGTCCCAATATATCCTCATTTTCCAGTGGCAGTCCAAATTTCCCCGACCATCATCCCAGATGGCCTCTATTGTATCAACCTACCTATGGTATTTTTGTGAACTTGTTCTGAATATGCATGAACTATTTGCCACTGGACGTTAAGCAACCAACAATCAATCAATCAATAAGTCTTTTCGGGCCCATTTATAGCTAACTATATGAATTATGGGCATTGCTCATTGCTGAAGACTGTAAGGTAACCTATAGTTGTTAATTTATGTGGCAATCATATCACATCTTCATTTTTTTTAATACATTATTTACAAGATAAATTGTCTTTTCTACTACATGTATTTTCAATAAATGACAAGCAATAATATACGTCGAGTGTCTTGAGACATTTAGACACGAACAAAAAAAGATATAAAAAGATACCTTACCTGAAACAGTAGTGTAACATCACCATCATGTATTGGAAAACTGATGTGTATGATAATGAAAGAGAGAAACAATGCCCTGTCCTCTAACACTTGTGACTTAGTACCATTTACCTCTCTTTGCTACGTTCTTTGCCACCTCTTTACCTATTCCTGAACTAGCGCCCGTAATAATCACAGTCTTGTCATCTAGTCGTGCTGTTCCGGTATATCTTGTTCCATATAAGTACTGCCGTAGTGCTATGAAACCAATAACTGCCAAGAAAATTCAGTTTATATCATCTATTTATATGTTTTTAAATTCAATTTTATCAAACCATTTAAATGAATGTGTATATTCCTCTAATATCAAGTCTTTAGGTTTTTGCAATCATTTTCCCCGACTTTGATTCATATCAAATTAAAAAACAAAAAATCATGCATCTTTTAAAGACTAAAACATCGATCAGTAGACATCCAAAATCTTATGAATGAATTGTAGACGTCATAGCAGTCAGAGAAAAAAACATGAGCTTGTGCAATGCCAACATATAGGTATCAACTGATTGTTGGACCTTGCATGAACATATGTATATAACAATAATATGTATTTTGATTTCAATTTACGGATAAAAAAAATCAGTATTTTGCCAAAAAGCACATTAGTCAAAGATCTTATTACAGTGTTGAATTGGTGACCTTTAAGAATAAGTTTATTTAGCTTTAGATCAATAGCACTGGGATCGTATACGAAATTATAGGTTCAGTAAACAACATCACCGTAAAAGTTAGAACGTGCTCTCCGGTTTGCTATAAGTTTCTTCTTTCGACCCATATCTTTGTATCTATAGAAGCATTCGGTAAAGGCTTTAAGCAATTTTTATGTAATTGCATTACAAGACTATCGCTCAAAGTGATCACAAACGTATGCGGCCTATGTTGTTATTTTTTCTCTCAAAAGTGTTACTAAACTCTTTGACACGGAGTGTATACATAAACTCTTTAGTTATATTGAAATTTGTTTCCTTTTCAACCCATTAATCTCACAATTTTGCTATGAAGTATTGGAATTCGTTTCCCTTTTCAACGCATTTATTTCTAACAATTTTGTCAGGACGTATTGAAATTCGTTTCCCTTTTTACGCATTTATCTCATAATATTGTCCTGAATAGAAAATGTAATAAATGTTTTAATGACAATGATATACAAGGCAGCACTCGCACCCGCAAAGTGAAAAGGGATAAATATAAGTTGCAATCATGTTTCCCATCCACCAGCAATAAATATATTTAAACTAAACAAGGATCTATAGTAAAAGAGGGTCGAATGATACCAGAGGGACATTTAAACTCACAGTTACAGATGCATTGGTATAATTCAAGTATGAAATCATCTCGGAGGTGGCGCCTGTGTTTGTCAAATTATAAATTGACAACATGTAACAATTGTAGATCTCCCTGACCTAAGACGGAACCCATTGCATATCAAATCTTTCTATTATTGTAATGTTCAAGTCGGATTTGTATGATGATAGTGGATACGACAAATATTGTATAATTATATGTTGTCTATATATATCCGGCTCATGCATATCACGTTCACAGTTGTACAAAATATAACATATATACCAACTATCAATTATTGAAGTAAAAAAAAAATCATTTCTCAATTTAATTTTAAGATCAATTTCCTGCTTTACTTGTTTAACAACATCAAGTGTGTTTTAAATCAACTTATTTATAAACAGCCTTGACTTTACAAAAAATAGCAAAATACTACACATTAAAAAGGAAATTAAAATACAGTATGTTAATTTTTTTTCAGTTTTTCAAAGGTGTAAAGTTTAATAAAGAAAATGCAAACTTGTTAAGTATATCAAATGATATGTTAATCTACTTACAAAATCCAAAGAATATGTAGAAGACGAATTTGTTTTCATTAATTACATCCTGAATTACACCAAAGACACTCATTGTGAACTACTGAGGTCTTAATTCGCTTGCTAGCGGTATTTTATTAAAGAAAGAGTTATGTCCCTTACTATTCTATTTCACAAATTATTTCGCGAGTTTACATTGCAACTTAATTGAAACATATTTTATAAACCAAAACCACAATATATCCAATAAGACCAGGGAACAATAAATCGACAACATAACACATTGTTGTGATAATTTTCCTTTATTCTAATATTTTGTTTTAGACAAGGGCCTCTCTAGATAACGAAAAGAAACTATTATTAAAATTCTTTAAGTTCTTCTCTACAATTGATGTCCTACCATTATTCAATCTTTATGACGGGTAAACGAGGTCTTACAATTACAGGGGTGTGTTCCTGTCACAAAATGGATCAAACAGAGTTATAGAGGAAGAACGATTGAACTCGATACTACATACAATATACGGTGACCATTACGAATAATTCGATATGATGTGTAATGCGTTTCAACTCACTAGCGATTTGTTTTCACGATCTACGATCTAAAGATACCAACATATTTTAAAATTCTTGAAAGTGACACAGTCAGAATGTAGACTCGTAATTTACAGGTACTACATGTATACCTGGAAACCATTACCCTGTCGACACTATCGGTCTCGCTCCAATGGAGAATCCCCCACTTTTATGTATTTTAAGTTTTGCTTTGATTTATATCTTCTATATGTTTTGAACATCGGTATGCTACTGTTGCCACTGAATTACACCAGTCTATTACCTACAAAACGATGACAACTGCTGGCAACAGGTCGGGAAGGTAGCATTATATTTCCACACATCCAATTGAGGGAATATGAAAACAGTCACTACATTTTACATTAAAATCAGTAAAACCATAAATATGTTTCTCTGCTTTAAAGAAGAGGTATGACCAATTTCCCCTTATTTGGTTCATTCACAGGGTCAAACACAGGGACATATTGTATCGAAAGACGTCTCTAATCAAAATCCAATTATAGTGTATACACAAGACAATACGTACCTTCAAAAGCATTTTGATTTAGAAAAAGGTGTTCTTCTGATTCATTTTTGAGACAAATACTTAATAATGGACAAAAGTTGTTAAAATTGCTGTTTCAGGCGTTTATGATTTGGTGATAGGTTTAGAAATGATAAATCGTATTGCAAGAACCTTAAGTTACAAAGTATATCATAAATATATCAGTAACGATTGAATGATTATGATAAATTACAGTCATTTGAACAATCTCCGGCGCAGAGATCATATCCGTTCCATACATGCTCGCAATACTACACTTAATATGAGATTACAAGAAAAAGTACGCGAAAAAAGGTATGGCAGAGGTCACATTGAGTGTATGTTAGTAGTATTGAACGGAACGGATATGTAGATCTCTGCGCGAGATTGTCATTTGAAATACTTTTAAGTGGAAATTTGCCTAACTCCTTTTGAAAGAAAGCAAAATGTTCTACTATAATTGGAAGTTGGAAAAAGGGAACTGTAAGTTAGAATTTTTTAAAACATACCTTTATTTTGCAAATTTCTAAAAACCCACAACATTGAGAGATGATTTAGACTGATTATCGTGAAATTTCTAAGAGAATTTCAAAGAGGACGAAAGATACCAGGGACAGTCAAACTCATAAATCGAAATAAAATGACAACGCCTGGGTAAAAACGAAGAAGACATACAAACAAACAATAGAACACATGACACAACATAGAAAACTAAAAATAAGCAACAAGAACCCCACCAAAAACTAGGGTGATCTCAGTGCTCCGTTGGTAAGCAGATCCTGCTCCACATGTGGCACCCATCGTGTTGCTTATGTAATAATAAATCCGGTAAATAGTCTAATTCGGTAGGTTACATTCATGAAAGGAAAGGGATTGTAGTTACGACGTAAGGAACAGATCCGATATCAATTTGTGAAACGGTTATTCCATAACGGTCACAACTCGTATGGCGTCCGTAAAATTTACGAAGGATGATTTCAACTTCACCATTGAACTCTTGTTTAATAGCTTCCTTGTGAGCAGCAAACATCTATCAAGAAAATCATGATAGGAAATGCAAAACGGGAATATCGTAGCAATAAGGAGATATATAACCCGTATGCAGTGCTGCTGGAATGTTGCTACTTAAAAATGGAAAGTTCACAATTGGAAAGCTGAAATCATCTCTTTTGTCGAAAAAGATTTGTTTTCAACCGGCCTCATTGTCAATTTCTAGATGTAAGTCAATATATGAGGCCGACTTAACTGTATCTGTCGTATCCTTTATCTGTAGTTCGATGGGATAGATGCGTTTAACAAATTTGGAATTATTTAGTGAAAGAAAGTCATCTACTATAGTATATGCGGAAAGTAAGTTCAAGGATATTGCTAACATTTTATGCACGTTGACATATTATCGTGTTCTTTTCAATTAATAATTCATTTTATCCTCTTTTTTTTTTTTACAGAAGATTAAGATATATCATATAAAAGTGCAAAGTCTAATCACTGGAGAGAAGGTCAAAATCTACTCAAATCTATCTTTCATTAACTGATCGATAAGAACAATAACTGATTCTGGTACATTCTAACAACAACAAAAAGTATAATGTACAGATTGAGAGTTCCGCAGTTATCGACAACTGATTCAAATCCAATAATAAATAATAAAAAAAATCCTGCATCTAAGACTAAATTATCAATTAGGACACTTCGACATCCAATGGATTTAGAATAAAGACGTCATAAACAGTCAGAAAGAAAAACAATGTGCAATGCCAATATATAGGTATCGATAAACTTGTCATATATACCAGGATTAAATTTTGTATTAACACCAGACGCGTCAGATTGTGTATTCATAAATGTGCATATGTATATAACAATAATACATAGTTTGATTTTAATTTACTGGTAACACAATCAATAATACCAATAAAAACAATATTTAAAGATCTAATTACAGTTTTAAATGGGTAACGTTTCAGAATAAGTTTATTTTTAAAAAGGATCGATAAGTTCAACAGGATGGTTTCTAAAATTGCCGAACACAGTAAACAACATCTCCATAGAAATGAGGATGTGAAATCCTGTTTGAAATAAATTTTCTACGGGTACATCAAAACTGCAAAACCAAACCGTTACATCTATGGAAGAATTAAGTAAAGGTAACAAAATCCCTGACTAAATAATTTACCAGTGACACATAGATTACGTTCATTACAATCAAAAACGTCACAACAGACACGGGCATAGCGAGATATGTTAAATATAAACACTGTACGCTTAAGATGGTGGTAAAGGAACATAATCATTCAAAAATAGGAAAATGAACAATAGAGAACGAAAACAAAGTGTTGTTGAATTTATCAATTATATGCAATTGATACAGGTCTGAATTTAGTTTGGTCATACATATTGATTCATAACAGTACATAAAAAGCTGTTAAAGGGGAGCAATTAGTGCCCATACTAATACCCACAATCTACAATTTCATACATGGAGATGTCAAAACATATACTTTCCCGTTAAAAATATGTTTGGTTTCTATAGTACTATAAAATATGTCGATATGTTCTTTCTTTGTCCATTGTTCTAGTTCCATCAGTTTCTATGTTTTTAGTCCAGTCCTGAGGATTAAATATACTCAATTTACAAATTAATTTCGTTAAAGTATATTTATTTTACTGCCACAATATACACAGAAAAGGTCATATTTTTTGTTTTAATACATACACCAAATTTAATTCCTTATATTCAGGTGTGCGTGTTGAAATTATGGAAAACTTCTTGAATTAGTAACCACTTTTGGGTAGATGCCACTGCTGGTGGGTGTTTCGTCCCCGAGGGTATCACTAGCCCAGTTCTCAGCACTTCGGTGTGGACATGAATATCAATTATATGTTCATTTTTATAAATTCACTGTTTGTAATAGTATGAATTATTCGATATACTAAGGATTTTCTTATCACAGGCATAGATAATCTGAGCCGTATTTGGCACAACTTTCTTGAATTTTGGGTCCTTAATGCACTTCAACTTTGTATTTGTTTGGATTTCTAACTATTTTGATCTGAGCGTCACAGAGTGATGAGTCTTATGTAGACGAACGCGCGTCTGGCGTATTAAATTATAAGCCTTTGGTAGCTATCTACCCTTATGCCTATTAATCTAAATTCAACAATTAGGAAATTAAATTCCCCCAGTTCCTCACACAAACAGGGTATAATTGGATACAAGGTGTCAATACACGACACGATGTAACCGATACAATTAACTCAAAAGAGTGTATGGTTTATGATAAAAGTTTTCTTTCGTATATGGTTCATTTGGCGCGTCTGCGCATTTTTGGTGCAACCTTTTGTTATTGTTCGCTAAGGGGTAGTATACGGTTCAGTCATCATTCGTTTTGTACTGAAACGTTAAAAGGACTGAAACAAAACAAACAAAAACATGGTAAAAGACGAAAATGTTTATTTAAAGCTTTCAGCAATATATTATAAATAACAAATGTAGCAAAAACAACGGCAATACATAATTGATAATATGGTATTCCTTGTCATGGATCATTGTATGTTATATTTATGTTCAACGAATACAAAATAATAAAATTATATAGAAAATACACTTAGCCACAAGCATTGAATAGTTTGATGAAAAGGACGTAAAGGAAATCATAATTATTCTGAAGAAATTATCATTTGATTTGCAATATTTAGAATATATATCCATATTGTATTATAATTATTTGTCACGATAGTAGCTTTTTTGTTCTTTAATGTTTTTATGTTAAATGCTAGTCACCTCTGAAAATCTTTCAAGTATTAAAAAAGAAACGTTGATAAAGAGGGATAAAGGTGAAGCATAAAATGGCTATCAACTTAAACACACGTAACAATTATATAAAGAGGGATAAAGGTGAAGCATAAAATGGTTATCAACTTTAACACACGTAACAATTAACATATTTCAATAATTAAAGGTAACCATGTATGTTTTGTGAGGCATACACTGTACGGCAAACGTAGGTTGTCTGAAGTTTTGACTAGCTGCGGTTCAAAGCCAACAAAGTGTCACCATCTCCTAACAACTATAATGGAATTTTATAAGACTGTCATACATGTTTTTTGTCATACAAGTAGAAGGTTTAGCTAGCTTTAAAACCAGGATTAATTCACCTTTTTCTACTTAAAGAAAAACCTGTATCAAGTCAGGAATATGACAGTTGTTATCCTTCATTTAAGGTTCTCAGCTTTTGATTTTGCCATTTGATTATGGACTTTCCATTTTGAATTTTTCTCAGAGTTCGGTAGTTTTATTATTTTATACCTTCAAACTCAAAACTAAAATATAACAAGTTTAATGCAAGCAACTGAATATATTCGTGTTTATAACAATAAAATGTGTCCACAACTTACATATGTCTTTGTGTCAAAGAGTAAAATAACAAGCATAAATTATCTTAGTTATTTGAAATGGAGTAAAAGACAAAAACTTCCAGCCTATTCACTAAAAGTAATGAAAGGGTTTTAGATTTCCAATGCAGTCAGCATACACTGAATTGTCGTATGATTGCCAATGAGACGACTAAAGCAGAAACGTCTAGGATGTTACCAACTTCAAGTCATCATATGACCTCCATTTAAGAGAAAATCTTATAACTTAGATTAATCTTTAAAATACATAAGGTAACTGACTGTGAAGAAATTGAAACACCGAAAGGTACCAGTAGACAAACAGCGAAATTAACAGAACTAAAAGGTCGTTTTCCAGGACAGGTACAATAAAAATAAGGCTTCGGTACAAGAAGTACACGATATTGTTGATAGTTGGTAAACGGATCTCAGTATACACATGGATGAATAAATGTAGTAATGACAATAATAAGCAGAGTACAAAGTCTAATAGATAAATTAAATATGTTCTATAAAAAAAAGTAAAATTAAAAATGTACTTTAAATGAAATGTATTCAATTTTCAAAAGGGCCAGTCCTAATCGTATCACGAAGTTTATTGTCATCTGTGTAAAATGATTTCTAAATAAATCAGAAATTTTCGTATACGTTTGAGGACACCAGATAGACGTTCAGAGCTTCATAACACAGACGATACTCCTCCTGAAATGAACAAAGAGAATATTTGTATATACTCAATTGATTTACGAAAATAATAAGGATGAATACCATATCTTCTAAAGGATAACCTGTATATTAAGGCTAAGAAACGAAATAAAATTTTAAGGGAACATTGTCATGTCTTTATAAAAATAAAAAAATGCTTTGTAATAATTTCAATGGTAATTCATTTTGTAAGAAAACACATAGAATAGTTACTTAGTAACAACTGTGATTAAACCTTATGTTTCCATTAAATCATAATAGTCTGTTGAAAAAACCAACCGATCCGTCATAATATCTATCCCGAAGGATGATAAAGGCACTTATAAGAATTATTAGGATTAATAATAAGTACGTACAAAATTTGCAAAGAACTGGGGTCTTTTCAGCTGCAACAGTCTGGCAAGTTGAAATATGTTTGCATTTTTATCAATTATCATACTGGAAACAGCATTTGCGAACGTGCAGAAAACCCCACAGTCTTTAGCTCCATCACTAAAACATTAACAAAATCTTAAGGTCAATTTCCTTTTTTTTCACGAGCAACGCTACCAGTTAAAAAAAAACCCGAAATCATATGCACATCCTCGTACAATATCTACAAAATTGCATTTTAATTTACTCTTATTAAATTGCTGCTTTCAACCCTTTTCTCTAGTGTTTCGTGCAGTGATAATAATGAATTCTTATGTTAAATTTACTTAACATATATGGCGTTCTTAATTTGGTGAATTATTTACAACCTCAGAGTAATGTTTATCTGAACTGCTGACTCACTGCATTTTAATTGTTTTTCTTCTCCGATAGAAAGTCAACCTTCAATAGAAATCTTCTCACAACCCTTTTTCAAACACTTTAAGAAACATGTGAATGATATTATAACTTTGATTTTAGTTGGAAAAAGCGTTCACATAATAAGTATTTCATATGCATCTTAAATGCGCTTAATCCATCATTTTCTACATAAGCCATAATACATGTTCTTTACTAATGTAAACGAGAACGGGATAAGGTACCGGTGTTTGATGTATCTATTAACAGTTGTAAATATGTTAATAAAATTTAGTTTTAAAGAAAAATAAGAGAACATGTACCAAGTCAGGAATAAGACAGTTGTTATCCATTTGTTTGATGTGTTTGAGCTTTTGATTTTGCCATTCGATTAGAGAATTTCCGTTTTGAATCTCGAAGTTCAGTATTTTTGTGATTTTACTTTTTAAAGCAGGGTTGAATACCAACTAACTATGGAATACACACAATCTGATTGAATAAGATACATATACACGATGTGATATCAAGTTGTTCTTCGCACGGACATTAATGATTTTATATTGAAAGTTAGTGTATAAATAACAAATAAATATATATTTTCATTTGATACTTACCCGCTTACAACGGTCACTGGATCATTGGACATTCTGACACGAGTAGATATACAATTAACAAGTTTACACAGGACCTGTGGATTAGGAAGTCCATTGGACACTGCAAGATACATGGCTATTTCTCTCGATTGGTCACCCTTTAATATTTAAAATACTTGAAATAAATTTTTGTTAATTAAATAATTGAGCGATTTAAAAAAAGAAATGTTAATCTTAATTAAATAATTGAGCGATTTAAAAAAAGAAATGTTAATCTTAACAAAAAACTAATTTTAAATCCTGTACATTTACATTAAAAACTGTTACAACATCCGATATATATTTTTGAATTTTGTGTAAAAAGATTGTTGCTTAACACTTAACTCTCAAAACAGTCTGCCATTGTACAACTTGTTATGTACTTATATTTTTTGTTTACAAGTCGTATTACATCAATAACTACCTTCTTAGATAGAACGACTTTACAACTTGTAACATCCAGATCTTCTTGTTTTCTCCTTGATATGTCCAAGCTATATTTCCCGCATGTAAAGGTGTCATTTGAAGTTGAGTACACTAAATCAACCTGTATAAATATATCTCATAGGATCAGAATTCAATACTTAAGTTGATCATTTTTCACGAGAAAAATAGGAAATCAAACATTATTCTGCATATGAATTTGAATTTGTTAAGGGAGGGAGTATGACCACTTACAAACACGTTTTCCCCTTCCACGTTCTTTTGAATTTATAATTCAGTGGTTGATTATTGTTGCAAGTTAATAGTTAATTATTTTGTCATTAATTAGGATGATGGGTTTTTGTAGCTTGAATATTGTTGCACATTTGGTCATGTCGGCCTTTATTGGTGAATAGAAGACAACAAATGGAAGTTTTTAACGACCTTGACTGGCTATACAGCCCTTGTACGGTCGGTGTGAATAGAAGTTATTTGTTTGTTTGTATGTCAAAGTATACATACCGACTTTAAAAGTGTGAATAGAAGGTATTTGTTTGTGCACTTTTAAAGTCGGTATATATACGTTGACATAAAGTTACTTACATTCACTTCATTTGGACTCTTGTTGGCAATCATATCGCATCACCTTCATTCTATGTTCTATGTTGCATTCATTCTTAACCCGCTTTATCTTGTGATGTAGATATTGCAAAGTTCAATGTTTGCTATTGGAAACCCCAAAATCATTTGTTTGAAATAATGAATTAAATGGTGCATAGAAGCATCACATAAAAAGAGTATGTAAATTATTCTAAAATTAATATGATAAAAATAATTTATTTTTAATAATTTCATAGTGAAAGAAATATAAATAAATGTAGTATAAATAAAATTAAAACTTATAATATAGACATAGTTAAATAGATATAAACAATGTATACCTCAGCTGCGTCATTTAGAAACACAACAATGGTTGACGAATTGTGATCTCTCACCATAGTCCAAAAGTCAACTTTGGTGTCAGGTAGTGGTAGCTGTGTTGTCAAATATCCAACGAACTTTGTATAGGACTGTAATTTCAAAACATTATATTTATACATGTTGTTAATACAAGTTGAACCCAAGTTACAATTACATCATAGAATTTGTAAGAAAAACTCGATAATCCAACAGGAAATAATCAGATCTAAGATATTGCCGTATTAACAAATTTTCTGAAAATATCTAAAGTTTACTGCACAAGTTAAGAATTTCGATATCCGATACCATGTACCGTTGATGAGTTGGTGTACCGTAAACGGAATAAATGTCTGTCAAAGAACAGAGCTGTGTCTGAGGGAACCATATTCCTTGATTTAAAAGTGTTTCTTACTTCACAGCCGCAAATGTCAATAAATGTGTCGGCTTTTGTGTGCATATCACTTTTATGATAGTCGCATCAAATTCCGTTATTTTCACAACGATGCGTGTACAAAACAGACATAAACTAATCAAAATATGGTTACAGCAGTCATCACTGTGTTACAATCTCAAGACAAACAAACATATACAAAAAACACAAAAAAACATCTATCAAATAAAAAAAAACCATATTCCTTGTTTTTCGTGTTGGGCGTCAGAAAATGCTAACGTCGTATACAGCTAAGTATCGGGAATTTGTACATTTTCCCTGAAATCTTACTGCTTGATATTTGATTAGACTATGGACACGACTTGCTACTCGAAAACATTAGGCAATTACGTCACGTATCAGTGAAGCAATGACGCCTTATTCATTAATGAAATGCCCGCGACTTCATTAATACAACCAAACTAACAACACGACGTTATTTATGCGCATAGATAGTTCAACACCTTTATTAATTTTCTTCTGTATTCTTAACCAAAACAAACCATTTTGCCAAGACAAATTTCTGATAAAAATAATAATGGCATTTTGATTTTTTGATACGAACTTCATCAGCTCGAATATCAGCTCACCCTTGCACTTTCAATTGATATTCTTTCTAATAAAGTCAGTATAAAAAAATGACATTATTCTATATATATATATATTTATATGAAGCCCAGGTGGTCGTGTGGTCTACAGTGCAGGCGATTTGGTGTCACAATATCTCAGTAGATCTCAGTAGCATGGGTTCGAATCCCGGCGAGGGAAGAACAAAAAATTAGCGATTTTTTTTTGTTTACAGATCTAACATTGTTGGGTTGATGTTTAGACGAGTTGTATATATGTATCTATACATACTGGAGCTTGTACAGCGTTGATATAATCAGTTCTTTCTTTGTCGTATGAACTAAGAAACAGTCTGTTTTTGTCCGCTAGAAAAGTGAGAAAAAAAATGCTGTGATTTGATTATTAATTTTAGTCCAGTTACCGCATGCATTGTGATCCCTCGAGTTAACCACCGGTTTAAGGACAGGATCTTGCTGCACACATTGCTCCGTTCTGTTGAAATTGAAGATGAATCCTAAATACAATGTTAAACTTCGTAGAATCTAAACTTATAATGATATAAGTAGAACTAAACGAGAGTTGTCTCATTGGCATTCATACCACATCGTATATCTATTCATATACAGCTGTTATTAAGTAAAATAAATGACACATCAAGCGTGAATAAAATGAGACGGGTGACACATGTCGAGCAGGATCCGCTTACCCTTCCGGAGCACCTGAGATCATCCCAAGTTTTGGTGGCGTTCGTGTTGCTAAGTCTTTAGTTTTCTATGTCGTTCTTGTTTCCTTTTTTGTGTATGTTTGTCTTTTTCATTTTTAGCCATGGTGTTGTCAGTTTGTTTTCTATTTATGAGTTTGACTGTTCCTCTGGTATCTTTGACCACTCTTTTAAGACAAAGGCAACAATTCGAAATGCTTTATGAATTGCTCTATATAAAGTTTAATGTATCAAACTTTACAAATTCTATATATGCTCGTAAGTATTTTTATGGATTTGTTTTTAAAGAACTCAATTTAATTTGGATTATAATAGATAGCTATATAACCATTTGTAATTAATAATTGTTTTTTTTTAAAACTTTTTTACACAAACATCTTTGATTGTTGCCAGAAAGTAAAAATAGCGATAGGATTGTGAAATCCCGTGCAATACATACAGATCCGTAGAATTTGGATTATTTTCGAAAACAAGGATTTTCGTTCCCAGGAATAGGTTTATTTGGAAAAACCTTTTGGAATTATGGGTCTCCAATGCTCTTGAACTTTAACTTTTTTTTATTCAAGCGTCACTGATGAGTATTTGTAAGACGAAACAAGTGTCTTGCGTACATAATTTCCCCTTTCGGAGCAGTCCTGAGATCACCCCAGGTTTGGTGGGGTCGTGTTGTTTAGTCTTTAGTTTTCTTTGTTGTGTCATGTGTACTATTATTGTCATTTATTTGATTAGACATGGCGTTGTCAGTTTATTTTCGATGTATGAGTTTCACTGTCCCTCTGGTATCTTTCGCCCTCTTTTAGTTCTGGTATCTACAATAACTTTATTAAGATTATTACTATATTACAAACTGAATGAACATAAACTTTAATCACTTTTATATAGAATCTTGAAATCACGGCTCCTTGAACCCTAAAAAAATTATATTGTTAAATGAAAAAAAAGAGAAAAAACTAAATAGTTACATATCAGCTTACAAGGAATGATATTCTCATTTCTGTTCTTTTCTACATTTTCTGGGCTTGTTGCAGCAACATATTGAGCTTTCTCTTGATCAGATTTCTTAGCCTCAAGCATCTACAATATACAAATAACATCTAATTAAGTGTGTACTTATATTTACTACATTTGATGCATTATAATATTTGAAATCGAAATATTCATATATATTTAAGTTTAATTTATCTTAAATCAAGAAGAGGGCTTACTGAAAGAGAAACACGTGATTGAAATAATAAAAAAAAAGGAATTAAAAAGGTTAAAAGGAGTGCAGACAGTTTGCCCTGTAGAACAAGCAATGTTGTTTTCAAACGTAGAATAGGCTCATTTGAAGGAGGTCAAGGAGACACCCTGATATGTAAATATTGAAAAACATTATATCACCGCTTTATCCACATATTACTTTACCTCAAACTCTTCATGCAGTCGTCGTCTGTTTGCAGGACTTTTATCTTCTGAAATTTCCCGCCAGATATTTCCAAATTCCTTCTTTCCAACGTTTGTATCCTTCATTGTGAAAGCCTCAAGTAAGCATAATGAAGACAAACATATTGGCCCTACAACATAAAAATATTCATTGAGAATTAGTTTTTAGAATGGAAATAAAAAATTGTAAATATCATGCTTCCGGGACGTTTTTTTTTAATTTACCTTCATCAGAAACACTGTAACCTAAACATTTGAAAACCAGTAATTACTTTCATAGGTAAACAAGTGCTTATTCTCTGATTTCATAAGAAAAGTATCATTTTTTTCATTTTCTACAAAGAATGCAAAGGATAGGGTAAATTAATTAAGTTGAAATAAGGATATATTTATGATTGACACCCATTAAAGTTAAAATGAAGTTTATGTTTGCAATAATAGGCAAGCGTACAACGTTCAACAATGAGAATAAAAACCATACCGTATAGTCGGATATTAAAGGTCCCGACATGAAAAATATAAAACATTTCAATTCGGAAAACCAACGGCTTATTTATAACAAAACCATTTACTAAAGCCAATGTGACACACACAAACCAGAGGCAGCCAATAAACATAAATGTTTATTAAGGTGTTAAAATTCAAAAAGTACTTTAATTTTTGCTATAGCTCTTATAATATATCAGCAGGTTCTCTTTTTTAAATTCTAGATTTGACTTTCCAGTGTTACAAACGTATTATAAACTTACTGGTGTTTGAACCATGTTCATCCTGCAATACCTCATTTTCTCTACAAACTTAACGACATCCACCAACCCAGTAGCAAGTCCCTCTTCATATAAAGCATCAAGTCCGATATATGTACCAGTTCTGCCGATACCAGCACTGTTGGGAAAACATAATATTATCACTGTAAATGTACTTAATACATCGTGTGAAAATCTTTTTGTTTTTTTATTGAAATTTTAATAAGTTGTACTCCTTAATGATGACAAAAAAAAATTTCTTCGAATGCATACAACAAGAAAAAGACTAATCATAATGTGTTAGTGAAATGTTTTTCCTGTAAACAATATTTCAATTCTCCTTAACGTCATGTTGTTGAATGAATTTCATTTCTTTAGATCTATATGAGCAATTTAAAAATTGTTCTGTTTTAAATGCATGAAGATACATTTGATTTATAAGAGAATGTCATGATTTAACATTGTTAAAACACATACACCTGGAAACAAAATAAAAAAATAATGAATTTTAATACCTGCAATGAACAAGCAGTGGTCCATTATTTTCAGTACTTGTATGATCAGATCTGACATGTTTATGAAACAATACAAGGTATAGAGGATCTGGTGTTCCATGATCAGGCCAGGCAGTGAAATGGTACTGGCTAATACATCGCTTCTCTTTTGTCTGTAATCATATTTACAAAAAAGTACAAACTATGACATGGTAGATATAATAAAATTGAGAATGGAAATGGGGAATGTGTAAAAGAGACAACAACCCGACCAAAGAGCGGTAAACAGCAACAAGACATCAAGGGTCTTCAATACGGCGAGAAATCCAGTACCCGGAGGCGTGCGTTACTGCTGGCCCATACACAAAAATGTGTACTAGTTCAGTGATAACGAGCATCAAACTAAACTCCGAAATATATAAAAGAAACTAAAATTAAGTTTTGTAAACAGGAAATTTGTTAAATGACCACATTATTGATATTCATGTCAACATCGAAATGATGACTACTGGGCTGGTGATACCCTCGGTTACGAAACGTCCATCAGCAGTGGCATCGACCCAGTGGTGTAAATAGTAATCAAAGGTACCAGGGTTATAATTCAGTACGCCAGACGCGCGTTTCGTCTACATAAGAATCATCGGTGACACTCATATCAAAATATTTATAAAGCCAAACAAATTCAAAGTTGAAGAGCATTAAGGGTCCAAAATTTATAAAAAGTTGTGCCAAATACAGCTAAGGTAATCTATGAGGGTGGTAAAGGAGGGTGCTTGCACGAAAAAAACGTGAAATAAGACATAATTTCACGTTGAACGTGAAATAATTTCTGTAATGAACGTTGCACGAAAAATAAATACTTTTATTTGAACCTTTTGTGACCTTCTTGTATATATTAACTCTTTGTTTTACTTGATATTCCCGATTTAGTATACACATTTATGATATAATTGGTTTACGGCTTTTAAAAAAGTATTTCTTGACGATCCCTGCCAAGTGTTTGAATTTTATTTGAAAAATACCGAGCACGCAAAAATAAGACTTTGAAAATCACGATGCACGTAAAATTAAATAAGCAGAACACGTTGAACGAGGCACCCGTCTTGCACGACTGAACGTCAAATAAAAAAGTAAAAACACGTTGAACGTGAAATAAAAAACGGCGATCACGTTGCACGAAAATAACCCTTTACCACCCTCATCTATGCCTGGGATAAGAAAATCCTTAGTTTTTCGGAAAATTCAAAGTTTTGTAAACAGGAAATTTGTAAAATGACCACATTATTGATATTCATGTCAACATCGAAATGATGACTACTGGGCTGGTGATACCCTCGGGGACGAAACGTCCACCAGCAGTGGCATCGATCCAGTGGTGTAAATAGTAATCAAAGGTACCAGGGTTATAATTTAGTACGCCAGACGCGCGTTTCGTCTACATAAGGCTCTACAAAGTCCATAATAAAACTATATTTTTAATGTTTTTCGAGCACAAAATAGTCAATACATGACTTATAATATTCTTGATAATGAAAAACGGATTTTGGTTCTATGTCAGTGAGATAATTTGTAAAGTCAAGACATCTTGAATTCAATGATTCAAGACCCCGAAACATGCATATTGGAGCTAAAGTAAACCAATCAATTATGGTAACCGTAATATTTCGGTAGTTTTGAATTCGGTGGCTCTTCAATTAAACTCTGACGTGACAGTTTTTGCCCAAAGAACACTCCCCTCGATATAACATCCGTAAAATGTAATCATAAAGGCGCGTAAAATTTTAAAAGAGATATAAAGATCATACAAATTTGGTCGATAAAACAGTACTGGTGACCAATTGTAAATTGACTTCGGAAAGCTGACATTGTCAATTTGTTATTTGAATGTGAGACTCACTGAAATGTGAAAATAGTTATCAAAAGTACCAGGATTATAATTTTATACGCCAGACGCGTGTTTTGTCTACATCATCAGTGACGCTCAGATCAAAATAGTTAAAAGCCAAATAAATACAAAGTTGAAGAGCATTGAGGATCAAAAATTCCTAAAAGTTGTGCCATATATGGCTAAGGTAAAAAAGTGTGCATACATGATGTTCAAACTATTCAAATTCAGTTATTAATTTGCAATATCAAATATTCAAATTAACACAATTGTTTTAAGATATGACAGCTGAAAAAAACGGACATTGGGCATTATACATTAAGTATAACGAAAAACTAAGCATATTGATTCCTACTTCCAACTATTAATTCGAACTATAAACCGCAAAGAAGGAACAAAGTTAAAGAATAACAACAGTTTTCTTAACTTATTTATCAATTAAAAAATGTCAGCCCCCACAACAATTACTTTTTACAGTAAAAGTGTCATTGAAAAATGTATGTTTGTTTTTACAGTAAAAGCCGATAAATGACTTGCACTGTACTTGACTACAAATCGATTTAAGTTTGCATCTTATTGTACGCATCGAATTACATTTTTTCTTTGCAAACTTTGTCGTTCAGAACCTTTGATGTTTACCTTGAACGTAGCAACATGATCTTCCGCTATACATTGGTGACCATATATCCAATTGAATTACAATACAATATATGGAATTTGAGCAAACATCCGGTAACGAAAATGACTGACTTACTGACGAACTACATGACTGCCAAGAAAATATAAACCCGCTTTCTCGTAGGTTAGATTTTTTTCTCAATAAGACAAATTTGAAGACATATACCTATTCATACTCGCTTTACTAATAGATATAAAAAAACATCGTAGATGCGAAGTACGTTTTATAAGACATATATATGTATGTTTATGATGAAATACTATGTATTTATCATGTTTATATCTAAACAATCACGAATCTACTCTCTTTCTGTTTCTGCCGTTATTGTTGGTCTTCATTTTAATCTGAGAAGACACTACAATGATATTAGTTATTTAGAGCGAATTTGCAGTTTTAATTTCAATCCATACATTTTCTTTCTTTCTGTCATACCTTTTTGTCTTCCACTTCTATCTCCCTCGTGATATATGCAGCTCGTTCATTTTCTGTTTGTAAGGTGAGAACAAGGTTACCACAGGTCATTGGTTTTCCTCCTTCTGGCCAGTATCTTTCACATTTCTTCTAAAATCAGGTAAAAATATGTGAATGAGAAAGACTGTACGGTTATATTTACTTGCCTACATCCCCGACATCAGAACTCTGATTGATAATTGCCTTATTGGCAAACATACTGGACCTCCAATTTAAAAAAAAAATTGATAGCCATTAGTATATTGACATAAAACTACATAACATAACATATGGGCAAAAATTTCAACAATATTTGTTTTACAGTTACTTTTGTAATGCTAAGCGTCTACATAATCGCAACACTTATCTATTAACCATGCACTTCTAATTTAAATTAACAAATGCTCATTAAAAGTTGACTAATTGATGTAATATTTTTGCAGCTGCAATAGGATATGTCTGCATACAAAACAGAGCAAAAACATTATTTAATCTTTTAATGCACTGATAATTTGATGCATATATTTTATATCTTGGAGGGATTATGAAACAAAAATTCTTTAAAGTTGATATAATGCTGTCAAATCTTTTTTGGTGGTGTATATATTTGTAAAAAAGTAAATTTGAAACTTGAATGACGAAAAGGCAAATAATACAGAAATGAAATCTTCCATTTTATTGTTCCTTTATTAAAAAAAAAGAGGTCTAGTTATCTGTGGTCTTTAGTTTTGTTTACAGTAAAATTATATCAACATTATTTTGAAGCAAAAGCAGGAAATCATACTTTATTAACCATTAACGAGCGGATATTATTTATGATAAATCAGTATTTTTATAAATTAGTAGATAGGATACCCGCACGTATTTTTAGTTAGTGTTGCTCAATATGTATTGTTCTGTGTTTTGTGTTCTGTTTTGTTTTTGATGTGTTTCTGTTTTTTAACCTATAATTGCAATTGTATAATTTCTCATTCTTTGCTATACTTAACCAAATATATTAAAACTGCATTATATTTACATTTGTGCCTTCCACCAGATTTGTCAGCATTATAATCTTTCTTGTATTATTTTGCCAAATCATTCTCCAGTAGTCATTAATAGTATTCTTTAGTGGTCCTGCAACATGTGCATTTATAACTAAACGATCATGCAAATTCTTGACAAATTAAAAAAAAACCTTTGAGTTCTGAAAGACTTATAGAATATCTTATATCTTAAGAAACTTTGATGTTAAAAATTGGTGTTTATAAATGAAAGAATAAAATCGCAAAATGAACTTAATTTAGAAAAGTTATTAAGCCTTAATTTCGATTATTGTGATTACAATTCATGGTGTCCTTTTTCACCTGTGTAACTATAGACGGTAATATGTTAGACGATTTTATAAAACTTTGCTATGATAAAATTTTTGTCGTTTTTCGATTTTGTAGGTCTTCATAGTTTAGCAGGGTGCTGTAGCCTACTGCAGTAAGAACCATGGCAAGATTTAACATATACTTTGTTTAAAAATGAATTAGGCATTTCAAAACTGGTATTATCCAGGAACTAATAAAAATGATGGATGTTTTGCCCACTATTGGTAAGGGCGTATCTGATTACATACTAGTAAAGATTTTTCAACAGTAGAATTGTTAATTGGTATACGTATTATTTTATCGTAACCTGGTATATATTGGAACATGAACTATAACTTTTATACCTTGAGATGCTATATAACACTTCTTCTTTTTGAAACCCTGAAATAAAAGGATGATAACATAAAGAGTTTCCACAATATATATTTAATAAAAATAAGGAGATTTTATATAATGATAAATAAGTTAACCAATCACGAAAAGTTTAAATGATGAGGAGGTAAACAATCATCGTATATCATCGTTTTGACAACGCAAATGAGATAAAATACCGTGCTATACTTTGAAAATAGCTATAAATGTAAAACAAGTTTTACAAAAAATCCAAAGGACTGATATTTTAAAAAAATAAATGAAAACCAGACAGACAGAAACGAACGACAATCACGGAATTGCAGACGAGAGATGGCAATATAAAGAATACATATGTGTATTTAAACTGTCCCTTGAGTATTAGACAAAGGTGTAACAGAAGTTTGAATATTTTTTTCAAACATTGGACGCTGAGAATCACCACGCATCCATTGATTCCGAATTACACAGTTTCCGCAGAAAACTGGTACCGTTGATGTTTATACTACAAATGAGTTAAAAAATCGGCTGCTTATAAAGATCTATTCGTCCCTTTAAGTAAGATGTTGTTACTAGAAATGTTCTTTCATAAAGTTCAGGATTTGTTTGTAAAAGCTCTATTTGATGAGCATATTCGAATAATTGTTACAAAAACATTCTCTTCAGCTAACCATGGTAACTAATATATCGCTATCTTCGTTTTTAAGAGAGGAAGTAAAAATATATCCCGAAGCCATTTGTCGATGGTAGGTTGACGCTCTGAAAGCATATCATAAATGTTTGGGGCGCTTGCTAGTATAATGGCCCCATATACAGTTAATATAAATACATGCAACAATAGTAAATAAACTCATCATAGATACCAGGACTAAATTTTGTATATACGCCAGACGCGCGTTTCGTCTACAAAAGACTCATCAGTGACGCTCGAATCCAAAAAAGTTAAAAAGGCCAAATAAAGTACGAAGTTGAAGAGCATTGAGGATCAAAGTTTCTAAAAGTATTGCCAAATCCAGCTAAAATAATCTATGCCTGAGGTAGAAAAGTCTTAGTAAATTTAAAATTCGAAATTTTGTAAACAGTCAATTTATAATTATAACCATATTAATGATAATTCATGTCAGCACAAAAAGTGCTGACTACTAGTAAACCGGTGTTCAAAAGTCATCAATCGATTGAGAGAAAACAAACCAGGGTTACTAACTAAAACTTGTCAACTATAAGAGGAAAACAAAGGGAAAACAGGAAAACGTAAGTTCAACAACAACAAAAACCGAAACAACAACAGCCAACTTACTTATGAAAGTGAACAAAGAAAAGAAAAAAGAATTCACTATTAATATCGAGTTGGGTGTTAATAAAAAGTAAAATCACAAAAATACTGAACTCCAAGGAAAATTCAAAAAGGAAAGTCCCAAATCAAATGGCAAAATCAAAAGTTCAAACACATCAAACGAATAGATAACAACTGTCATATTCCTGACTTGGTACAGGCATTTTCTTATGTAGAAAATGGTGGATTGAACCTGGTTTTATAGCTAGCTAAACCTCTTTCTTGTATGACAGTCGCGTCAAATTCCACTATATTGTCACCGATGCGGGAACAAAACAAACAGACACAATAGGTAAAAATGTCAAAAAATAGGGGTACAGCAGTCAACATTGTGTTATCATCGTAATCACTATAAAACAACAAATGTAACGAAGAAGCACAAAAAGGCATACATTAAATTTAACATCCTCATTTTGCTTATATTATACGATTTTATTTATCTATGTAAAATGCATCTATAAAGGATGGAGGGTTTTAAGTACTGGTGTAAAATTGCGCGATTGAAATTCGCACAGGTAGACATGAAATAATTTTGTCGTTCAAAGTATGACGGGATACATAAATACAGTCACGTAAAATAGATATAACAAAAACAGACTTAACAGTAAAAGTAATAATAATAAATAAAATAATAGTGTGGTTCAAGGTATGACGGGATACAAAAGTACAGAGTCACGTCACCAAAAAATAGACATAACAGTAAAAGTAATATTAAATAATTTTGTCATTCAAAGAAGGACAAGATACATAATATGTAAATATTAGGCTGATAAACATCACTGATATAATGTATTCTATGAAATGCAAAACACCTGACTTCTATTAGGTTCGTATCCATGTGCATTTTAAATAAACTGCAGATGAGTTATGCATATGATCAGCATGTTAATAAATTGGAAAAAGAAAAACATGTCAAAATTAAAACGTGAAGCAAAGTTGCCACTACGAAGGACGGCAACAAATTATTCTGATATATCAAGACCTTGCATTTTTAACCGATGTCCTGATTTTCGTAAGACCTAAGAAATCGTCTTTTTGAATTAATAAATACGATGGTCTGTTCAATCTTATTTACATTCATATTACTATTTATTTGTATAACGGGTCACATGACAATATTCAGAGTACATCTCGAGTTCATCTCAATGATTAGTTAGTTTGTGTGTGTACATTACATTTTTTCATATACGTATATATTGCAGTATGTTATAAATCAAATTAACGATTATGAGTCAATTTGGAGGTAATGAAATAAGCAGTTAATGACCTTTAACGAAATTACATATAAGATAATCGAAAATTGTATTAACGAGAGTTTTATATATTTCAGTATGAAACGTTATTTTGTTTACTTTTCTGTTTTGAACACATGTTCTATTGCAATGATACCGGATTATTTATCAGCTTGTTTAATTTTGATTTACTTTGTTAATGTTTTTCAGTTTTTCTACTATCCAACATTTACATTATACTCTCTTTAAACATTTTAGCAATCCTATCTGATGAACATGTGTTGTACGCAAGAGAATCGTTTATGTATTCAGCATTTTATATACTTGTGACTGAGTAAAGGTTTTTGTAGGTAATATCTGGCCAGTATCAAATGTTTCTTTATTGGATTAATTTAACAAATACATAGTTTTTAATTGCATTATAATATTGATATAATGCTAAAGCATTTTAAAGATTTTAAATCTCTTACTTAAATTTGACCTTAGACGTTTTTTAAGTTTTGTGTTGGCCTTTTGTTTTGTGTTTTTTTGTCCATCAACGTGTTACATTCAGATGCTATGTTTTGTGACTGCAAGATAATTAATCTCATTCCATGATTTTATTTTCAATCATGTGTAGCCAAGGCTCCGTGTTGAAGGCCGTACATTGACCTATAATGGTTTACTTTTATAAATTGTTATTTGGATGGAGAGTTGTCTCATTGGCACTCACACCACGTCTTCCTATATCTATAAGCCACCCAAGAATAGATTTAATTGTTTCGTCCATTTCATTAAACAACAGTATTTTCACTTATTTTTATTGTATTTATATATGCAATTTAAAATTTCTATTTTTATCTAAAAAGATAATTGACATGTTATATATAAAATTATGAATCATAACTATAAATATGAAACAACTAGTTGAATATCCCATGTATAATGCTTTAAACAAAATGTTTCGAAATATCTTCTTCGAAAACAACATCTTCATAACGCAAGTTTCGTCTTTATGACAAAAAAATGTCTGAATTGATGTCACGTGGTGCTGCTTGGTACCACTACAACCTTTCATTGTTTAAAGGTTTACTTTGCAAATTCAAAATGTTAATATCATTGATATTTCATTCTGAAGATCTGGAATAATAAAAATTGATTTTTTTTTAAATTCCACGCCTCATGCAAAATGTGAAGGTCGCTTTCTTTTGTTTCGAAAACATTAACAAAGAAGAATATGTCTGAGGACAATAATAGTTACTTTACTTATCCTTTCCATCTCCAATGGGACATAAGGCCCCAACCCACTTCTCTCTGTCCTTAGCCATGTACTGGGATTGGGCCTAGGTGTAACCCATTGCTTTTAATTCTGCTGTTACAGTTCTTCACCAGGTGATTCTAGGTCTCCCTGGTTTCCCTTTCCTTGTGGTGTCCAATAAAGAGCTGTTTTAGGTGTGCGGTGTTGTGGCATTCTCAGTACATGGCTCAACCATCTAAATATTCGTTGTTTTATTTCTGCTGTTATGCTCTAAGCATCTAAGCATTACATTTCTCCAAAATGCTCTTGATGCTTATCTTATTTGGTCAGAATATCTTGTTGATCTTTCTGAGGCATCTAGTATGGAATGCATCTACCTTTTGAAGATCACTAACTAAAACACGCTAAATTTCTGAACCATACAGTAGGACAGATTTTACATTGCTAGTTTGGTCCTTAAACTGTACTACTAGTATTTGAAGTTTCAGATTGTATGCAGTGCAGCAAATGTTGCACGTGCCTTACATAGTCTTGCCTTTAGGTATATCCTTTCCTATCCCGTTATATTTATGTATGATGCTTCAAAGGTAAGTGAAATCTTCAACACTGTCTATTGGCAGGTCATTGATTGTGATTCATATTAGATTTCTAGTGTTTATTGACATAACCCTGGTCTTATTGGTATAACCATTCAGACCAGTTTGCTTTGCATAGTTGTTAAGTATGTTGGTCATGTCTTGGAGGTGTTCACATGTTGTTGAAAATATGGCAATGTCATCAGCAAATTCTAGCTGGTTAAACATGGTCCACTGGTAGGCCCTTTTCTTGTCTGATGTTGTATGTCTTTGTTTCCAGTAGATAGCCAATACAAATAGGATTGGTGACATAACACATCCCTGTTCTACACCTGATTTAGATTTAAAGGAGTCTGAGATAGAGCTATCAAGGACGACACTGCATTCAAAGCTGTTGCCAAGTTTCCGATATTAACCAATCTTTGTTCTTTTTTGACTTGTGACATACAGTCTTTTCTGCCGTATTTACATCAATATATTTGATGTTATCCCACTTCTCTTGTACACTACTTCTCCATCATCAGAGTTGTTTAGTACACCAAACCGATTTTTCAATTCTAAGCAAAAAGCTTTCTTGACATTTGGTTTGTTGTGTCTAGTCTCCTTCTGTTCTGGTTTTCAGTAGGTGCCTTTCTAAGTTTTGGTTTGATGGTGGCTTTCAATAGATAGTGATCACTGTTTACGTCTGCACCCCTGAGTACTCGTTCATCTCTTAATGATCTACACCACTTTTTGTTCACCAATATGTGGTCAATCTGGTTAACTGTTCTTCCATCAGGTGATTTCGATGTTAGTTTATAGATGTTATTATGCGGAAAGATGGACCCCCTATCACCAGTTTATTGCAAAAACAAAGATCGATAGCACGTTCACCATTCTCATTTTTCACCCCGCAACCATGCCTGCTCAAGACATTTTCAGCAAGAATACCCCCTCTCAATCTTTGCAATTTCCAAGCTAAAACATTACCATATTTCGAAACGACAAACGACTCACAACCCAAATTCGAACTCTGTCTGGGTCTATTAGTTCTAGCAATGTGTATGAGATTCAAAAATGTTGGATAAAGCAAAAAGGTTAAGGTGCGGAAACAAAACTTTGACAGACAGACGGAAGGACTGTCAAGGATAACACTTAATGTTTCCGTTTCCTACGGCGGGGGTATAATAACATTATTGAATTCTTATGACAACATTTCAGGCAGATATTTAAGCTTATCTAGTACTTATTTCGCACATGTTTACTTACATCTACGTAGTTAGCATTTATATAATCTGAAGACTTTCCATGACCTGGTTCTAACACAACCCGTGTATGGTCGTCTACAAGAAAAAATCATGTATGCAGTATAGTCATGACTACAAATACTACATGGACGTTAAAATTCGTCAATATTCGTCTTTATTACGATATCCGTGCTTTTGTAAGATATACAGATTTGGTCATATGAGGTTGTTTAAAGGTACGTATACAAAAAAAGAAATTTACAAGTTAAAAATCTTTGAAAACTTAATAAATACTTACATGGAAATGTTGTTTTAAATCTGTTCTTTTGAAGATTTACTTTTTGCTGAGCCTTTGTAGTTGGGTGTAGATTTCCATATGGTATTTTCTTAAGTGTTAATAATAAAACGTTTAAACAAACATATAAGATAACAAAAAAGGTGTTTAAATTATATGTGAAATGTATTCTGAGTGACACAATAGCAAGATTTCAGTCATTAACGGTCTAATAAAGCCTTAATCGACTGTATTCTTTGAATGAAATACATGATTTACTTTCTGTATGAGTATACAATTATAACATTAATTTTTATAGTAATGGTGATAAAACCACCTTGATACATTCAGATGCAGTCCATCATTTTCCACAGATTGAATGTCGTTTAATTAGAACAACCGAAACATTAACTAAATGTCATAATACAACTAGTTATATGCAAATAAATAAATATACATATATAGTTTTGATCGCGAAGCATTTAATCATACTCCTCCTTACCTTATATTCATCTTCTAACACTTCATTTAGATGTCTTTGGGAAATATAATCCTTAAGCTCATTGACTTTTATACTGTCATGGTCAATGTTCCTGTCGGTACGCTCTCCATCTGTTGGTTGGTTCGATTTCATCAGAATTGAAGTTGAGGTTTCACCCTCACCCGGCTCCGTGTATGAAAACCGTCCTATATAAGCATGTACATTTGTCCTTGTGATTTTGTTTTTGCAAAGATGCCATAAAAAAAAATCGGTTTTCAAATCAGGAGAATAAACCAAAAGGAAAAACTTATCTCATCAATAGAAGATGATAATTTGCATGTAAATTTGAAATTTGCTAAGATGTAGAATTGAAATGATTACTGTAACAGATAAAATGTTATCAAACTCAGACCTCTGTATGAACTTTATCACAATCTGAAGGGGAAAATATATGATAAATAAAGGCAACAGTAGTATACCTCTGTTCGAAACTCATAAATCGATTGAGAAAAAAAAGGGTTACAAACTAAAACTGAGGGAAATACATTTAACATATGATTAAGGTGATGGTGACATGTATACGATGTGTTTATATTGATATGGAATTGGGTTGCCATATCCCCCCTCACTCCCCCCTAAAAAACCAACCAATTGGACCTATAGTTTGTTGGAACACGCGCTTGAATAATACAACATGAATGAAAGCAGCATTAGTTTACCGGTTTATAACATTGCCAACTGTAACGACTAGCTATGATGCAGCTTTGACATCCTTAAAGAGTATCTGGAAAATTGACAAGACGTGGATATTTATTTCTCCGAGGAAAATTCAAAAAGGAAAATCAAAAATCAAAAGGCAAAATCAAAAGTCCAAACACATCAAACGAATGGATAACAACTGTCATATTCCTGACTTGGTACAGGCATTTTCTAATGTAGAAAATGGTGGATTGAACCTGGTTTTATAGCTAGCTAAACCTCTCACTTGTATGACAGTCGCATCAAATTCCATTACATTGTCAACGATGCATGAACAAAACAAACATACTCAAAGAGTAAAAATGTCAAAAATAGGGGTACAGCAGTCAATTTTGTGTTATCATCTTAATATCACTATAAAAACAACAAATGTAACGAAGAAGCACAAAAAGGCATACATCAAAGGAGTAGGTCCGGTAAGGACCGATTTTGGCCTCAAATTTCAGGTTCATCTTACGAAAGATTTTGACCACTTTTTAAACACTTAAGTGTCTATTTCATTTGAATCAATTAATTTTTTTGAAAGATTTTAACTGATTTAGTTATTAAAAACAACCCGATTCAAGTTCAAATATGAAAAATCTACCAAATATGCCGAAAAATGTCACTTTTCAGATGATTTTTGTCAAAAATGAAAGTGGCCGCATCCGTGTTCATCCTCAACCTTTATATATGTTATGTATTATCATAAAATACAACTTTCATTTCAATATTAAGGATGAACACGAATGCGGCCACTTTCGTTTCACACGAAAACTGTCTAAAATTTAACTAAAATGCTAGAATTGTGAAGATTTCAGTAATTTAGCACGACTTAATGGTGCTAGTACCCGATATATGTGCATTGTATTGTCAAAAACAGCCTATATTTATGTAGCAGAAGCATTCTACTGTCCAATAAATAACTAAAAGTTTACATTTTAACAATTTTGTAAAACTGCTATATTTTGGGGCCAAAAATGGGTCTTACTGGACCTACTCCTTTAACATACTCATATTGCTTTTCTTATACGACTTAATTTATCTATGTAAAGTCTACCCGTAAAGGATAAAATTGATAAACGATATCTAAATGTTAAAAGCAATACATCAATTTTGTCATGTCTATTGTCTTCGTGGTTTCTGTATCATAGTTAGAAAAAGAGAAACATTTGGCAGGCCGGCCATAGGCACAGAGATATTCGATGGCAAAACAGTGTTATAACGTTCAGAATCACATTTCATGTTTGATAACAGTACCCGTAAGTTATTGTGTATATCATATGTGATCTGACTTAATATTATCCAAAATACAGTATCATAAGGTTAACATGTAAATAGTATCATAGATTCTTTTATTTCAATGTAAAACTATTTCAGTTAGACGAATTAGTACCTGGTGTGTATTGAACGGCCTGTTCATTCGTTATAAGTTCTGTGTTCACATTCCGTTCATTTGTGTCTTTCTGATTTGAATTTCGTCTTCTTTGTGACATAAAAAATACATGTTATACAAATCAAATAACAGGCAAAAATAACAAATAATAATGAAAAGTTCGAGTACCCTTAGATTTGTACCTACTGTTTGTTTTGATCTTAGGGCTGAGGGATAGATATATACCGAACGACGTCCTGTCTGTGTTTGTGTTTGATGCTTTTCTTTGTATCTATTTGACTGAAGTAGTTTGTCTCAGGTTAGTTTGGGGGTTGAGCGCTGAAAACAATAGCCGACTTTACGGTATGTGAGTGAGTTTTTCTCACTGCTGAAGGCCATTCGATTGCCTATAATTGCTTACATCCACTTCGTTTAAACTTTGGTGGATAATTGTCTCTTTGGCTATCATGTCACATCTCCTTATTTATATGTAAATAAATGACTAAATCTGTGTTGGAAATGCATTGAATAGCTTTTTTATATATTATATAATTACAGATTGGTCCCACTATTCTGAAGAAAAAAATCACATTAATATTCTGAGTTATTTGATACACACTGTACTTTAATGCTTTACCGTCGGATTAAAATGAGGATGATCAATACAGCAACAAATACAACTATTGCGCCTATTCCACCACCAACGATTGGGACAATTGGGACTTTGTCATCACCAGTCTTCTCTTGGTCTAACAATGATAAGTTTTTAGTTATTAAAGCTTGGTAAATACAATCACAAGTAAAACTTAGACATCAAAAGTTTGTCTGTTAGTGAATAAATAATATTGATAACAGGTCTTTGGAAGTATATGATGAAATAATTTCTTCCTTTTTAAAACATTAGAAGATCACGAGGACTGTGTACTAATCAATGAATGCATATTACATTGTTGTGTTGATTTATAATGGATGTGCATTGCTTTAACGTATATATATCTAAGGTATCGTTTAAAACGTACGATCACAATCGAAAAGTCTTTTAACTAATAAGTAAATAAAGTACCTTAAGTCTTTGATATTTTACCTGTTATTATGACTCGGATCTTACTACTGTATCCAGTTCCTATATCATTGACCACGGCACACACATACGTTCCTGCATCTAATAGTTCCGTGTTATAAATAGTTAAAAATGGTTCATTAATTGTACTTCCGTTATATTTTGCAACTGATATATTCAGTTTTTCACCATCTAGTTTCCAGAATACAGCAGAAGGTTCAGGATATGACTTATAGACGCATTTTAGTTGAATGGTATCACCAGTAGAAGCTTTGATATTATCTGATGATTGATATACGAGTGGAATATCTGTAAAAAAACCCCAATGAAACACAATCATTATGGCAAACTTTTTAGAATTTTGGATCATCAATGCTCTTCAACTTTGTGCTTGTTTGGATTTCTTACTATTTTAATCGGAGCATCACTGATGAGTCTTATGTAGACAAAACGCGCGTCTGGCGTATTAAAAAAGAGGGGCGAAAGATACCAGAGTGACAGACCAGGCTACAACTGAAAAGTACAAACAGACTTATAATAGTACACATGACACGACATAGAAAAATAGAGACTAAGCAACACGAACCCCACCAAAAACTGGGGATGATCTCAAGTGCTCCGGAAGGATAAGCATTGTCATATTTCAGATGTAAGTCAAGATATGAGGATGACTTAACTGTATCTGTTTTATCCTTTATCTCACCAAGTCTGTATTTTTCTTTGAATTCTTCTCCAACATGGGACTTTTCAATGTCCCTCGTCACTAACTTATTCAGGTTGATTCTCTTCAGCATGAAGCATTTGGTATAGTTTTTTTTATATAGTACTAGTACCTGTACCTGCTTCTAGATTAAAACATCCTGGTTTAATTGATAACATGTTATAAAAGAAATCAAGAAAGAAACAAAAAAAAAAACCTAGTGAAACTGCAAGCCACTGCTCAATGAAAACCCCCGTCTAAATACTTGATGTTAAATAAGAAGTTGTTGAGTGATGCATCTGAAAACACATCAAACAGTAAAACTGACTTATATATAAACCCTGAAACCAAATTTCAGAAACCCTTGTAAATTAGGTAGAAGAATGTAACGAAAATTTTCAACATGGATGTCATGTGTAAAATGATGTAAGTCTTCGGTAAACAGGAAGTTGGCCATTGGTAAATCAGAAAACGCATCACACGACAAAGCCGTCTTACATAAACCCTGAAACCAAATTTCAGGGTTCCTTGTTATGTAGTTCCTGAGAAAAATGTGACGATAAATGTCAACGTAGATGTCATGTTTAATAGATGTATGTGTTCGATAAACAGGAAGTTGGTGAGTGATCAATTTGAAAACACCCGACTCATCAGAAATCCTTGTTAAGTAGTTCAGAGAAAGATGTGATCATTTTCAGGTGATGTATTTATTTCCGTTTAATCAGAAACTAGCACATCTATTTTCCTTTTTTTTTATAGCTCACCTGGCCCAAATGGATCACTTGTCGTGCATCGTGCGTCGTCGTCCGTCGACGTCGTTGTCGTTGTCGTCGTCATCCGTTAACTTTTACAAACATCGTCTCCTCTGAAATTACTGGGCCAAATTCAATCTAAATATCTCTATATCTAAAGCATTTGGAGCAAATTTGACATTGGGATAAAAATGTTCATCAGGTCAAGATCTATCTATGCTGAAATGTTCAGATGCATTAGAAACCCCTTGTTGGGTTGCTGCTCATAAATTGGTAATTTTAGTGAAATCTTAAAGTTTTTGGTTATTTTCGAGAACATTATTATAGATACAGATAAACTATTAACAGGAAAATTTTTCAGCAATGAAAGATCTACAAATAAGTCAATGTGACCAAAATTGTCAATAATTCAACCCCAAAAAGACTTATTGCCCTTTAAAATAAATTTCTTACATTTCTCAATATAATTATAAAGGAGCATTCTTTCTACCAGTAGTTGATAAAACACACAAAATAAATAAAATAAGTAGATATGGTATGATTGCAAATGAAACAACTCTCCACCAGAGACTGATTCAAGTAAAACTTTAAAACATAGGTCTTCTGACGGTCTTCAACAATGAGCAACACCCATAATGCATAGTAAACTATAAGGCCCCCGATATGACAAATGTAAAATAATTCAAACGAGAAAATGAATAGTCTGATTTATGTACACAATAATTAACAAAAGGTAAGTATGACATACAACAACAAACGACAACCATTTATTTTCAGACTCATAACTAGGGAAAATCACATATAGAACGAAGCTGGTTTTTACATGTTTGATTTCTCAAAAGCCTCTTTCCGCACCATGATAAATGATTTAACAGTACAACACAAGACCCAATTCTTAAACTCAGTTGAATGGCTTAATTCATCAGATCGATATGTATTTGTGTTGAAAAATCTGGCTGCAGCGGCATTGCCAAATGTGATATAACTGTGAGTCGGAGTTTGTAGTTGTATTTATAATCTTACCTGGTGAAAGATTCGTAGTAGTTGGAGTTGTTGTAGTTGGAGTTGTTGTGGTTGTAGTTGGAGTTGTCGTAGTTGTTGTAGTTGGAGTTGTCGTACTTGGGTTGTTGTGGTAGTAGTTGGAGTTATTGTTGTAGTAGTTGGAGTAGTTGTGGTAGTAGTTGTTGTAGTAGTTGGAGAAGTTGTGGTAGTAGTTGTGGTAGTAGTTGGAGTTGTCATCGTCGTTGATGCATTGGTAGTTGATAGAGTTACCAGAGGACCTTCTACAAGTAAAATATTTTGGCCACGAGCATCACTGAAGAGACATGTTTTGTCGAAATGCGCATCTGGTGCAACAAAATTAGTGCCGTTGATTTTATTATGTATACGGCATGTGAGCTGATATAAGGCAGGTACAAACCTTATATAGGGGTCGGCTGAGCCCAACCTCTGCAAGACCCATTTGTTGCCTTCGGCTGTTATCTGCACTTTGGTGGGGTTGTTGTCTCTTTGGCATATTCCACAATTCCAAACTCAATTTTATAAACAGCTTTATTTTATTAGCTATAGTATCTGTTAAGTCAAGTTTGCTTTTACCTTTATGGGCTTGTGAAATTAATATGAAATCTATCATATCTTATCTATTAACACAGTTTCGTATTTCATTGATATCAATCAAATGCATAAAAAAAGATTCCAGAGTTTGTATTCTGCATGCATGGTAAATGTTTAACTAAAAAGGTAAGAAAAAAAACCATGAATCATTCAAGACATGAACATAAGAAAACGAGGATCAATGTTCTCTGTCTGAGATTTAGTTTAAGCATGTTTTTGTTTACTCAAAGTAAAATGGATGGGACAAAAGGAAACCACACTTATGAAGTCCGACTTAATCTATTGAACAAATATGAATAAAGGCAACACTAGTTTCTCGGTGTATGGAAAAAGTGTTCAGGTACATCTTTATCTTGAATATTTAGCGTTTATAATCGGATTTTGTATTTTGATTTTCGTCCGTCTTTCATTGAAATTAAAAAAAAAAAGTGATTTTTCTAAAGAAATGCACTTCAAAATGACTGTGTGAATGACACATTTGACATTTTGTTTTTCATTTTGCTTATCATTTACAAAAAGAAATAAACTTGAGACTGGAAACATGATATATAGGACAAAAAATACGTTGAAGTACGGTAATATTTTTTTTTACACGTTCTATATAAAGGGGTACATATATTTGGTCTTCTGGTTATATAAAAAAGTGTTTCGGTGTTTTTATTATAAATTATACGTTATATGTACCTGGTACCATCACTGTTATATTTGAACTAAAAGTCCCATCTTTTGTGTTTGTGTCATATACAAAACAACGATAAACCCCGGCATCATTTGTATCAACTTTTTTAATGGTTAAATAAGTTGGTTTGACGCCACCATATTTTTTAAGAGTTAACCACGTATCCTTAATGCTCAGTTTATGCCATCCATATACACCATCTGTTACATTTGTTGTTACATTACACGTTAAATTCAATGTGCCACCAAATGTTGCAGTCACGTCTACAAAAAAGACACATTAAATGTTAGAAGAAAAAAATCAGAACAGAAGAATCTACTTTCAACAAAAACAAAACATCAATTATGGCAAACTTGAAAATATGTATCCCAATAGTATGAAACTCAATATGAATATAAATTTATCAATATGAAAATGTCATTACTATAACCCTAATAAAGGAACAACGCAGGCAATATGAATACAATGTTTCTCCGGAATATTTATTACTTTTAGTAAGCAAAGCATTGAACAATGTTCATTAATTATACAAATCCGGTATTGGAATGTCTAGATAATAAATTGGATCTGATAGCAAATTAGTGTATTCCTATATATACCCGAGGGCTATAGTTGTATCTGAGGAAACCATAAACTAACTATTCAACTGACGTCAACTATATATGCAATATGAAAACATGACGTCAAAACATCCTTCAATACCGTAGCTGCGCTGCATTTGAAATTCCGTGAAATATATTGACGCTTGTGGTCAAATAGTTTCATCCAGGTCCAGTAGTTCTATTCTGGCTATTTGAAAAATAGTCAAACTAATGTGTACTTGCTTTATATAGAAAATGATAACTGAGGTATAATGATTTCACAAATTTCTTTGTGCGTCAGTCTATTGTCAGCTTTAATATTTTTCAAGTATCCTGTACACCGAAGACAACTTGAATTAACCTTCCCTTTAAGTACATTTAAATTCGAACTAGATTTTCTATTGATGACTAATAGCTTATACTTTTCACGAGGTTTATTTAATAGTTATCCCATAAGGACGCGGTGTGTCAGTGTAAGATCACCCCGATGGACGGAGGCAAGAGGGTGATCTAATACTGACACACCAAGTCCGACTGGGATAACTATTTTACATCCCAGCTGTTTTAGATTAGACGAAAAACCATTTACAATTCATAAAATCTAGTTTAGAACGCCACACAACCATAACAATATACTTTATATATTACTATATGATGTATACCCTTTTTGACCCCCAAACACGATGAGTAGATATCAAACAATGTCAGGTGTAGTGGTATGTGTCGTGGCTTGATATGCTAAAGGTCTTGAGTTCGAATCCCAGCATATCCACTGGATTTTTTCTACGTGAATTTTGATAGATAGTCTTCTCCGTATAATTAATTATAAGTTTTATAGTGGATTTGACATTCCCGCCAAAATGTTACAGAACAAAGGAAAGCATGCATAACAAAGAAACTCAAACTAGGGTGATCTGGCAGGGGTGATCCGGCTCAGATCACCCCTGTTAGAACAAAGGAGCTGGGATGTAATGATAATTATTGTCCATGTATTCACGCAAATAGTGTTACCCTCTATTGAACATAAGACATTGATATCACGTATATATTATGCATTGATTTTATTTATTTATTCTTAGTCACATTTAACATTATACATTCGACCTTTTCAAAACAAAACAGATAATCAGAGTTACAAAGAAGCTAAATAATAAATTAAAGCAGCAATCAATACCGAACTTGAGAATTAGAAACAGTAAGAATAAGAAGTAAAAACTGATTCGAATATTCCAATAAAAATTGTAAACAATTATACTGCATGTCCAGTTTAAAAAAAAAGATTCATACTAAAGTAATGCCGGGTAATGCCGGGTGGTGTGTTTAACCGAATCTTTATACAAATACGACAATTACAAAGTTATGCAACTGTATTATAGTATAACTTATAAATTGGATCGCTAGAAGCTCGTTTCGTTTAAATTTTACACTTATCAAAACAGACGAAAGATCAAGTATTTCAAACACAAAATTGCTAACGAGAGCAATAAAAAGCAAAAAAAAAGAAAGAAGAAAAGTTACCAAACTTATAGCAAAAAAGAATAAGTCTATTTCCATGTGGTAGAAGAATCTTTTAGTGTTGACGTTATGAAATATTCTTAAAATTGAATGCTAGTCAAATATATCAGAATAATATTTTGGGACACCTGACAGGCATTTTAACCACATGAAACCCATCTGCCTCGTTCGAATTGTGGTAAAGTAAGACAAAAAAAACCAACACGAAATTAAATAGTATTGTTAACAAAAAATTCCCCAAAAATTGTGCAAATACGACTAAGGTTCAGACTTTGTTACATTCAAACATTAAAGTACTGGGCTAGTTTCTTGTGTATAATTCGGAATTTAGTATGACGACCATTATCACTGAACTAGTATACATATTTTTTAAGAGGCCAGCTCAAGGACGCCTCCGGATGCGAGAGTTTCTCGCTACATTGAAGACTCATTGGTGGGTCCATCATTGGTGGCCTTCGGCTGTTGTCTGATTAATGGTCGGGTTGTTTTCGCTTTGACACATTCCCCATTTCCTTCTCAATTTTATTTTATTGATGTAAAGAGTGGTCTCTAATTTTTTTGTCTCAAAACATACAACATGATGTTTTTATTGAAGATTTTTTTTAATGATTACGCGATGTACAAACATCAACTTCATAGATGATATACATATTCGCAACTGCTGTTAAATATATATAATTATTCCATTTCCAGACAAGATTTTGAAACAACGAAAAGTAATGATTTAAGCAAAGGAAGCAGTAAGCCGCTTTGTTATTTTATTATTTTTTTTTATCATTTTCTTATTTACTTCGAACTCAAATTCAGCTACGAATAGTGATACGGGTGATACAACGATAATGTACAAATAAGTCAAGGTTACTGCATGATGCTATTCGTCCTGTCACTCATGTTATTTA
This sequence comes from Mytilus edulis, assembly GCA_019925275.1. Lineage (NCBI taxonomy): Eukaryota > Metazoa > Mollusca > Bivalvia > Mytilida > Mytilidae > Mytilus > Mytilus edulis. Next base: position 102,950,704 of record CM034351.1, on the reverse strand, counting down.
TAATATTCCAATATTTATATTCTATAACATACATATTAGTTAAATTAAGTTTATTTTATTTCTAAATTGTGTATACTTCTTCTTCTTCTGTGTATTAGCCTCCTTTAAGTAGGAGTACCTCCGAATGGAGTATACACCCTTAATGCCTTATTAAATTTTTAAACACAATATAAGTATGGACAGAACATGCATATAAAAGAAAGAAAGTTTTGTTTTTTTACATGGCATATATACAGGGACTTGGGTTTTATTTTTAAAACTATCTCATCTCATGTATATGTTAAAATCAATTATTATTGCTTTATATAAGTCTAGAATAAAAGTAAACCAGTTATTGTAATGAGATAAAATTAAGTAAAATATGATCGGATGTGATAAAAACAGGTTTTTAATCCTCTATAATATATTAAGTAGCAATTTCATAATAATGTAAAATACATAATGTATTTGGTGAATCTTACATTTATATAGAACTTATAAGAGTAAAATAGTACACTTTAAAGTAATAAAATAAAATAGTTTATTCATTTCTTTTTTAACTAAGGTTTTGGATGTTACCTGTGAAGATACATATATTCATCATGCATACATGTAAGATAAAAGTACTTTTAATTGTAATTATAGCTATACACATACCTGCAGCAGAAATGTAGAAATTCAAAATCAAAACGAAAATTATTCCTAACATTTTCTTTCCTTCATTTCTGTGTAGAAATAAGGAAGTAGTTACTGTATTTGTAACTGACCTGAAAAAAGAAACTTTATTAACGAGTTTTAAAATTTACCGGAATGACACAGTACGATAAATTGTTTGAAATAATAAAATCAACGATGTTTATATTTTAATTTCCGCGTGGCCGTAGAAGGTTTCCTCGCTAATTAAAATTAAAAATAAAAAAATTAGACAGTTGACGGGATATCCGTTAACTCGTTGTTTTTTGTGTTTCTTTGAAATATGAAAAAAAACATCTGTAATTGAGTGGTTGTCGTTTGTTTATGTGTTACATATTTGTTTTTCGTTCATTTTTTTACATAAATATGGCCGTTAGTTTTCTCGTTTGAATTGTTTTACATTGTCTTATCGGGGCCTATTATAGCTGACTATACGATATGGGCTTTGTTCATTGTTGAAGGCCGTACGGTGACTTATAGTTGTTAATGTCTGTGTCATTTTGGTCTTTTGTGGATAGTTATCTCATTGGCAATCATACCACATCTTCTTTTTTATATCTTTTGTACAATTTCATGCTATTTTTTCAAATATTTTCGATGCAATTATCATGCAGGGTCATGGGAATGCATTAGATATATTCAAATGTGCAGTAGGATCTGCATACTCTTTTTAAGCACTTAAGATCATTCCCAGCTTTTGCGGGGTTCGTGTTGCCAATTCTTTAGTTTTCTATGTTGTGTTTTGTCTGTTTGTCTTTTTTTTACCATTGCGTTTTGAGTTTGTTTTCGACTTGTGAGTTTAAATGTCCCTTTGGTATCTTTCGCCTCTCTTATATGCGTACTTTTCTTCTTTGAAAGGATAAAAGTAAAATATCAAAAATACCAAACCCCAAACATGGTCTTATAAATAGGAAAACGACTAACTTGTATGCGGTCGCCTTAAGTTTTTTTTTTATATTGACACGAATGTGTGAGGAGAATAAACAGACATAATAGGTAAAAAAATCAACAATTGTTCCACATAACTCAACATTGTGTTATAATACTAATCACAAAAACCGTTTATTGTATCTGTGTTTCAAAACAATTATATTGAGATACATTTAATAATTTTGTTTTAAATTAAGAAGTAAAAATGTCATTCGTTTTTTTATAACAATTAATTCATATCCGTCAATCAAATCCATTATATACTTTCTGGTCAAAATTAAACAAATATATCGATGCATTCATCAAATTCTGAACATAAAATACATGTATAATAGAAGTTTGAAAAATGCAATGATACCCAATAAACATACTGATATTATAAATTTAAGCAACTTTACTTATTTGTCATCTCTGTACAACGTCCCATTTGTTTTACCCATTATGTCTGTATATTTTGGTCACACATTGTTGTCAATATAATGGAATTCAATGCGACTGTCATACAGTGTCATGTTTAGCTAGATATAAAACATGGTTTAATGAATCATTTTCTACAAAAGGAAATGCCTGTTCCAAGTCAGGAAATTGACACTTAGTTTCCATTCGTTAAACATGTTTGAGCTTTTGATTTTACTTGTCATAAACGACTTCCCGTTTAGAATTTCTCATACAGGTCGGTAATTTGTTATTTTACTTTTTAAAAGATGTTAGATTCATTTAGGAAATTCATTCGCGAGTACTTGACTGGTATCCTAAAAATGTCAGACCAGGTAAAAATCATAAGAGAAATCATTTATCTTCAATAGAAAAAAAATATATTGTATAATTTTAGACAAGAAATTAAACACCACTCTTTCCACCAATAAAAGCATATTTCAGTTTTCATTTGATTTTTATAAAATAAGTCATTATATGGTTTTACATCCATCCATTCAATTTATATAACTGAAAAGAACTTAATGATCAGGGAAATGATAAACAAAAGAATATGTTTTGGTATGATAAGAGGGAATTTTGGATCTAATCCCTCTGTAATCCCTCTGTAATGGTCTATTGATATTGAAACTTTTGATTATTTCTTATTTTAACGTTTGCGTCATTTTAAGCGGAACCATTCATTGTCAGTCAATGATATTTTGTATGCAGCTATATTTGTTATTTTCTATCTAATGCACTAAGAACAGAAAAATATCTCTGCCAACATTTAAAAAAAAATAAAAAAATTTTGCTTTCAAAGTTAACCGGGGAAAGCAACATTTATGTTGTATCGAAGGCTGGTGATTTATGGTCAAGTCAATATATGACGAACAGACGTAAACATCAGTTACATTGCAACAGGAACTTCTTGAGAGTTGTTGTGTCCAGGATGATATTATATACTGCCGGACTTTAAAAACGCAACATATTTTGGTAACTGTTTATACCAAATTATGATTGATCCTCATATAACTACTTATCAAGCTAACAATATTTCGTTCTGTGTAGAAAAATTCCATATCTGACTTAACTAAGGTTATTGAACATATCAGATTATTATTATTAAAAATCTGAATCAACCAATAAGACAGGCAGGAAAAGTGAACGTTAGTGTTACCATACAAATTCACGTCGGGTACTCGTCTAACTGTATTCCCAGCAATGATACAGACAGACGGGAACTTTTGTTGACCATCAATGACCCAAATGAATATTAGTGACAACGCCATGACGATCGAATCTGATCACGCAACGTCATTTGCGAATCACGTTGCCGAATGAAATGATAGACAGATTCAGGCCATACATGTTTCCCATATACTGAAATGCGAAAGAATGGGCTAAGAAAATCATTTTAAGCCCTTAAGTTCAAACACACTGTAATGGGTAACCCAAAAAATCAAGTCGTTATATTACACTATCGATCACTACATTTACTGTGATGGGTGGCATAAACATGATAAAGGCAAAAAAAAAAGAAAGTACAATACATAACTCAAAACATGCCCAACAAAATTGGCTGACCTTTCTGACAATCATTTTGACGTTGGTTACATGCAGTCATTGCCTTCGACGGGGAATCAAATTTATGTTCATACATTTTTTAAGTAAAATTTGCATATTTGAAAATGGGAATTACACAGAATAATCTAGTGTTCGCCGTTCAGTGTTCATTCTATTCTTAAAGTGTACCAAGTTGAAAGTTCCAGAAAATGACATCGTGTTTTAGTAAAAAATCAATGAAATATTGGAATTCAAATATTCATTTATTGATGAAGCAGCATATATACACTTTATTTGAAACAATTGAATATCATTGTAAAAGGGAACTGACAAAATTTCCGTATCAGGCAAACAATGAGATTTTATCATCATTTCTACTAAAAAGGAAACAAAGAATTTATCAAATATAACTGTATTGTCCACAAAACAAACACAGTTGCTTACGGAAACTGAAACCAGAAATAACTATTGTAAACCTTAAACTAAGATTTGTATCGGGTGCTCGCCAATCGCGAAAACAGGAAGCCTAAAAAAAATTCAAATACAATGCAAGTTACCATTTAACTTATACAGTGCAGGCGATTTGGTGTCACGATATCTAAGTAGCATGGGTTCGAATCCCGGCGAGGGAAGAACAAAAAATTTGCGAAAGCAAATTTACAGATCTAACATTGTTGGGTTGATGTTTAGACGAGTTGTATATACATAATGTACACAGCCATGTATCACCGTCACTGCTGGTGATCCGATGGATCAATCTGTTGTAGAGTTGTCACTGGCTCAGACGTACTTATAAATATAATTATTCTCTGTGACTGTATCTTACATTAATTTGTAGGATCCTTTACTATAGATAATTTAGCTGATCTGTAAGAATAACATCTCCATGCCTTATATCTCATGTACTGTAGTACGACGCTAGATTAAAACTGACGTGGAAAGGTAACACCCGGCCACCGAAAGCTTCAGGTGGTCGTGTGGTCTAGCGGGACGGCTACAGTGCAGGCGACATATAGAGTCATATATGACATCTCTGACTTTAAGATCACATTTCTTGACACTACAACGCAATTGAGGGATGGAAAAATATTTACAGATCTGTATTGCATGCCCACAGACAAACATTAATATCTATCTCCTTTGAGTTGTCATCCTAAACACTGCACCATAGTATTCCCTACAGCCAGGCCATACGAATAAAAAGGATTTGCTCCACCAACGATATTGCAAAAAGACGTCTACAAGAACTTCGCGGTCACCTTAAACATCGGGGCTACAAAAGAAAAGACATTGATAAAGGTTTTTCTCGTGCTAACAACATCAGCCGAGATGAGCTTTTACAATATAAAGACAAAGAGGTCAACAAGAGGGTGCCTTTTGTATTGAATTACCATCCAAAATTTGACAACTTATCTCAACTTATCCGCGAAAATTGGAAAGACATCGAAAAACATCCTAAACTATCCACGATCTTTCCCGAGCCACCTGTTCTGGCTTTCCGTAGGCCCAAAAGCCTTAAAGACTTGCTGCTGAGAGCTGACTTATCCTCTCAAGCAGGCTCTTCATCTGAGGGCTCTTGCAAGGGTTGCAGAAATAAACGATGTCTGACTTGCAAACAAATACTGGATACCCAGACTTTTAACAGTCACTCCACTGGTACAGAATACACCATATTTTGCAATGTTAATTGCAAGACTTCAAATGTTGTGTATCTCTTACAGTGTAAATGTGGTAAACAGTATTTTGCGAGTCAGAACAGCCGTTTCACAAACGAATGAACGGCCATCGTAGCGACTACCAATGCAAGCCAGACCTCCCTCTCAGTCGACATTTGAGATCCACTGGCCACACTAAGGCAGATCTCAATCGACTGACCATTAAAATCATTGACCACAACTCTGCTTGGTCTAAGGAGGATAGACTCGCTCGGGAGAATTTGGATAAGGAAATTAACAACTTTGGCACCAAATGGGATGCTACTTTACTCTGTCATTTATTTGGTAATTTTATTTACGTAATCATTCTTGTACCATCATAATTGTTGTTCCCGTTAAAGTTTTAGAATTGTGCTATTTCATATCATACATTATTATTTGTATTTAAAGCATATATTTGAACTCTCTGTTGTAATTAGCCATACAACCTATGTCATGTTTAATACATTTTTAGAATGGTGCAAGCGTCTTAACTGATGTTCGGTTTGAATTTTTTATTGTATAAATTTCAAGATTGTAACAGTTTAATCTAAGAAAACTTAAAGATGGTTCATTTAACATCAGAATCTTACTGAGGAAGGATATCTGTTATCCGAAATATTTATATATAATTTCATTTATAGTTACCTTTTTTTGTATTTGGAGTTGTTCTGTACACTTTTTAGGCGTTTATATAATTTATGGATTGTGTACATGTATCGTTACGCTTAACGATCCAGCGCCCTCGTGGGGAAAATCGTTGACTTCTATTCAGACGTTTTATATATGTATATATATTTATAGCTGGTAGATTATAATACAAGGGCGGCGAATTATTGGATACTCTGGCCACTGTCTGATTATAAATATGTCTGAATATAAAAAATAAGGAGATTTGATATGACGATAAGTAAAACAACTATCTATAAATTTCAAAACTGACGAAAACTTAAAAAACATTTACTTTAAGTTACCATAAACGGGCCTTCAACCATAAACAAACACAATACCAGATCATCACACACAAAAGCCATCGACATGACAAACCCCTCATTAACCTTACACAGTGGTGTCATATGTCAATAAAGAAAACAATGGACAGAAAAAAAACAGTTGTTAATGACGTGATTTCTTAGATTCGCACAGAGCACCAATAAAACCCAAATAAAACGAAGATAACACAAAAGACAAAAAGAAATGTGACGAGATAGCTTTATAATATCTTCAAGTAAACTTGAAATTCAATCATTTGAACGTATTAGTGGTGTATGTTAGAATTCTGTTTTATAATAATAGAAAAAAGTTCAGTAATCAAGTGTAAGAATATTATTAAGTGTTCGAGCAAATCATCAGTTAGATTTTTCTTCGTCTTATTAGTTAAAAAAGAGGGACGAAAGATACCAGAGGGACAGTCAAACTCATAAATCGAAAATAAACTGACAACGACATGGCTTAAAATGAAAAAGACAAACAGACAAACAATAGTACACATGACACAACATAGAAAACTCAAGAATAAGCAACACTAACCCCACTAAAATCTAAGGGTGATCTCAGGTGCTCAAGAAGGGTAAGCAGATCCTCCTCCAAATGTGGCACCCGTCGTGTTGCTTATGTGATTACAAATCCGGTAAATAGTCTAATTCGGTAGGTCACATTCACGAAAGGGAAGGGGATTGTAGTTACGACGTAAGAAACATATTCGATATCATTTGTGAAATGGTTATTCCATAATGGTCAACCAGCTCGTGATGGCGTCCGTAAAATTTACGCAGTGATGATTTCAAGTTCACCATTTGGAACGCTTGGTTTAATAGCTTCCTTGTGAGCAGCAACCCTTTATCAAGAAAATCATGGTAGAAAATGCAAGCACGGGAATATCGTATCAATTAGGATACATATACCCCGTATGCAGGTGCTGCTGGAATGTTGCTATTTAGAAATAGAAAAATCACAATAGGAAAGCTGACATCATCTCTTTTGTCGTAAAGTTTTGTTCTCTACTGACCCTCATTGTCAATTTCTATATGTAAGTCAAGATATGAGGCCGACTTAACTGTATCTGTAGTATCTTTTATCTCTAGTTCGATGGGATAGATGCGTTCAACATAGTCACCAAATTTTGAATTGTTTAGTGAAAGAATGTCATCTATATAGCGGAAAGTAGAGTTAAAGGAATTGCTAACTTTTTACCTATCTTTCTAAGAAGTTCCTGTATGAAGTCAGCCTCATGATAATAAAGAAACAAGTCTGCAAGAAGAGGGGCACAATTTGTTCCCATTGGAAAGCCGACGTCCTCCGAACGTAACAAATATGTTGTCAATTAATAAATTAAGCATCTTGATAATGTCAGTGTCAGAGAATTTTTTGTTTGAATAAGAGTGATCTTTTACAAAGTAGGATTTATCCCTACCCTAAGTCAAGATATTTTTTATCTACGTTGGCCATTCTTTTTTTATGAAACAAAGCAATACCAACTCTTTCAATTTGTCCTTCAGTTTGGAATGTGTAATACTTGTGTAAATATAGAAAAGTTAAATGTTTTAATACTATTACAAGATGAAAGAGAGTTAGATTGTATGTACTCTAAAAGATCTTTGGAATTTTAAGTATCCACATCTGATTCACGCCACCTCTAGAATATACAGTTTCACAATAAGTTTGAAGCCCGTCTTTGATTGCTGATAAAATAGATGTTGATAATTTAGAAAGAGGTTTTGTGGAGCACTTGGAAGACCCAGCAATAAACCGTTGTTTGTAGGGACACTTATGTAGTTTAGGTATGCAATACAGTGATGGAAGATTCAGTTCTTCATCTTTGGTTGAAACTCTAAAGGAACATAGAACAGACCTATGATTATCCAGGATTTCCTCTTTGAAAAGTGTCGTGAGGGTATATGTTGAGTTTCCAAGTGAATTGTCAATACCTAATTCATTTATCAAGCAGTTAATGTAATGAGTTTTACACACAAAAACGAATTTATTTGGGGCTTTGTCTGCGGGGACAACATATTTGTCATGGAGGTCGGATAAGTGTTTTGCAACATTTGGGTCTTTAAAGATTGACGCAGCATGGGCAATGATAGACCCATTCAGTTTCTTAATTCTGATTTGTATCAACGACCTCACTGTTTTAATCCATTCTGAAAGAGTTTCTACGTCTTCCATCTCGCACTTAACCCATTGCCTGGCATAATCCTCGACTGAATCCATCAAAATTTTAAAGTTGTATTTTCAATTGAAGGATTTAGACTCACGATATTTCGGACCTTTAGATAACACATTTCGTAGGGAAGTTTTATTAACAATGTTGAGGTCACCGGTAAAAACGTGACCTCAACAGGATTATATGTAAATTAGGAACAACCACAAGTGCAATCAGGAGGTTTAGAGTTGAAGTCGTCAATATTGAGATCCTGCAAAACCTATTTGTAATTGAAAATTTTAGTTGCAATAGGTTTGGTATAGGTATAAGAAATGATTGGTACGGACTGATCATTGAAATAAGAAGGTATTTTCGATTGAACTAATTTATGATGAAGGATATTGCCTAAGTTGACGCCATCGAGACCTTTGTTGGCACAAAGATTAAGGAAAGATCTTTTCTCTTTTTAATCTTTTCCAATGCGGACTGACTTGAAAAGTCTGTGACTTGCAATAAATATTAACAATAGCTTGATAAAATACCCGCTCCTTAACAGACGACATTTCGAATGCTTTGTAAAACGTCTCACAATCCAACGATTCCAATGTTTTCAAAAGAATACTTTTGATTGCATATATAAAAGCAATAAAGTTAACAATTATCATGTATCTACATTATGTGACATTAAAAGTATAATCATAAAAAGTCTGAACCCCGAGGAAAGTTCCAAACGTAAAGTCACTATTTTACTAACAATGTCCCGAAAGATAACTGCACGACTGATTAACATTGATAAGTTACGCTTGAAATGTTTCAAAACATTCAACCTATCAAGCAATAAGGTTTCAAATATTACAAAAATTGATTTCGCTCAGATTTTATCGCAGGGACTCAATCTTGAGCTTTCTATCAATCTCTTTTATTAGTTTGTCAATAATTAATTGATTCAACCGCATCGTAATAAAATAATTGCTATACCTTATTATCTTTGAAATTATCATTTTCCTCCACCTTATCAGCAATATACCAATTTCAACTTGGGTATATGCATTTCCTATTACTCGTTCAGTATTCAAGAGAGTTTGGAATTGTGTTAAATAAGGTTGGGCATTTTACACTTAATTCTTAACTTAACTGTTCTTGAATCAGCACACGGAAAAGAAAATGTATTAGTTATGACGTATATTTTTACAAAGTTTACTCGTGCAGTACCTACAAAAGATCAGAAAGCAGACACGGTTGCTAATGTATTATTGACTGAATGGTATTGTGTATGTGGGGTACCAGAGCGTCTACACTCCGATCAAGGTCGAAACTTTGAATCTGATGTTATCTGTCAGCTTTGTAAACTGTTCCAAATCAGTAGATCTCGAACTACACCTTATCATCCCGAAGGAAACGCACAATGTGAACGCTTTAATAGAACAATTCACAATCTTCTGAAATCAGATAAGTAGAAACATTGGCCAAAGTTTTTACCGGACTTCGTCTTTTCGTACAATGTGTCACAGAACTTAACAACAGGTTATAGTCCTTATTATTTATTGTTTGGTTGTAGTCCTAGATTGCCAATTGACTTTTTACTTGGAACAAATCAGACTGATGAAACTGATCAATCATTAGATGAATGGATTATTGCGCATCAGAATCGTTTACGATATGCTTGAGGAAAACCTGGGGAGCCGATAAAAGATCGTGCTGAATATCGCAAGACTAAACATGATGAAAAACGTTTCAATCCTGAAATTTGTGTAAATGACAAGGTGTATATTAGAAACCGTGGTGTACATGGAAGAAATAAGATACAAGACACTTGGAGCTCAACTGTTCATCGTATAGTGCGTTTGTCAGAAAACACCGTCACTGTAGAACCTAATGATGGCGATGGTGTTTCAAGAACTTTGAATCGTCTAGATGTCATTAAATGTAATATACAACAATCTGTGGATGATAATAGCAGTGAATCAGACAGTTCAGATGATATGTTTATACCAAGGCGAACAACTAGAACAACTGCCGGGAAACATACAAATCCAAATAGGCTTCCTGATTCTATTTTTTCGAAGTAAATTCATTCAGGACATTTGTTGTACATAGTTATGTCTTATTTTTGTGTGCCGTATTTTTGTCTCTAATTTTTGTGTCCTATTTTTGTGACTTATTTTTTGTGTTATTTATTATGATAGTAAAGGGAGTATGTTGATATAGATATTTGCATTATCGAGCCGATTAATACTTAGCTGGGGAGTATGTGGACAAGTCCATTTATATACATATTATCTATTTGATATTATTTCCAACTTTGTACTTAGTTTATATCTATTTTACCCTATACTATAATGATCTTACTATATTGAACATATTTTGTATTATATGGTTCAATGAATCCAAAATGCTCTATTTGGGCTCTTTGATATTTACTCACCACTGGCTATTGGACAAACTACTTTACTTAATAGTTATTTTATCTGGTTCTATCTGGTTCTATCTTGTTTAACAGTTCACCTTTTGACTATATATATTATACTTTTTAACTATATTGACAATACAGAATAAGAAACACCAGAAACAACACTAAGAGTCGAAGCCAGCATTATAAGGTATTTACATTTAAGGGTTTTTCAAATTAGTTTATGGGTAAATGTTTTTGACTTAAATATTTTATCTAGTTTCATTTACTTTGCTAATTGTATTTCAAACTTTATATTTTCTTATTCACCTGTAATTAAGGAGAGGGACGAAAGATACCAAAGGGACAGTCAAACTCATAAATCGAAAACAAACTGACAACGCCATGGCTAAAAATGAAAAAGACATACAGAAAAACAATAGTACACATGACACAACATAGAAAACTAAAGAATAAACAACACGAACCCCACCAAAAACTAGGGGTGATCTCAGGTGCTCCGGAAGCGTAAGCAGATCCTGCTCCACATGTGGCACCCGTCGTGTTGCTTATGTAATTACAAATCCGGTAAATAGTCTAATTCGGTAGGTCACATTCATGAAAGGGAAGGGGATTGTAGGTACGACGTAAGGAACATATCCGATATCATTTGTGAAACGGTTATTCCATAACGGTCAACCAACTCGTGATGGCGTCCGTAAAATTTACGAAGGGATGATTTCAACTTCACCATTTGGAACTCTTGGTTTAGTAGCTTCCTTGTGAGCAGCAACCCTCTATCAAGAAAATCATGATAGGAAATGCAAGCACGGGAATATGGTATTAATTGGGAGATATATACCCCGTATGCAGGTGCTGCTGGAATGTTGCTACTTAGAAATGGAAAAATCACAATTGGAAAGCTGAAATCATCTCTTTTGTCGTAAAGTTTTATTTTCAACCGACCCTCATTGTCAATTTCTAGATGTAAGTCAAGATATGAAGCCGACTTAACTGTATTTGTAGTATCCTTTATCTCCAATTCGATGGGATAGATGCGTTCCACATAGTCACCAAATTTTGAATTGTTTAGTGAAAGAATGTCATCTATATAGCGGAAAGTAGAGTTAACGGATATTGCTAACTTCTTATCTTTCTTCCTAAGAAGTTCCTGCATGAAGTCAGCCTCATAATAATAAAGAAACAAGTCGGCAAGTAGAGGGGCACAATTTGTTCCCATTGGGATGCCGACAGTCTGTTGAAAGACACGTCCTCCAAACGTTACAAATATGTTGTCAATCAAGAAATCAAGCATCTTGATAATATCGGTTTCAGAGAATTTTTTTTTGAATCAGAGTGATTCTTTACAAAGTATGATTTATTCCTCCCTAAGACAAGATACTTGTATCTTCGTTGGCCATTCTTTTTTATGAAGCAAAGTAATACCAACTCTTTCAATTTGTCTTTTAGTTTGGAATGTGGAATACTTGTGTACAGAGTAGAAAAGTCAAATGTTTTAATACTGTTACAAGATGAAAGAGAGTTAGATTGTATGTACTCTAAAAGATCTTTGGAATTTTTAAGTATCCACATCTGATTCACGCCACCTCTAGAATAGGCAGTTTCACAATAACTTTGAAGCCCGTCTTTGATTGCTGATAAAATAGATGTTAATAATTTAGAAAGAGGTTTCGTGGAGCACTTGGAAGACCCAGCAATATACCGTTGTTTGTAAGGACACTTATGTAGTTTAGGTATCCAATACAGTGATGGAAGATCCAGTTCTTCATCTTTGGTTGAAATACCAAAGGAACAAAGAACAGACCTATGATTATCCAGGATTTCCTCTTTGGTAAGTGTCGTGAGGGTATATGTTGAGTTTCCAAGTGAATTGTCTATACCTAATTCGTTTATCAAGCAATTAATGTAGCAACTTTTACAGACAAAAACGATGTTATTTGGGGCTTTGTCTGCGGGGACAACAACATATTTATCATGGAGGTCGGATAAGTGTTTAGCAACATTTGGGTCTTTAAAGATTGACGTAGCATGGGCATTGATGGACCCATTCAGTTTCTTAATTCTGATTTGTATTAACGACCTCACTGCCTTAATCCATTCGGAGAGAGTGTCTACGTCTTCCTTTTCACGTTTAGCCCATTGCCTGGCATAATCCTCGACTGAGTCCATCAAAATTTTAAAGTTGTATTTCCAATTGATGGATTTAGGCTCACGATATTTCGGATCTTTCGATAACACATTTCGTAGAGAAGTGTTATTAACAATGTTAAGGTCACCGATAATAACGTGGCCAGCAGGATTATATGTGAATTGGGAACTAGCACAAGTGCAATCCGGAGGTTTAGACTTGAAGTCGTCAATATCGAGATTCTGCAAAACGCGTTTGTAATTGAAAATTTTAGTTGCAATAGGTTTGGTATAGGTATAAGAAATTATTGGTACAGACTGGTCTTTAAAATAAGGAGGTATTTTCGATTGAGCTGATTTATGATGAAGGATATTGCCTAGGTTGACGCCATCGAGACCTTTGTTGGCAAAGGAAAGATTTAGAAAAGATCTTTTCTCTTTTTCATCTTTTACAATGCGAACTGGCTTGAAAAGTCTGTGACTTGCAACTTTCAATGTCATATAGTATTTTATATAGAAGTATGGTCAACTTACTTTAGTGAACAGCTTTCATTAGCATTGATTTACAAATTTGTTTACATTCAGAGTTGTCATTTAACTGTATTTTGCATTATTATTTATTTGCAATTGTGTAATTAAACATAAAATACATTATTTTATGCAAAATGATATATTCATATGCATTTATATGTAAAGTTTTATTTATTTTGTCATTATCTGCATATTTCAGATCTGTCGTTGCCTTCTATGTTATATTTATTAAAATAAATGAACGTTCTGCATTCAATTTATCTGAGCCTTATTCCACCTGGTCACACCAAGTATCAACGAGAATGAAATTCAAAACAGGGCCCATTCGATTTGGTAATTCAGCTAGTTCGATACCTTTTTTCAGTACCGTATTAGTCTGTGAAATCTTATTTTTTACTTTGATAGTTTTCCTTCAATTACCACTACAATAATTGCATATTTTATAATTTTGTTCGGTTCATAAATAATGTTTGAAATATATGTTCATAGTCGATTTGTATACAATGTTTTCATCTTGATATTGATCCAGGAATATGGAAATAATTAATAACATGTCATCCAGATCTCAAAATCTAAAAGTGGCAGGGGAATAGCAACAGGGTTTCTGTCGACCGGCTGTAAACTCATTACTAAAGTGGGGAGTCCGATTGGGTGTGCGAGATTTATAAAGTACGCAAACACTTCCGGTAAGAATAGGGACGGTAAATTCGTTGCCTCATAAAAGATCCACGATCTCTGCACGTTAAGTTCCCTTGCAACAACTCTTTGAAGGATAAGTGGCATGTTTGAAGGGTAAATTATTGTTCCTATCCATTATACTAGTATTTCTCGTGGCAGTCCAAATTGTCCCGACATGCAACTAAATGCACCTCTATTGATATACCTACCTATTGTAAATTCGATCTTGTCCTGAACATGAATCAAACATTTTATGCTAGTAAGCAACCATTCTATTCACAAATATATAGCAGAAGTGATTTTTTTTATATCTTATCAAGTACGCAAACACTTCCGGTAAGAATAGGGACGGTAAATTCGTTGCCTCATAAAGAGATCCACGATCTCTGCACGTTAAGTTCCCTTGCAACAACTCTTTGAAGGATAAGTGGCATGTTTGAAGGGTAAATTATTGTTCCTATCCATTATACTAGTATTTCTCGTGGCAGTCTAAATTGTCCCGACATGCAACTTAATGCACATCTATTGCTAAACCTACCTATTGTAAATTCGATCTTGTCCTGAACATGAATCAAACATTTGTTGCTAGTAAGCAACCATTCTATTCACAAATATATAGCAGAAGTGATTTTTTTTATATGTTAAATCTATCACTTTGTAGTGTTTCATATCCCAGTGCGTAGTTGATTTTAATTGGTCTATTGTTTCTATAGAATGTTCCAAGTTGTATTTATTAAATATAAAAAAGTAAAATTCACGGTGACAATCACAATAAAGGTCTTCTTTAACTTTAGATACTAAAGACTGAGCAACACGAACCCTACCAAAACCGGCCAAGCAACTTGTGATAGCGTCGGTAAAACTGTAAATGGATGATTTCAATCTTTTTACTTGAAACACTATCAGTTCAATGGCTTCCTTGAAACCCTCTATAACAATTATAGAAAACACAAGCTCCGGAAAGCGTGGCAAACCGGGAAAGAAACTTTATCACCAGCCGCTGTTGTAATATTGTTACGTATAAATGGAAAGTTCACAATGTGCACCTTCCGAGTTTGGTTTTCAAATATGTTGTCCTCAAGTTTTGCTGATATGTCTGAATATTTAATGCACATCTTGTTCTGTACAATGATTATTGTTTGATGTAATCATTACCAATTGTGTAGACATCTGGACGAATAATTACCGAATTTATAGGTTTGGTACTTGCATAACAATACAAATAACGTTTAATCGAAATGTACTGTGTTTTTTTAAATCAAGGAATGAATCTGATTAATGCAGAGTTTTTAATCCTTATGAGTCAAAATGATTAAGGATTCATAATGGTGCTTTAAAACACCCGAGATGCATTAGCCCTGGAAAGTATACATCACCGACTTTTCAAACCATTATGAGTAATTTGAATTGTTGTTTTTCGCTCATTTAATTTTTGAAAACAGTTATCTGACGTCATTTTTATATTTTAACGAAAATAGTCACAAATATCGCAAATTTGAAGTTTAAAACTCACATTTACATTTTCGATAATGTAGGCAAATCCCAAAAGTTCAAATGTAAAATGTTATACAATCAATATGTTCAAATGTATTTATGTGATATATTTAAACCTAAAATGACTTTATGGTCTTTAACATTCTTGACAAACAATGAAAACGTATCACAATATATTGTACAACCCGTCCCAAACGTGTCATACTGTCTTTTGTCGTCAACTGCAAAAAAACTTATCTTCTTGGTAAAATATTTTGAAAAAAACAACATCTAAACGTGTCTAATGAGTCACAGATGTCTCCATTTTATGAAAACTCAATCGTGTCCATACTTTAAAAACACCCAAATATATCCACCGTTTTTTTATTATGATTTGTGATCACTTATATGAAAATACAAATCCATTCGGTATTATTAAAGGAAACTTAGTTTTTATTTTTTATTTTATAAAAATGAGACAGTCACTTTAAAAGCACATATATCAAACATGTAGAACAAAGGCCGTGTTATACCTTCTTATATGATTGAATAAAACCACTGAAAAATACAGATACATTTGTTTTGTGTAATTCTTCTTCTTTTCTTGTGTCTGTTTAATTAAAAAAAACTCTGTGATTTCATCTTTCACCTAGGATAATGTATCATGTCTTTGACAATTGTCTATACGATAACTACATCTATCCTCCAGATGTCCTTCGAAAGCGGTTTTGATATTTTTTTTAGAATCTTGCAAATGAAACCTGACGTCTTCAATGGTGTCTCCCATCACTGATTGAACATTGTCGTTAAAGATATTGACGAAACGGAGGAAATATTATCGCTAAAAAATCGGAGACGTTTTGGTGTTACAAAGATATTTTTTGGCAATTATCAGATATGGTTGGGGGATGTCAAATTGAACATGCTTAGGCGATCTGAAATTTTAAGGACACATTTGGACAAAAAAAACCACGCTTGTGTGTATCGGATACGTTTTGGAGAATGTTCAAAACATAACAGAAAAATATAATCATACAAAATAATATAATTTATATTTAGAAATACAAAAATAAAATTGAAAAACATATACATACAAAAGATAGTGGAAAACAAAGAATGATGAGTTTGAACACAAACAGACTAAATCAATGGAGTAAATCTTTTGTAGTTTTTCTTAAATCAAATCACAGTTATTCATTCTATTCGATGCAAGTTTTTTTTCTGATGGCAAGCCAAAGACCAGCACTTTTACAACTTTGATAGGAAGTCTTAACATTCTTAGCACGATGTCAAAACACGTTATCTGTGTTCACATGTTTGTCTTGTTATTGTAATGAAACTGGATCGTATTAAATATATTTATAGAGAAAAAA
Organism: Mytilus edulis; assembly: GCA_019925275.1. Classification (NCBI taxonomy): domain Eukaryota; kingdom Metazoa; phylum Mollusca; class Bivalvia; order Mytilida; family Mytilidae; genus Mytilus; species Mytilus edulis. The sequence continues at coordinate 102,933,691 of CM034351.1, read as the reverse complement.
ATGATTGAAGTATATTGATAAACAGCTAGTCTGGTAAGTTATTCGATAAACGAATAGGTATGAAGTGTCTCCAAGTACTGTGCCAGTACTTCGTAACAAAACTCATAATCTTCCTAGAATAGAAATATATTATTAAAATATTGTATACTTTTTGAAATAAACACTTTGTAAAATTCTATAAATCATTAAGCACTTTTGGATTGTGATATATTTTAGGAATGTTAGATGCAGCACTATGTAATAACTGAACTATTCTCCAAAGCAAAACGCTGAGAGAACCTTCAATTGTTAAGTTTATGGAGCTTCATATTGCAAAAACATACGATGCTCAGTATAAACACATTGTTGGAACCTCTATATCTTAAGTATAAACAAATTTTGAGAACGACAAAATCTTCGGTAGCAACACATTAAGGGAATTAATGATGTTCAGTAGCGTATAAAAAAGTTTGTCCTATAAGAACTAACCATTCATCAGAAAATATCAACACTTTGTTGATAAATAATCCGCATCAACATGATGGACAAAAAGTATAGATTCTAGGTACTGACGATGTTTATCATCAGAAAAACGTGTTTTAGATTTCTTTTCTTTGTCTTTGTATTTTTTTTTATTGTTTAGTTCAATTTGGTAATATCCTTTTGGAGTGGCTCGGTTTTCATGGTCATACATTCCGCCATTGTGTTATTGTGCTGTGGGCACTTTTCGCGTATGTGCCCTGTCTATAGGGTGTCTACATTCTTTTTTCTTTCTTTAATTCGTATCATGTCTGTTTGGTTTTTCTCACACATTGTTGTCAATATAATGGCATTTTATGCAACTGCCATACAAGTAAGAGTTTTATCTACCTATAAAACCAGATTTAATCTTCAAAATTTCTACATAGAGAAATGCCCGTACTAAGATAGGAATATGAAAGTTCAGTTTTCATTTCCATTTTATTGATGTGTTTCAGGTTTTGGTTTTGCCGTTTGTTTAGTGACTGTACATTTTTGAATATGACTTGGACTTTTTTTTGTTTGTTATACTTATTTGTGAACCTAATGATGTTCATTATCAAAATAACTCTTAGATCTTGTTAAATAGCAATATATTATTTTGTCTAACGTATTGGTTTTAAGTAACAAATTAAGGAAGATCAATTGTGTTTGCTAAAAATGTTTGTAATGTCTGACATCAGTAGTAAAAAAAACGCCGTTCAGAAAGCAAAAAGACATCTCTTGGGTATAAGTACTTTTTTACAGGATAAAATATTACCCCGTGATATGGAAAAATAAAAACCTTTCTTGTGAATAAAACTTTATCGTGGTTTTAATTATTTACAACTTGTACGATTATTCATTTTTTTCTTTGTAAGTGTGTCGGTCTATTTTAAGTTACTAAATACATTTATAATAAGTTACTTTGTCTTAATTTTAATGACAAACTTTGAAGGTCTAACAGAATTGTCTTGGATTTGACAAATGAGTAGTTACTTGAACCGCGCACGTTATATATATGTAGTTAGAAGGAAAACAAGTATGACATTAATACATTAAAAACTTACAAATACTTTGATAAAGTCGTCTTCAATTCTTTTGAGTAAAGTTGCGTATTCCAACAATGAAAATGTCGTTTCCCTTTCGATTGCTCTGACAGAATATAGACATAGACTGACAGCTCCGCAAACAGAGAAGCCTTTCCCTTTGCTTTAAATTATATATTAAAGAAAAAAAAAGTAATAAAGCAACTGCAAGTATAAAATCATTTCATTAAGGTACCCAACACCTTGACTAAAATTAATTTGATTCGTTTAATTTTCATAAACTTTTGACAAAGTAATTACTTTGGCCAAAATATAAACATATCACAAAATGTGAACCAACATTTTTTTTTGAAAAAAATACACGGGTTATATAGCAGTTTGACAAACAATAATTTTGATCATTTGGAATTTTAATATTCCCTTAATAACACAACGTAATCAAAACGTTTAGCTGATTTTAAAGAGTCATCATCCTTTAGTGTTGGGTCCAGAAAAGCGGTTCGGACGCAATAAATTATTTAGCGTGTTGTTTTCCATTTTTTACATTACTGGGTCGATACCTCTGCTGGTGGACTATCAGTCTCCGAGGGTATTATCAGCTCAGAAGTAAGTGCTTCGGTATTGGCATGATTTAACAAACTTTACTAAACTAAACTTGTCTGTTCATAAATTTTGAAATTATTATGAAACTAAGGTTTCAACTCCCTCAGGCAAAGTTGGCTTTAGATGAATTTGGTTATTTATTTTAGGTATTTTTGACATATAGCTCTTCAACGATTTTCGGTACTTATACATCTTCGGATTTCAAATGTTTGGCTTTGAGCGTTCCTGATGAAGGTAAATCCAGAAAAGCGCTTCGGACGCAATCAATTATTTAACGTGTTGTTTTCATTTTTTAAACTAATTAAATCGATAATTCAAGTTAAAAAACAGCTGCCTTGGTTTTAGATTACATTGTATATGAGAATGAGAAAGCTACTCAAAACGTGTACATAAATTGACGCAAAGCAAAACATTAGTGTCGTAACTATATACCACCTTTGAATAAGTCTGTATAAAGGATTTGTTATGTTTTGAGATGAATGTCGACATTTTTGTGCTTTGTAAATATTAATACCATAACAAATTTGATGTGAAATACCTGAACGTAATTATGGCTGCATGTTGATTTATATTTACGTATGATGCCCTTGTACCGATGATAAAATGTACTAAATGAAAACTCTAGAGTTGTAATTTTTCAGTAATGCAGAGATTTCTTTCGTTAAAATCAAATACTGTGGTACATACACGAGCAAATGTGTTCATAATTTTTGTTTCGAAAAACATAAATCTCAGATTTTTTCGACTATCAAATTTTAAATACTGATATTTAATTGGCGTTTCTATTTTTGAGCAAACATCACCCATTTTCGTCCTGCTTTTTTTCTCTATTGCCCACCAGTAACTCTGTGAGTAATACAGTTGAGTAAGACTTTACCTTCCAATTAACAGGACTGGTTGACCCTCTTCCACTTTAACTTTATCGAGTAATGAACAGATAGTTTCTACCGGAGGATGTTTATCAGAATCATCCCATTTAACTGTTTTGAAGATTTTCACGGGCTTCTTTGTTTTTGTTTTCTGTAACATGAATTGTTTTCATTATTTTTATTTATATACACAAATTCTTTTGACAAATAAACACGACTGACGGTATTTTGGTTTCTGGTCGTCTTAACTTCATATGTTGTATACAACTATAAATATAAAAATAAATCAAATCCAGTTATTGAAGACATTGAATTCGAATTACGGTTGGTGATTGTATATCAGGAAACTAAACGCGGTTGCCACATTTGGTCTTCATTGTTCACATACCATGCCATTTCCTCCGTTTGTTTGTTTCATTTGGTTAATATAATAAAGTACATGACGAGTTTTGAACAAACAAAACTAATTACATGTATTCATAATGTTTACATGGATTCAGCATGTGTTTATGTTTTCTTTTCCTTTTAGGTCTTTCGACATTTGCTATATTATAAACAGTGCTTTATTTAAATACGTATGTTTCTCATGTTCATTTTGGACTTACCCACTAGTGTTCGCTATTCAAAGCTTTTCAATCGAAATACTAGTAATAGCATCATTTAACTCACCTTGTCATATAAAGAAAACCTGAGCAAACATATGTTTTCATTCATTTTCTCGGAAGACTGCATTTCTATTTCTAACATTGCCACCTTGAAAACATCGTCTTGAGTGGGATAAAAACTGGAACTCTAGATAAATTGTCACAATCAAAAAATATATATACATATATATAAAAACCAGGGTTTTCGATATCACAAACTAGTCCAAACATTTACTAAATTTTATCATAAGGAAATATTTCGTAAATATAACTCAACATGCAGACATCTTATACGTTCATGTATTTCACATCCAATATTTTATGGTTATATTCTTTACAAAGCACAAAAATGTCAGTATTCACCTCAAAAGCTTACAAAACCTTCAAACAGACTTATTAAGAAAGGATATAGTTACGATACTGTTGTCATGTCATTGAAGATTGTATATTTTGGATTTAATATTGATTCACTTATAGGGTCTTTGCATCAGAACTAAACAAATTTATTAAAAAAAAACAGTTGTTGGCATGACACGGGTTATGTTCTTCTCATATATTTTATGAAAGTATGATACTAAACCCCTAACAGAAGGGATTGTGCCTGATTTTCATATGATAAAGACATAATCTTTCAATCAGTTTAATTGAGGTCTGGAGCTGGCATGTCAGTTAACTGCTAGTAGTCTGTTGTTATTTATGTATTATTGTCATTCTATTAATTTTCTTTTGTTACATCTTCTGACATCGGACTCGGACTTCTCTTGAACTGAATTTTAATGTGCGTATTGTTATGCGTTTACTTTTCTACATTGGCTAGAAGTATAGGGGGAGGGTTGAAATCTCATAAACATGTTTAACTAACGCCGCCGCAAATTTGCGCCTGTCCCAAGTCAGGAGCCTCTGGCCTTTGCTAGTCTGGTATGATTTTTAATTTTAGTTTCTTGTGAATAATTCGGAGTTTAGTATGACGTCCATTGTGACTGTACTAGTATACATATTATTTAAGGGGCCAGCTGAAGGACGCCTACGAGTGCGGGAGTTTCTCGCTACATTGAAGACCCATTGGTGGCCTTCGGCTGTTGTCTGCTCTATTGTCGGGTTGTTGTCTTCTTTGACACATTCCCCATCTCCTTTCTCAATTTTATGAAAGGTAAATGTTTCAATGTAGTTATTTCATGAAACTTAACCAAATTTAGATTTGTACAAATCTAATACGAGTTATAACATCTAAGCTCATGTCAGCAAATTATGCTATAACGTGAGACTTGAATACTAAAAACAAACATTCGTTTTCTACCTCTATGCTAACATTTACAACTTGAAACATACCCATACCAAGCGCATTATACATTTATAGAAAACTTCAAGTTACTAGTAATGCTTTTGCTAAAAATGTCTATCATTCAAAATATTTATATACCTTTTCATTCTTCTGTACAATCATAATTATATTTTCTATGTTGTAATTGATAATCATACTCCAAAACTGTTCAACATTACCATCGTCAGGCAAACTACTAAATACGAAAATATCATCTGCACTCCGCTACAATCATAGAAAGAATAAATGATATCAAGAGTCAAAATAAATACATGTTGACATAGAATAGTTATTGTTCAATATATAGAATAACAAATACTTTATGACATTTTACGGAAATATACAACAGTTATATATTTTCATATATACTTGTATCAAGACCACTAACAAACTAGAGTCATGTTAATGTGTGCATTCAATTTTCAGTCACAAATTTCAAGTAAAAAAAGAGAGGCAAAAGAAACCACAGAGACATTAAAAATTATCAGCCGTGGTAAAAATTTGAAACATCATTGCTTTAAAAGAAAAAGACCAACAAATAGTAGTGCATTAATCACAACATTAAAAACCAAAGACTGAGCAACACAAAACCACACCACACACTTGTGAGAGGGGTTGATCTCTGGTGCTCCGAAAGGGTAAGAAGATCCTGCTCCACATGTGACATCTGTCGTGTTGATCGTGTTTGAAAAAAACGGTAATGAGTCTTTTTTGATAGATAACATTCGTGTCATGTGACATGATTGTAGTTACGAGCAAGCAGTTGACATACATTACTAATTACCTGATACTATATGCATTTGTGCCTTGATGACAATTAACTTGAAAAAATGTTTTAATGTTTGAAGTCATAGTAAACGTACCTTTATATACAGCATCTTTGATTCTTCTGTCGATACACCTACATTCAACAGCAAAAATGAATATTTGCATTGGACAATGACAGTTGTAAAGTACTAGTAATTGATGTAGATTTATTTATATACTACCTTAAACTGAAAATGCACTTAATCTTTGTTACGGAATATGAGCCATTTTTAGAGTTTTCTCAAACGTTAAATCTACCAGTTTTGAACTAAATATTGTTTTCAAGTACTATTTGGGATCTCTTACAATAAAGAACTCGGTCATTTTATTTTTTTTATACATATAAACAGGTCGTTGTTTGTTTTCTATTCTTAACTGGATAACTACAACAAAATCCTTGTAAAGAATAATACATGTCGGATCGTAAAGATGTTCGACTAAAATTTGTTTTTATTCCCTAATACAATTATTTCTATTTTTGTTGTAAATAAAGGAAACAGTAGTTTACCGTTGCTGGGCTTCAATGTAATATACTTGAACCAGCTGTGTCATCCACATGAAGATTTCGAAAAATCCTAACGATCTGTGGCACACTAATCGATAGCAATCTTTCCAAATTTGCCATTTTGTCATAACTTATAATTTTTTCTACGCTTTACATAACTATCCTATGGTCGATCAACGACTCAAACTAAATTTATGAATAGCGTGATCATTTTAATTATCAAATTGTCCACTTACCATTCTTCAGCAGTAGCGTACCCTCTGTCCCATTGTATGACGTTTGAATATCTGATTTGTTACGTTACGTTCGAACATGTTCATACTTTACGTACTTTGTTTGTTACACGGTGTGTTCTTTACAAACAAACTGCTCCAAAAAAGCTGCGATGAAGAAACAGACACAACACCAGTGTCACTGTCATCAGTAGGATACGGTAAGTATGTTTCTTAACTCCCTCGCGATATTTGATCTCACGTGTTGGAACTTTAAAATGAACCTCTCATCTATAATAACCGATTATGTCTTGTTCTCGGTTAACTGTGGATTCGCAATGCAGGTGATCCATGCTCAGCAGGAGACAATTACCCTTTCATATCACCCTGCCTCGTTCTTATAGGGTTTCATTTTTTGCTTGCTACCTGGATTTGTTTTGTTTATCGATTGATACACTATGAACATCCACTTATACCGAAAACCTTTTTTGAGACAAAGATATGTGCACAATAGCGCTCTCAACATCTTATTGTATACGTTGAATTTAAATCAAATTTGAGGTAAAGTTAAACTAAAGTGAAGAAAAATGGGGATTTAAAAGCACGAAAGAGATTCGGCGCATACTATATCAGAATATCGTATACTGCAAATGTAACATATAATAGGGATTTGTAAAAACTTACCCGTTTCGTTTGTATTGACCACTTCATCGTAATCGTTGATTAAGACATCCACCTTCGAGCCATTGGATTCTAAGAACTTTAAAAAATGATAAATTTTAAATTTAACATCTAGTACATAGGGGATTATGTTCATGATTCAAACTGTTAGGAAGTGATAAAATGCTTATGTATGCCTAATTATTCATGATTTGACCGAGTTGTTACGACACTAGTGTACGGACTTTAATTTAAAGTTAAATTGGTTGTGCTTTTGCACAAATCTGATGTAGTAATTGTAAACCCAATAGTTTATTTCAAGTGATAACAATTAACAGGTTGCCGTTGGCCTTCCTGTCATTCTTGTCACCACAATGCCATGATGCGATACCAAGACATTACATGATATATTGGTAAACTTCAGTAAACGAAAAAACTTAAGACGTCATCACCTTTTTATTGATTACTTTATTATTGGACTTCGAGCCTCTGTTGGCCAAGTGATCTAAGAAGTCGAACGAGTGCATAACTAGCCTGTCAACACCGAGGTTGTGCATTCGAATTCAACTCCAAACTTTATTGACTAAGATTGTCAGTTTTCCTGTCCAAGGCTTGGATCCCTCAAACAAACACAAATACACAGAGTACAAGAAAGTACGCCGTAAGAAAAAAATGGCTGATAAAGGAAATTACAAGGACGTTAGGTTAATCATTTCGGGTGAAAACATTTGCAGCAGCTTAATTACAAAGTGGCAAGCTGTTAAAAGACGTTGAACAACTATATCATCTATCATTATACTTCTGAGAAACAATAGGAAGATGCATCACATACCATTTCTCATGAAAAATGATAACAAAATCATTTAAAACGTGACAGATCTGAAATATCTGAAATTGTCCATCCTAGTCTTTCGAAGTTTTATGATTACCTTCATTTTGTAAAATTTTGCTATTGTTCCTGTGAAACTCTATTTACTCACCATAAATTCTGCTCTCATGTTTGCTTTTAGTGAATCTGCGTCACCTATACGTTTTGTTAACTCAGATGCATTATATCGTTCAAGCAAACAATCCCCTTCCATCAGAGGGATATCCTGTAGAGTAACAAAGTTAAGATATTTTAATACCGTTAGCAATAATTTCTACTTAATGTTATATGTAATGTTGTTATATCGATGAATCTGAGTTGACCATATGTCTTTTATATGTCGTACATTAATATATGCGGTCAGGAATAACAAAAAACGTAGTCTTGTATAAATGGCTACACGTTTAAACTAACAGTGTTTTTTTTTTAACTGTAAAGTGGATTATAATTTAGTCGATATATAAAAAGGAAAAAGGAATGTAATCAAAATTCATAAGTTGAGCGAGTATGGAATAAAACAAAACGGTTATCAATGTGATTTTTTTTTTAAATATTGATCTTAGTAAACTGTTCCCTAGTAATCTGTCATGTTTTAATATAGAAAACAATACCGTTGAAAAAAAACCAAATATTTTTTTTTTAAACAATCAACACAAATTTTGTTCATCATCGGGTTTTTGCACTTTCCTGTGAAAAAACTTTTTGATTTTGTTCTGACCATTGTCATATTACATTTCTTTCGCCACTTCTTGATGAATTTGTTTTATTTGTTTCGGACAATATTATAAAGATTTGGCACATACTATCGACAGTGATTACGCTTTCGTCGTTGAACCTTGGCAACAGTACACTTTTTTCGAGACAAAAACGTTTCAATTATGTTTTTTTTTTTGGAAAACATACGAAATAATTTATTTTCCCACGAAACTGACTATTTGAACGGGAAATTCGTCTTTGTCTTTTTGTAAAAATCACCTTTGTCAATTCGAAAATACTTCTATTGAACTGTGAAAAAATCTGTTACAATAATAATTCAACGTGTTTTATCAGCGATACTATATACTATTTAATGCATATTTTGATTTCGTTAAGGTAATACAACAGATTAACTATAACTTTTTATACTTACATTGTTCCTGGCTTTAGTTTGCTTTATGGCGGAATTGCAATATTCATGGTAAGTGTCCGTTTTACCGTACGCATGAGTTTCCGCTTGAATAAAAGCAGTGGGTAAGTTATAAGCTTATGGTATGCTGTTCACAGTTACATATACATGTAGCTTTTATATCTAACGAAATCGACATAGTTCACATATTTCTCCTTCGGTCTTTTTGTATAATTTGGAAGTGGCAAACACACAATATTTGCTTATTATTATCTTTTATTTTATGATTTTTGTTGGTTTTTTTTGTTGTTTTTTTGTGTTTTGTTATTATTTTTATTTCTATCTATGCACTTTGTATTCATTTCAAAATATTAATATTTATTTACATGACATATTTAATGTTTCTGAGTTTGTTATGTGTATGTTTGTAATTTATATAATATATTCTTTTCTAATTCAGCAACAAATATGAATCTTACCATTTATCATCTCTGTTGTTTCGTAGCTTGATTCTTGTCTTTTCTTAAAAACGCGTCTCCTGTTATCAATAACGATAAAACACATTTATAATAGTTTGTTCGCATAAGTTGTATGACATTTATTATGATTCTATAACGCCAATTATTTAATGATTATTACGATACATACGTGAAGGCAATAAATGCGGTTGTATGATTTAGCCACAATAAGAGAGAGAGAATAAACAAATATTAAAATATGTTACTCTTGATAACGTAGTTCCTGACAGAAGACCTTTTACTCTTGTTCTGATTGTCATTTTGTTTTTAGTAGAACAGATAAATCCCGCTACACGATAGCCGCAGTTGTAGTTTTAATTTGTAATTTTCATTTCCATTAATCATTTGAATTGCAAATACTTTTTATCAGCTATATGCTAATATGGAGATGTTGTCTATGTGATACAGAAACCAAAAAATGAAATCTATTCATACATATAGAGTGCATACATTCGTCTTAAATTGGCATAATAACTGTACGAAGCACCAAATCGTGCACTATAATAGGATAATACAACTGGTATCTCATGTAGAGATAGATCTACCTAACCTTCCAGAGCATTTAGACATTTACTCAAAATTTAGTTTTTTTGGGCATTTCTATTTTTTGGATAGACGCACCTTACTATTTTATTTCAACAGATAGAAACGAGCGGATTTTTGTAGAAACATTTTGAAAATCTTTCTTCAAATAAGTATGCTCTTAATACACTCAACAGTTCTTTGGAAATAATTAATTATAAACAAAGTTTTCGAATTTTTGGAAAAAACGGCAATTTTTGTAGTTAATTTATCAAATTAAAACAAATCAATATTGATTTTTTTTTAATTAAAATTGGTACAAATAATCTTCATACGTTATCAAACCTAATGCCATTTTAAGGTCCATTTAATCGTTATCAAGTTGAATCCGTTTGAATTATAATAATATTTCCCGATATGTCACAGTTTGACGTCACAAAAAAAACAACATTTTACGTTAGAAACGTCATTTCCTCCCCTTTTACTGTATCGTACGCCCTTAATACAATGCATGTTTGAAAGAACCGTATGAAAGCTTAATACATCTTATGCATATCCTTCATTTTGTTTTTGATTTGAAAACCACATACCATGCTTTGCTTATCCCAATTTTGAAACGTAAACCACTTTGTGTAGTGTGGTTATCATTTAGGACAAAATTTGTTTTGCTACAATTTAAACATATTTGACCTAGTAAAAACCTTCCTTATCTCTTCATCAATTGCCAGTCCTTACCTCTTCATCACAATGAATATACACAATATCAAGACAAATACAGCAACACTGGTCATGCTGGTACCAATTATAACGGGTAATTTGTCTGCATACTTGGGTTGTTTTTCTACTTTTAAAGAAATGTTATATTAAAAAATATCATATTCCCCCATTTCCATTATTATATTATGAGATATCATGCCAAGTACACAACTACCAGATACACATAGACATAGTAATGTCGCAAAGGTAATTAGAGCAAAACATTGTCGTTGTCTCGTCTACCAGATCAACACAATGACAGTAGCTATCAAATTCACTCAACAACACAGCTGCAAGCACAAAATCGACATAATGACAAAACTGCTGCCATAAAATCAATCCAATGCATATTCATCAGCTACAGAATAAATGCAATTTAAATGCAGCAGACACCAAATCAACAAAATGCCAAAAACTATACGAATGAAGCAGTCACCAAAATTTACATAATACTAATGCAACAGTCACGAAATTGACAATGTTCCAATGCAGCGGCTTTTAAATGGACACAATAAGGATGTAGTAGCTACTAAATCGACACAATGCCACAACTGCTGCTACATTATGCCGTTATTTTTATTCCAGTCCATAATGGATTACCAGAAGTTTTTTGTAATAAAATGTACATAGTTAAGTTTCTTTTTATTTACATTGTAATAAAAGAACTACATGAGAGAATATTATAAACAATCTTAAATAGAAAATTTTTAAAACACGAATATCGGGTTTTTATGAAGGGTATGGAATACATATCTTTATTATTATCTTCCAAAATTAAAAAAATACTTTATAGAAAAATATACTACAAGATTTTGTTTCCTTTTTAAACTTTATTCATTGATTTATTTTCAATATCAGCCAGTTTAGAACAACCTTCTATCATACGTTTCCATCTACGTTTTTGTCTTGTAAATATATATATTTATATATATAAGATGATGTGGTATGAGTGCAAAAATCACAATTTGTAAAACGAAAACTATAATAGTTCAAGGTACGATCTTCAACATGGAGTCTTGGATCTCACCGAATAGTTGTAGTGTATATGGTAGATCGATCTTATGTTATCTATGATGACTTTGTTCGTTAAGATAATTTAAATATTGACTACTTGTACAGATCTTAGACCGCATTCATTTCTGGGCACTATATGCTATTAATTAGATGATCATAAGTTTTTTGGTCGGTTGGTAATTTAAATTTTGACCCTTATCCTTATACATCGTCTTCATCAAAAGTAAAAACTACGTAAATAATCAAAAAGTCTTTTTGTTTGAGCTTTACTTATTGTTTAAGGCCGTACGCTGACCTATAGTTGTTTATTTTCATTTGGTCTCTTGTGTTGAGTTCTCTCATTGGCAATCTTACCACATCTTCCTTTTAAAAGTTGATAAAGCATCTTAATTCTTTGATATTTTACCCTCTATCAATAATTGAATCTTTCTACTGTACCCGGTTCCTATATCATTGACGACGCCACACACATATGTTCCTGTGTCTAATAGTTCCGTGTAATAAATAGTTAAAGATGGTTCATTAATTGTACTTCCGTTATATTTTGGAACTAATAAATTCAGCTTTTCACCATCTCTTTTCCAGAATACCACGGAAGGTTCAGGGTATGACTCATAGACGCATTCTAGTTGAATAGTATCACCAGCAGAAGCTTTGATATCATCTGATGATTGATATACGAGTGGAATATCTGTGGGGGGAAATGAAAACAAATGGTTATCACTTTTTTATACATGCTAAGTACGTTACTTTGTTTTTGTGTAAATTCAAGCACCCAATTTCAGATACAAAAAACTTTTATCATTCAGTGCTTAATTGTTTATTATAATCTTTTTGTAAATGACTGATGTATAATGAAACAAAATCATGTTAGCATCCTATTCAATATGTGAAATGCAAATTCGTAATCAAATCCTTTAGAATAAAAACAACATTTGGTAAAAAGCACTTTATTACCTTTCACAACCAGTGGAATTGCTTGCTTGCTGTTCACTGTAGTAAGATCGTAAGAGGTTTGACATGTGTAGTTCCCCGAGTGGTACCTGGTTACATGTCTGATGGTTAGTGACGGAGTGTTCAGAGTACCTCCACTGTATATCACACTACTGGTCGTATCAATGATCTGATTGTTTCGTCGCCACGCTACACCATTACCACCAATGATAACACATGGTAACGTTACAGTATCATTTGCCCTTATATTTAAGTTTACTGGGTCACCAACGTGAACAGCTGAAATAGGTATAAAGTACATAGCACCAGTCAGTAAGTTTCTAAAAAACGTAACTTTATTTTGACTCTAACAATATGTAACAACCCTATTAAACTTGAGAAGAAATTAGAAATTAGGTTTGAACTTTTTTTCACTTTCGATCTTTTATATCTGGGCGTCACTGGTGAGTCTTGTGTGGACGAGGCGCGTTTTTGGCGTATTGAATTTTAAACCTGATGTTTTTTGTTATCCATTAATCATGTGTTTCTTTGTCTAACACGTTCTCCTATTTATTTGTATTGTAGTCCTGTAATATTATGTTGTCATTTCAATGTTATATTTAACATAGCCATTAAAGTGCGAGGTTTGCCATGCCACACAACCAGGTTCAACCCACCATTTTTTCCTTTAGAAATGTCCTGTACCAAGTCAGGAATATGGTCATTGTAATATTATTGTTCGTTTCTGTGTGTGTTATATTTTAAGGTTGCGTCGTTTGTTTTCTCTTATTTTTGAGTGTAATTGCGATAAGACGTATCACGGTACTTATCTATCCCAAATTCATGTATTTGGTTTTGATGTTATATTTGTTATTCTCGTGGGATTTTGTCTGATGCTTCGTCCGTTTCTGTGTGTGTTACATTTTAGTGTTGTGTCGTTGTTTTCCTCTTATATTTAATGCGTTTCCCTCGGTTTTAGTTTGTTACCCCGATTTTGTTTTTTGTCCATGGATTTATGAGTTTTGAACAGCGGTATACTACTGTTGCCTCTATTTAATGATGTTGTTGCTATTCGTGATCTTTTTTATTTAGATGATTCCCCCCCCCCCCCCCTGAAATCATTACATTCCAAGACGTTTTTGGTGTTAGTTTCAATATTCAATTGACTATATTGTGCAAATAAACTATGAATTTCTAACTTAAAAATACACAAAAGGGTCATGTTATGAAAATCCTTGAACTTTAGATTGTCAGCTGATTTATGGAATGTAACAGTTTTAGAAAGTAACGGAAAATGTTCTTTTTATGGGATACATATGACTTAAAAAGTTATATTTTGTCAACTTACATAGAACTTTCAGTTCAACAACATCTTCAGAATTTTCGAACTTATTTTTCAATTTACATGTGTAATATCCGGCATCATCTTCGACAATGTTCTTGATAGTCAGTGACGGTTTGGTTAGTATGCCACCATTATATTTTACCATCTTATAGGGCATCAGATTTATTGAATCTTTTAGCCAGTACAGATCTTTATTTGAATACTCGGTCTTTATAAGACATTCTAGAGTTATATCTTGTCCTTTAATGGCGACATAATATTCCTTCAATATGGTTGCCTGAGTTATATCTACAAAGTTTTATGATAAAAATTAAAAAGTAAAATAATTTCCTTGTCTTTTGTCACTTACATCAGTATTTTATTTTATCTTCAACCCTAAATTGCCCAGGGACCCCAAAGTTTTACAGTCTCATATGTCTGGGAAATAACAAATGACGGAGAAAAAAACTCACATTATAAATATCATCTATCTATACATCACACCATAAATCATCAGTGGAATCAAATTTTCATTCTATCTGTATTAATCAGTAATATTCATATATCAGAATGGTGGGCATAACAAAAATATGTTACCACATCATCAAAAACTAACATTCTGTGTAGTTTGGTATGATAATTAAATACTGAGGATTCATTTATTTTCGTGGATACCAATTATCAAATATTTAGGAAATCTTGCAGTTCGTGGATATTTGATTTCGTGGCTTTGCAAATTCTGCATAAATAGCTCATTTGTTATATAGTTTGTTTAACAAAAATATTTGACTGTGTCTATAAAAACTGACCTTATGTGTACCTTAGTTTAAACATTATTTTGTGATATGAATTAAATCAGTAATGTGTAACTCAGGATGGAGAATATTATACAAATTACAGCAATATTGGTACACACCACTATTAAATTTTGTCAGCATTAATTGAGAATGCCAGCATTTCCTTTTTGTGTTCAAAACACTGAGTCGTCAATAAAAATCAGTAGTTTTCATATCTTATGAAGGTGAACGTTTGCAGAAAAAATTAATTGGCAACATCGTTAAAAATTTACTATATATTTACTTAATTACTTCAAACAGCAGCTCAACAATGTTAAATCTGCAACCCACCGTGCAAGGGCTGTATAGCCAGTCAAGGTCGTTAAAAACTTCCATCATCCTAAATCTGCAAACCTGGGGAAGTAATGTTTTGTTATCCCTCGCCAGGATTAGAACTCAAAACCAGATTCAACCCACCAATTTTTCTTTAATGTGCAGTACCAAGTCAGAAATATGGAAGTTGTTAACTTAAAGTTCGTTTCTATGAATGTTACATTGTTGTTTGTTTTTTGTTGCAGATTCTGTGTTTGATTTTTCGTTGTCTCCTCGTATAGTTGATGTGTTTCTCTCGCTTTTAGTTTGTAACCCGGATTTGTTTTCACTCAGTCGATTGATGACTTTTGAACAGCGGTATTCTACTGTTGCCTTTATTCATGTTATTGGAATAACGAGACTACGCCGCCTGTACTTTGATCAGCGCTCTATACCTCTAATATGTGAGTTAGTCGTGTTTCACCTTCACTGGTAAAAATCAAATGGCGGTATTTATTAAATTAGTATATTTTCTTCAATCAAGACGGATGTTATATTATTAAAAATATATGTAAACTATACTCACTTCCAGTAATCAGCGTGGTATTTGCTGCTGATGTACCTGCCGTATTCTTTGCATAACATGTATACACACCATTGTCAGAATCCTTTACACTTATACTGGTAAGATTAGGGTTTAGTATATTCCCGCCTCTGTATTTGTGTGTGTCAGTGATAACTTGAGCCTTGTTATCAGTCCACCATAACTCACTAATTGTTGGGTTACTTTGAATAGTGCAGACAAATGTGACCTCTGTTCCGATTTGAGCGAAATGTGATTGGCGAGATATTGTAACATTTGGTGTACCTGACAAAATATGTAAAGATTGAAAATGATGTTGCGAAGAAAAGTTAATAACAGTAAACAAATTTTTGTATGCGTTATAGCATATAAAATGCAGTGATATATATTACGAAGTTAAAATACATTAAGGAAACCAAACTTATACGAATATATAGTTGTAAATTTTGTCTAATTGACAATCATACCACATTTTCTTATTTTTATAAAATAAAGTATCAGATTAAGATACGTTTAGTGATTTCCCTGACATTGTTTTATTTTATAGAAGTCACTTTAGAGATGATAATTGATAAAATCAGGTTGTCATTAGAACAATAAACAATTCATATTTGACAGAAAAGCCCAAATATTCAAAATATTAACATAACTGCGGAAGTAATGTGGACCAAAAACCCGAACAATCAACAATGTTGCAGTCAATAATAATCGAGGCTATAAACAACTTTAGACTCGGCTACTACAGTGTATATAAAGTGCGAATCCAGTCAGTTCATTTTCACTGTTGTATGCGAGTATGTTCATTTCAGAATAAAGGATCATGGGAAAACTTTATTTGTTTACGTTTTGAAAATACCAAAATAATTGATTTGAAACTAAATTTTAACATATTTTCATTATGATGTGCCTTTTTAATGTAAAATAACAGTATTAAAGTTCAAATATGTGTAAAAAAAGCAACATAACATATGATATCAGTTCTTAAAAGCAATCCATTTTTACTATAGTTGCGATGAATTATCACTGTATGGCATTCATTTCTGATGTAGAATTTTCGAAAATGCGATGAATTTTTATTGTAGATTACTGTAATAATTAAACTTGCAACAAATGAAAAACTTATTTGATTACTTTAATATTTATATCTATTTATAACTTTTATATGTCTATAGAAACTGGCTGGCCATTTATACGTTTTCCCAAAGTATTGACATGTGTGAACTGTCAACTGAAATGTTTCCCCGCAATGTTTTTTTTCCGGTTCGTATATTGCTACGATGTCGTTATCGTCTGCGTAGTCCGAAGACCCATTTGGTTTCCGATCAACTTTAATTTAAGTAAATGGATCTATATAAATTTTAAAGAAGGTTCAATACCACAAAAGTAAGGTTGGGATAATGTTGGGGATGATGGTTCCAACCGTTTACGAAAAAGGGGCCTAAAAGAAGCATGTTTTTAGTTTTAGGATAATTACTTGTGTATAAGAATTTTGATTGTTCTGAAATTGTACCACAGTGTTCAATACCACAAGTAGAATGTTAGGTTTCATTTTGGGGTTATGGTACTAACAGTTTAGGAATGAAGGAACAAAAAGGGACAAAAAACTATCATGTTTGTAGTTTCCGGATAATTACTTGTTTGACGTTTTTGGATCTTTTTCGCATTATCACAAATGGAAGACTGGGATTTTGTTCGGGGATAATTGCCCCAAACATGCAGAAATTAGGGGCAAAATAAATGGCAAAACAAACATTTGTCTAGTTTCCCGACAATATCTTGTGTTTAAGTGTATAGACCTCTCTAAAATTGTACTACACGGTTCATTACCAGAAAGGAAAGACTGTGATTTGGTTTGATGGTTATTTATCCTAGAAGGAAAACAAAATGTTATGGGCGGGAAGAAACCTTCAGTTGCAATGTCACGGAATAGAAGTTCCTTCATAATATAAGTTCCAAAAGGAAAAGATATTCTGGAATATTATTTCCAAAGGAAGAAATATTACAGTATATGTTCCTAACGGAATAAATGTTATAGAATATTTGTTCCAACAGGAATAGATATTATGACAATGTTTATAACAAAGTTTCCATTGGAACTTCTGTTAGGTGGAACAAATACAGCACAGTATTGCGCATACGATTTAAGATCTTCGACCACATTTACCTTGTGTCAGAAACCTGTATAACGTCATAAATTTGATCACAATCCAAATTCAGATAGTATCAAGCTTTAATATTATGTTCAAATTTGCCCCAACTGTTCAGGGTTCGATCTCTGCGGTCAGCGAAGCATTTTTAATGTTTTACTATAAAACGAGCAGATGTGTTTAAAAGTTCCTGTTGCTTTCTTCATATGGTAAGCTATGCCAGCATAGGCGTATCCAGGGGGCCTTGGAAAAATTTGGTTGATTATATAGGGAATCACTGAAGCATGACTTGAGCCCCGTCCCCCCTTTTTAGGTCAGCCATCGGACCCGCCTTACAAAAAGTTCTGGATCCGCCACTGCCCAGTTCTGCTTTTGAAGTGTTTGGAACAATGAGTACAAATCAGGCTTTCTCCATGCTATCAGTTGTTATGCTTATTGAGAAGTCTTAAAATTTTAATTCACACTGGTCACATTTGTTTAACCCATTAGTGTGGATCTTCTTATGCCTGGGAAAACTAGCTACCCATTTTGTCTTGAAAGGACAATACGTGCATTGGTATGAAGACCCCTCCTTAACTTTCTTTCTTTTTTTCTGTGATTCATCTTCACTTGCCTCCCCTATTGTTGAGCCCCCAAATGCCTCAATATCCATATTCTGAACAGATGAAGGAAAGATAGTTTTTAGCTCGATTGTTGCTGGCATGTTCTTTACTATATAAAATGAAACGACAATGTGACATATAATTATCCAAAGTCATTAAAGCTTGAAATGCAAGTCAAGTTGTGTAGGGCAAACTTTATCTGTCAAAAACGTATACTGATAAAGTTGCATTGGAACATGATGTACGTGTTGTACAGCACCCTTGATACTACCGCAGAGGTCGAACCCTGAACAGTTTGGGGTAAGTATGTACACAACATTCAAGCTAGACTTCATTTTTGATGAAATAAAAAAAATTTTGAATTTCGGACCCTTTGGGCCTCAATGTGGACCATTTCGGTAACTTGGCCCAAAATACCAAAATCCCAAATTTAAAAACACGGTAAGATTTAGTATTCCAAAGTACCCCAAATATTCAACTGTTGTTGAAATCCATAAGAATTTATTTCTTGACAGTTTGGACCCCACAAACTTGTTAAATGGGTCAAAAATTAAAATAATAATAATAAACACAATCATGTATGGATTCAGCCTACCAAAGAACCTCAAATTGTATTTTGGACCCTGTGGGCCAATTTAAAACCGGACCCAAAATCAAAAATCTTACTTCAAAAAACCTCATTGAAATTGGTCAAGAAGTGATTTATAAAAAAATATTAGAAAGTATTGTTGTTTTTATCTCATTCTATTTCGATAGACATGCAAGATAAGATGTACGTATTCAGTGATGAAGTTTCAATGCATTGGATAAATATAACTACACTTTAAATAAAGATTCTGATGAATTATAAAGAATCATTTTTCAACAGTGAACATGCCTCGCATAAAGATAACATCATAGTGGAATTCATTACAATATGGGCAAACTGAATAACAAAAGCTATTCTACGTTATACAACATTAATAATTGGGTTGTAATGAATATTTTTTTGCAACTACATCTTTCCTGCTAGTTTTTAATCACCTGCACAATTTGTTCGTAAAACGTCCCAACTATTCACCTATTTCGGTATATATTTCACGTATGGATGGCTCTCGGCGCGATAAAAACCCGTTCCCATCTCTTACTTTGTATAACCGTTTGTATTATTTATTACTAAATATAATACATGTGAACAATTTTCTTCATTTTCTATAAAAATCATAATGTTTTCGTCTGTTTATTTACCATTCTACATCAGAAATGCATGGCATATACAGTGAAAATGATATTTTAGGATCACTTTACATACACTGATATCGCGGACGGTAAAGAAAGCACTGTAAAGAAAGGTTTTTGTTTGTATGAACATCCTTATGTTTATATTTAAATGAGAAAATGGTTATATAACAGGAATATCAAATCAAGAATATCAGTATTAACCTTTTTTGTCGAGGATTGAATACATTCTAGCCGTTTTCAGAGTTGTTTTGAGAAATAAATTTATTTAAGTCTGTCACTACATTTGCTATGGAATTTCAATCTATAAAATGACAATATTTTATGGTGTAAGCTTTAATTTGTTATTGTGTGAGTTTATGTGTGTTTATAATATTCTTATCAATACAACATTTCGTTTTCAGTCCCATATCAACATTCCCGATTTTCTAAGTTAAAAGGGTAGGCCTTGGTAACTCTAAAATTTTCTTCTCGTTTAATTTTTCTTATATTTACATCATTGAGAAGGTAGGGGTCCATGCATCATCTGCCGAAGTCCTAAGGAAATTAACCGTTTAATTTTTTTTATGTTTAGGGTATATTGAATATGACCAGTTTAGGGGTACCCTAAAAAACGGTCGAAAACACTAGTAGGTAAAAATCATTGAGTGTTTTTGCACATGATGTCATTAGAAATACCCCTGACTGTTAAAAGAGGGACGAAAGACACCAAAGGGACAATCAAACTCGTAAATCTAAAACAAACTGACAACGCCATGGCTAAAAATGAAAAAGACAAACAGAAAAACAATAGTACACATGACACAACATAGAAAACTAAAGAATAAACAACACGAACCCCACCAAAAACTAGGGGTGATCTCAGGTGCTCCGGAAGGGTAAGTAGATCCTGCTCCACATGCGGCACCCGTCGTGTTGCTTATGTGATTACAAATCCGGTAAATAGTCTAATTCGGTAGGTCAAATTCATGAAAGGGAAGGGGATTGTAGTTACGACGTAAGGAACATATCCGATATCATTTGTGAAACGGTTATTCCATAACGGTCAACCAACTCGTGATGGCGTCCGTAAAATTTACGAAGGGATGATTTCAACTTCACCATTTGGAACTCTTGGTTTAATAGCTTCCTTGTGAGCAGTAACCCTCTATCAAGAAAATCATGATAGGAAATGCAAGCACGGGAATATCGTATCAATTGGGAGATATATACCCCGTATGCAGGTGCTGCTGGAATGTTGCTACTTAGAAATGGAAAGTTCACAATTGGAAAGCTGAAATCATCTCTTTTGTCGTAAAGTTTTGTCTTCAACCGACCCTCATTGTCAATTTCTAGATGTAAGTCAAGATATGAAGCCGACTTAACTGTATCTGTAGTATCCTTTATCTCCAATTCGATGGGATAGATGCGATCCACATAGTCACCAAATTTTGAATTGTTTAGTGAAAGAACGTCATCTATATAGCGGAAAGTAGAGTTAAAGGATATTGCTAACTTCTTATCTTTCTTCCTAAGAAGTTCCTGCATGAAGTCAGCCTCATAATAATAAAGAAACAAGTCAGCAAGTAGAGGGGCACAGTTTGTTCCCATTGGGATGCCGACAGTCTGTTGAAAAACACGTCCTCCGAACGTAACAAATATGTTGTCAATCAAGAAATCAAGCATCTTGATAATATCGGTTTCAGAGAATTTTTTGTTTGAATCAGAATGGTTCTTTACAAAGTATGATTTATCCCTCCCTAAGACAAGATACTTGTATCTACGTTGGCCATTCTTTTTTATGAAGCAAAGTAATAACAACTCTTTTAATTTGTCTTTTAGTTTGGAATGTGGAATACTTGTGTAAAGAGTAGAAAAGTCAAATGTTTTAATACTGTTACAAGATGAAAGAGAGTTAGATTGTATGTACTCTAAAAGATCTTTTGAATTTTTAAGTATCCACATCTGATTCACGCCACCTCTAGAATAGGCAGTTTCACAATAACTTTGAAGCCCTTTTATAGAAGACACATATCTTAAAGTAAATCTTAAACATCATGGAAATATAAATAGACTGAACGTAAAAAAAAAACGGTTTTTAATAGTTGATACGGCAAAAGTCTGGCAAGCTCATATAACACATTTTTTTTCAAATTTAGCCAGAAAAAAATTTTGTAGTTTAATTGCTGCAAAAAAATGTTTAAACATTTATTGGTTATTAATCTTTAAAATCTAAAAATTTTATCGAATTTGACCGTTTGAAATTTTCAAAATTTGTCAACAAGTTGGCTAACAAGGCACACGAAAAAAGTAGAATTTTGGGACAAAATTTATTTTTACCTTACAAAACCTCCTACAGACTGTGTAATAGTTAAATGAGTACTGTCCCAATAATAATTGCATTAATTATATAAGGATAAAAAACCATTTAATATTCAGTATGAGACGAGTATTCTTGGGACGAGTTGACATAATTTTTTATCACAACTATTTATTGGTTTCTCTCCCCAGACTACAAACGCTACCAGAAATCATTGTTTTAACAGTCTGTCACGATCTAAGTACTATCTTTGTGTTATTGTAGATTATCTATTAGCATAAGCTTGTAACAGGATTGATGTTCAGATCATATCTTCTAGAATATAGCCTTTTATATTGGAAAAAAAAAAACCAAACACCAACAGTAATAACAAACTCTGATCAATGACTTAGCACTAAAGCCATATTACTTCATTATTTATTTCATATGTTTAAAACTAATTTCCCAAAACTTCAAAGGTTCTTTACTTAATGATGCCACAAGGTGCTTTAGTCAGTTAAGTTGCTCTAGAACTCATCAGACTCAGTTCATTGCCATTGGTGTTTTTTTAAGCAATTCATGTATGAATGGTAATTTTCTTCCTTTTTATCCACAACATTAAAAAAAGATGTTATTTAGTTTAATGTTTGATGGTGTCAAACATATACAGCTTATTGGTTCTGTCTGCATCATTCTCACAGCCAAATGTAAACAACATAAATGGTTGTTCACTGTTTAATTTACTGATATGTTAAAACGCACTAATAACTTTCAATACATGTGTAAGAGTTGTCTCCCATATACCAGGTCTACCCCCCCCCCCCAAAAAAAAACAACCCCAAATTACTTCCGATACCCATTCTTTGTAGATTCTTTGTACTTTAATCAGTTTTGTAGAAACATAATGTAGAAGTTCTTGAAAGCATTATTTAAGTTGGTCAGCTAGTAAAAACCTATTTCAATCACTCTCCGACCATCACGACATGCCAAGTTATTTTCATGCAATGGAAGCACGGTTTTACTGTTACAAGATATTTCATTTAATTTACTTAATTTTGTGATATATTTTGATGAGATGCATTCAATACTCTTCCACCAAATTTCAATTAACCAAATTTCAATTAACCATTATTCGGACGAAGCAGAATATATTCCGACATCTTGAAAATATTTTTTTCTGGTGTACGGGAGATAAGTCCCATAGCAACATTTTCCCGTTTTCCGCTAGGGGCGTTTATTTACGAACCTCTCACCTTAATAGGATTTAAAATCTAAATTTTAAATCAGTTATCGGTAGTGCTCATACCACTGTGTCCGTCGTTATACTACTTCGTCAAGTAATAGTATTTGGTTTTTAGTTGGATTATCGATCTTTGCAAGTGATTGATTTACCCATAATCCTCCTTTTGACGTCGACATTTAGGAAAAGCAGACGCATTTTTAGCCATAGATTTATCTTCTAAAACCCACCCACCCTCCCTTAAATTAGTAGAATGCAATTCCTACGGAAGATACTGCTGTTCGGTTTAATTTGTTTGTTTATTTCAGAATTGTATTGTCTACATCGATCAAATCATCACTCAATGTAGAAGGAGGTACAAAAAATCTAATGACGAGACGGTCATTCAAGAAAATAGACGAATCCTGGACGAGGAGTGGACTTGCATGCATATAGAAATTGAATGGATAACTTGGAAGGAAATTTATTACATTCAAACATGTACAATAATAGTGGCTGTTTTTTTTTAAATTTTGCGTTAGTAGCGATAACTTCTGATACCCATGATTAATGGCAGATTTCGCTGCGCTTAGATAACATATTTGCAGTTTACAGAGCTATTGTAATCGTATGATAGCATTAGCCTCTGATTTCCAGGGTTAATAGCTTAACTTGAACTTCCCCTTTTCATAATATATGGTCTGCCACCTCAAACATATTCGGCGATCATCATATAACATTTTCAAAGACACATATGCATTTTTATCAGTTAATTTTAGTTCATAGATCTACATGTATCACAAATTGCATTTCATATAATAGTACATATATCATATCACAAATTGCATTTCATATAATAGTACATATATCATATCACAAATTGCATTTCATATAATAGTACATATATCATATCTGTTAATAAATGCTGTGGCCATTTCCTGCCAATAACAGTCTTGTTATTTTTTATGAGCATCTAAGATAAAGGGACTTATTAATTTTTACTAACTTTGCAATACCAGTTTTTAGTAAAATTGTAAAAATAACGGTCAAACTTTCTGACATGTAATGACTCCAGAGAAAAATACTAAATGATTAGCAACACGTTCTTCATATTTATTGAATTCAATGAGAAAAAAAATGCATACCAGTTACTGTTAACAATTGGTCCCGACCGTCAAACCAGCCCCAGTTTTTATAAATGCATCTGTAATAACCACTGTCATCAAAGTTTAGGTTAGATATCGTCAAATGTTTGGCATTTAGTGTGCCATACTTCCCTGTATTAGACTGTAAGTAAGTGTATACACCTCCAACAAGTGGGCTCTTCTGCCAATCACCGTAGTATTGCGCATTGTTTTCACACACTAAGACAGCAGTTGTTCCAAAAGGATAATCAACTACAAAATAGCAGATTTTGTAATCAGTCGTTTTCGATTATCTCTTCATCCTAATTTTTTAAAAATATACCTTCGAAATTATATCCCCGTTATCATTCTTGTCAATTGAAAATGAAATATTTTGTTCTATAACAGACATTTTTATTGTCCAGTCAACAGCTAATGGACCTCATCTCTGTACCCATGCGCGTATGAATCAGTGGACTATTTGTACTTAGGATTCACAAAGGTATGTTCAAAGAGATAAATAATTATGATTACTGAGTATATTGTATTATCTTGACTAGTTAACACAAAGTTCCTTCACAACCTGATAATGTGTTTTCCCCCCGGCTTATTTCTTTTTAAAACTGTCTCTCTGATTGAAAATACCAAACCTTGCATCTGAGTAATCTCGAATACGAAATGCATTTTAACATAATTTTTATATCTGTTTTTCAGGTGTTATTAATATTATGTAACTTGATGTCACAGACACATTTTACTTATAAACCATTAATGGAAGCCAAACCGGTTAGATATTGTTAGTGAAAAAAAATCATCGATAGATGCACTCAAAACGTAACTTCATCGTATTTTACTACTTTTAATTGGAATTAAGTATTTGAACAAGATAGGATATACCAGGTAGCATACTCTTTGTGAAATGTATCCCAACGTGTTAATATATGTTAACGTAGTCTGACTCATTTTCTTCTTAATTTTCAATGCAATCGTATAATATTCAACAAGATTATTAGAACCAAGCATATTTGTATTTTCCCGCGGTTCGTATAGTAAAGCGGGAAAATATTGTATTGTCGTTACGTTTTCATAAATATTCATAAGGCATGACAAAATTGACCAATCAGAAGTCGAATTTTGTCTTACGATATATTGGTGTTTTTCAAGCGCTTCACTTTCTAGCCGTCGTTCAACACAGTAAGCTGCATGGACGCCGATATTCAACAAACTATACGTGCCGAAGTGCATAATGCTGTGCAAACACCCAAGAACAGTTATTGGATAATATGACAACTTTCCTAGAGTCTTGTTTAGACGGTTTCCAAAGAAGAATTCAGGAAAACCAGAAATCCTTGTCAGACACACAGATAGCCAAGATAGATGAAAATATGTCCGACACATATAAGTTCCACAAAAAAGGTAATGAAGAGCAGTACAAACACAACCACAAATTATCCGTGAAGATGAGGGAGGCTACAACCGAGATGGAAGCAGACAACATGAGTCAGACAAATATTAACAACGCGAAACGGAAGATAACTGAAGGTATGGACATTATCAAGAACAGACAAAAGCTGATTCGTCAGACGCAGGGTGGCGGGTAGTAGCTGAGTATATTGCTAATCCTTTGGCTGAGAATTCCGAGGACGAAAGGAAAATGTACAAGGCACAGTCACGGGCAGATACCAAGATGAAAAAAAAGAAAAACTGAAAAAACGTACAGACCAAAGGACAACACCATACAACAAAACAACGACATCAAATTCTACGGGAAGTCAGTCGATACCTGTCAATGTCAGCAGTGGATTTGGAAGATCTGGGAGATGTATTTATTGTCACGAGAGTGAGCATTGGATAAGACAGTGTCCAAAAGCCACAACAGAACAAAAGAATAAGATAAGTATAAATAGTACTTACAATTTTAGTCGCATAGAATCGAGCTCACCTCTGTTGTGTAAACAAATATCAGCTGATTTCAAATCAATGAAAAGTATACACACTAATGTATGTCAAGGTAACGGTACAGGTGTAAGGTATTTAAAAGAAAAGGTAGACTCGTGGAAAGAGATAGGTGCTACAAATTTCGTTGTTGATATAATAGAAAACGGGTATAAAATACCATTTACCACAGTACCTCGAGAAACAGAATTAGAAAACAATAAAACTGCACGCGACAACTCTTATTTTGTCGCCGATGAGATAGAAAAACTTTTAGAAAAAGGTTGCATACGTCGAGTGAAAAGTAAACCTCACGTTGTCAATCCATTAACTGTAGCAAATAATAAAGGCTCAAAATTAAGATTGGTTTTAGATGCGAGGCATTTAAACCAACATATTGTAAAATTCAAACACAAGTATGAAGACGCAACAACTGCCAGACAGTTGTTTGAGAAGGGAAACTATATATTTTCCTACGATTTAAAAAGTGCATATCACCACATAAAAATATGTCAAGCAGATACAACTTTTTTAGGTTTCAAATGGGCAAATGAATACTATGAGTATAATGTTTTGCCATTTGGGTTATCCTCTAGTGGTTATATATTTAGCAAAGTAATGAGAGAGATCGTTAAACATTGGAGAGATAGAGGCATGAAAATCGTTATGTATTTGGACGATGGCCTAGGTGGAGGTAACGGTTTTGATAGTTCTTTAGAATCAAGTAAAACAATCAAATCCGATTTAGAAAGGTTTGGATGTCGGAAGGGGTTTTAAGACTCACAGAGAAACGCATAACTAAATTGAAAGGCACTTTGGTTATTTACATTTACATTTACCAGTTTAGAAGTGGTATTAGGGTATTCAGAGTAAAATTTGTGGCCAGTATTGTAGGCCAAATCATATCTACACAGCTACTTTTGCATAGGTACTATTTCTGTACTAAAAAAATGCAGTACTGGAATTTTACTTTTAATATTTAGTACTATTTCTTTAATATTCAGTACTATTTTGTTACTCTAAAACTATTGTAATATTTAGGTACCTGTATTTTAAAGTACTTTATTTGTACTTGAAATTTAGGTACTATAGATTTTTGGTTACTACCGTTACATTTTCAGCATTTTGAAAGTTTTTCTATTTCAAATCTCTTAAAGTTATGATTTTCAAACATGGAATATTGTATTATTTCTATACCAAAATATTTAGTACAAATCAAGTACTGTAAAATACAAGTACCTAAATACTACAATAGTTTTAAAGTAAAGAAATAGTACTAAATATTAAAAGTAAATTTCCAGTACTGCATTTTTTTAGTACAGAAATAGTACCTATGCAAAAGTAGCTGTGTAGAAGCGTCTAAAAGAGTTGCGCCAAAGAAGACTAACAAGAAAGATCCAGTTACTACAGACGTTTTGATAGAACTTTGTAATAATTTCAAAGATTGTTCTGACCTACCTATGTTGACTATGATGCTACTTTGTTTAGCAGGTTTCCTTAGATACGATGAACTTCTTTGCGTTTCCTTGACATTGATATACAAGATTCTAATTTTACATATAACTAAGAGCAAAACTGACCAATACAGGCAAAGCAATGAGGTTATAATAGCAAAAGGTTCTACAATCGCATGTCCCTATAATATGTTAGTTAAACACACACGTTTGGCTGGTTTTAGTAGTCATGAGAATAAATTTTTATTTCGTCCTATCTACAGGTCAGGAGAGTTGTGTAAATTGATAAATAAGGATAAGAATACTAGTTACATAGTGTGCTAGTGACCTAATACGGTATATATGGGGTCAGTAAATTCCATATGGGGTGAGAGCGAAGCTCGAATCCCCATATGGAATTTACTGACTCCATATATTTGCTGACCCCATATATACCGTATTAGGTCACTAGCACACTATGTAACGAATTTATCTTACCGACTATCTGAACGTGTGAAATTAAGACTAGTGATTATCAAAATGACCAAGTCATCAATACTGTTAGCATTAAGAAAATACTTCCATTAATCCTACAAATACAGATGCCAACAATAAAATCTTGTAAGGTTTAAATGTGTTTTATGAATTTATTTCAATCTTAATCATCAATTTCTTCGTCTGTTGGAACTTTTAAGATTTTTTCTCAGTACCGTTTTGTTTTTATAAAGGGACATAACACCATTACTAACCGTGTATGAAATAAGCCCGCCTCCTTCTTACCTAATATGGAATATAAAGGGACGTAACTCCACTACTAACCGTGTATGAGATAAGCCCCGCCTCCCTACTAACCTAATATCAAATATACACGGTTTGCACGCGGACGCTTTTAACCAATCATGTGCCTGGAAATGTATAGGAGGTAAAATAAACTCAGTTACACGGCGGCTAAGGAGTGTCTTCTTAAGAGAATTAGAATTATTCGTCCTGGTTGTAACATAGGTCTTCACTCGTTCAGATCAGGTGGTGCCACAGTGGCTGATAACGCAGACGTTAGCGACAGGTGTTTGACACGGCAGATGGAAATATGACTCGAGTAAAGATGGTTATATCGTAGACTCCATAGAAAAACGTTTGAAAATTTCTCAAGTTTTAGGGTTATAGTTCATATTTGGGATCGTGTACCCTTTCTTTGTATATTTCTATCACGTTCGACGGGCTGTCGGCAAATTTATATTTGTGTTTTAGTTATATTTAGTCATGGAGTAGAGGTAATACTTGTATTTTCCCGCGGTTCGTATAGTAAAGCGGGAAAATATTGTATTGTCGTTACGTTTTCATAAATATTCATAAGGCATGCCAACATTGACCAATCAGAAGTCGAATTTTGTCTTACGATATATTGGTGTTTTTCAAGCGCTTCACTTTCTAGCCGTCGTTCAACATAGTCAGCTCCTTTATTTTTAATTGCTGATTGCAATTAAAGTTGTTTTTCTGATTTTCTATTCGTAATATGTATTTGCTAATTAAAGGTGTGGTCCGCCACTTTTATCCGGAGATAGGCTCGAGCATTGGCACGGATACAGGTTTCCATTCATATTCATATATCATGTAAACGATTGTTGGGTTTTCCTGGACGGCCTTGACTATCTATGACGGGTAAACATTCAGAAATTTAAGCGAATACACTGTGGATACGTTGATATTTGAAATATTGTACATACTATATATATGTTTTAATAATTGTTAAAATGTGTACTGCTGGAAATTATCACGTTCGACGGGCTGTCGGCAAATTTATATTTGTGTTTTAGTTATATTTAGTCATGGAGTAGAGGTAATACGCATTAATACATATCATTTGTGTATAATTTTCAACAAAATTTTGTATCAATTAAGCACCTACCTGCAGAAGAAATGTAAAAGTTCAGACACAGTAAGAAAATTATTTCAAACATTTTCTTTCCTTCATTTCTGTGAAGTGAACAAGGAAGTAATTATAAAGTCCGTCACTAAATGTTTTGTTTGTGTACTATAGACCATACTATAAAGTTTACATTTTAAAAGTTTAAAGTTATTCAGTAACAATAAACAAGCAATATATATTTAACTCTGTTTGAACGAACGACATCTTAATGTTGATAAGAAGACATTTTCACTTTCGTTCCTATTTCAAACTTAGGGAAATGAATATGAGTAATCCTTTTCAATGGCCTATCCATACCGGATATAAATACATTTGATCCAAGATGTTATTAGATTAAAATTATACATGTGTTGATAATTACAAGTGAAGTGGGCTGTTTATATATGTATGTACATGTATGAAAGGTGGCATGCAATTTTGACAAGTACTAAGAGACTTTTTACAATTCAAGATCAGGATGTCAAGAATTTAAAAACATTAATTTTTTTTTATTATTAAAAGCATTATTTTTCTTTTCAAATGAATATGTGAACATTGATTTTTGAGTTTGAATATAAAAAAGAAGATGTGGTATGATTGCCAATGAGACAACTCTCCACACGAGACCAAAATGACACAGAAATTAACAACTATAGGTCACCGTACGGCCTTCAACAATGAACAAAGCCCATACCGCATAGTCAGCTATAAACGGCCCCGAAATGACAAATGTAAAACAATTCAAACGAGAAAACTAACGGCTTAAGATGAGATTTTCGTTTTTTCTGACATAATTATTTTGAATAAAAATTCCGTTTAGATGTAATTTTTGGTTGCAAATAAAAAATTATAACATCAGCCGCTTTTTACAAAAGTTTTGAATATTAATTTAATATTTTTTTTACAATTTTAGTTACATATTCGTACAGTAGGTATAGTACATTTGGCCCTTAGCAATATCAACAAGGATTCATTTGATAACACCGTTTTCATTTGCTTTTAGATGTTGAAGATAAAAAAGTAGTATTTATCTTAACTATACATATAATATATTCAAATGGGTAAACGGTAAGTAAATGATAGTAAATAAGTTTAAACGTAACATTGGAGTGTTATGGATCCACAAGTTTACTTAACGACATAAATTTTCCCTCATATCTTTTAATAAAGATACGTCTATGTAATATAGAGGGACCTGATGGTTGATTTTCGTTCTTCGTGATCGACGCATTTTCGCTATCGTGATCCGTTCTTCTACATTTTTTTTAATATATTTCCGTGATCCATGATCTTGGAAATTTATTCCCTGTGAATCGTGATTGACAAAAAAAAATCAATTCGTGAATCGTGATGAGACCCCCCATTAGGCCTCTCAATATACTGAACAAAATAAAAGGATATTATCATTTTTTTAAATTTTTTTTGAGAAGCTCCTGTTTGAAATTTGCATTGTAAGAAAGGAACATATATAAGGATATTTATCGCTATTTAGTGCATTTTTCTTTTGATCTTTTTTTGTGATAGTTTTCATATCATGCTCCTCACTTGAGATGGAAAAATTATCGCTAGAAATAAAGGAGGCCACGTGGTGTTGCTAACGAAATTGACATGAAATTGACAACGTCGTCATAGGTAAAATAGCGATAAACAGATTATCATTGGTCATCTCAACTCGATTGCTTTTCTCACTTTCGCTGTACCAGCTCAAGCGAGAAAATCAGTCTCGTTGAGATGATCAACGATAATCTATAAATATATGTAAAACACAGCAAAAGTTTTGAAAGAACTTCAAGGTTTAATATCAAGGTCTAAATATTTTAAGAGCGCATTTCTACATTTCATTAGACAACAAAGATGTGCATGGGATAAGGTTTTACCGGGAAATCTTTCGGGGATTATCTTTCGGACATGTTACCTTTTTTCCGTATCTCAAAACAGTCGCTTTACTCTACAAACTCATATCACTGCGTACAACTAACGAATTGTACGTGTAATTGGCATACCAGAAACATATTATCAAATAGCAAAATGTATGTGGCAATAAAAGACAGCCAATAAATATCCAACAAAACTAGATTCAACATACATTTGTACTTGATAGAAATAAAACACCTGTAATTGAAATGTTCTAGCATATTAATCTATTGCAATAAAAACTCATAATATCTAATAAAATTTGTAGATTTAGCTAACAAAGTCCTTATATTTGTATAAAGTAACATTCGTTTATAGTGGACACTTGTTTTAACGTTGAATAAGCTACAATTAAAAATTGCTTGCTGGTCTCTCTCTGTGATTACCATTAGATAACGCTGGTTCATTTCCCAATCAATCTATCATCAAGGGAAGATAAATAATTCGATTTTCGTTCATAGTCTTTTTCAAAAATGATGAACGGTTCTTTATATTGGTATGTAATCATTTTAAACGTTTCAAATTTATGAAATTATATTCGTACATCAATGTTTTTGATACATCAATAACAAAAACTGAAATATATTGAATTGATACATTTTGTTATTATTCAAAATTATATCAGAAACCTAAACTTAATTATAAAATAATGAACCTGTTAAGGGGAGAGAATACTCGCATAACTTTTTCGAATTGGCACATAATACAACGGAATGTCACTCTTGCATACAAATGGCACATCGATATAATTAATTAACTGTGCAACCTTCCTCCACCTTCAATGATGATTCTAAATTATAAATATAACCAAAAGTTGTTAATCTATAGACAGTGAAGACTAATGAAAGCTAACCCACTGTAAAAATATTTCTTTGCAATTTTTTAAAATTTCCTCAGAAAAATGCTCGAGCCACTTGACTTTCATAGCTCAAAATTAACGTTTTTACACAATATTTGAATAAAGTAGTTAAAGATTATTCGCTTCTCAAAGTGTAAGACGCAATAAAAATCGTATGCTTGCACCATCCTACCGAAATACGGATTTAATTAAGTCCTGAACATTTCGACATTTCTTCGTATATTTTTATCAAAACCGTTTTTAACCAAATCACAAGTACGTGTTAAGATCCGACTAAATACCAATTTCCCGATATGGTCAGGTAAAGTTGCTAAATGTTCACGTAATCTTTATAACTGGCACATACCATTGTCGGCTGAATTAGATTATACATCTCGGATGTCGGAAAAGGAAAAGATCTTGAATTAAACCTAATGTATACAAAATGCATATTCAAACTTCCTGTCAGTTGTTGACATACATCTTTAATGTATATATATATATATATATGTTTTTTAAGGGTAGTGTTGGTGATTCTAAATGTATTTCATCCCCTAAGATTTGAAGAAATCTTAACATATTTGGAAGTGTACACAATCGATCAAATAGAATAAAGCAAGTGCACATGATTCCTCATATTTACGATTTTGAATTGAACATCATTTTAACTCAATATGTAAACATACTTTATGAAATATACCATGTATACATAATCATAAAAAAATGAAAATACAACTTGTATTTGTAGACATAAAATTGAGAATGGAAATGGGGAATGTGTCAAAGAGACGTCCATTTGTAATTGTAGTATTTGTATTTTTATCCATCTGATGAGTTAAGCCTTTTTCAACAAATTTGTATAGTTCGTTCTTATGGTGTACTGTTACGCCACTGTCCCAGCTAAAATGTTTAACCCCACCACATTTTCTATGTATGTGCCTGTCCCAAGTCAGGAGCCTGTAAATCAGTGGTAGTCGTTTGTTTGTGAATAATTTTATGTAACATATTTGTTTTTCGTTCTTTTTTTGCAAATTAATGAGGCCGTTAATTTTCTCGTTTGAATTGTTTTGACGCAACGTTCGATATTGCTACTACCACGAAAATTAGCGCTAAGTAAATATTTAACGGGGAAATTTTCTTAGAAATGCTGTAATAAATATTTTAAATTATATATGAAAATAAAGATTGCTTCTTAAATTTTCACATAAAGATAGAGAAAGAATAAAAATATAATATTTATAGGCTTCGGAAGACACAGATTATCAGAAAAACGTTTATTTAGCGTTGTCCCATGTAACAAACTCGAAACATAAAACTCGAAAAATTCGCGAAATGTTCACACAACTCTTAAATTTTTTATGCATGAATGTTCTATGACGTGAAATATTTCAGTATTGGTTTGCATGGCTGTCTGTATTTAAAATATGCATAGACATTTTGAAATGAATATGATGTTCGGAAATGTCCCATGGGAAATTTTGTTTGGAAACTTGAAACATTTCAGTTAAAAAAAAAAAATGTTGACAGATAATTTATTAAATTGTAAGCACGATCGAAATTCAAATTGATAAATAGATATGATTTCGTGAAGATTATTTTTCGACTTTGATTTCTATACCAATAAAAAGTACTTTAAAAGTTGAAGTTAGTACACCAAATTGTATTAAGATTACAGGGTTTTCTATAAAAAAATACGGATTAATGAAAATGTCTTGCAAGGTTGTCTGTTAACAGTATTTGAGGTCGCCGTAATATGCTAGGGACGGCATGAATTGCATTCGCGGATTCCTTCCTCCACTTAATGTAAATGTCCTGCTTTCAACAAAACGAAATGATGCACATATTACAAACTACACATCTATTAGACAATCAAAAAGTAAGAAAACTTCAGTATCATAAATATTAAGCCATCGTATTGTCTCTTGTACAACTGCTTAAATAAAATCATACTCGGGTTGAATATATAATGCAGCAATATTTCCAAAGAATTACTAGCAGTAAAAATTAATATCCTATATAAATTATAAAATCATATTGGAATGGAATCTCACGACATTTCTACTTGTGTGTTATACTTTGCATTTACCCAACAAAGAAAGCAGGAAAAATTTGATAGTGCGAGATTCCAAATTAACGTAATTTTTCTGTTGCGCTAAATGGTAGCAATATCTGACGTTGCGTCTAAAGTTACATTGTCGTTTCAGGGCCCTTTATAGTTGACTATGCGGTATTGGCTTTGCTCATTGTTGAAGTCCGTAAGGTGACGTAAAGTTGTTAATTTCTGTATCATTTTGGTCTCTTGTAGAGAATTGTCTCATTGGCAATCTTACCACATCTTCTTTTTTATATTTATTATGAAAGTAAGGTAGTGATTGAGAATACGAATGGTAAACGGATCTATGTATTGTGAACAACCCACATTACAACAATAGTTTAACAATAAACCACAATGTGACGTATCATTTTTTAAATTTTCCGCATTTCACAATAGAAAGGAAAATATTGTACATGTTATCCGTCTGAATAATCATTTAATTAATCAAATGTACATAAATGTATATATGTACATCAGTGTATATAAAGTGCGAATCGAGCTAGTTCATTTTTACTGTCATATGCGGGTATGTCTATTGTAGAATAAAGGATCATGGGAAAACTGTATTTGTTTACGTTTTGAAAATACCAAATTGATTGATTTGAAGGAAAGTTTTTACATATTTTCATTGTGAAATGTCTTTATTATGTTCAAACATAGCATTAAAGTTCAAATAAGTGTTATAAAAGCAACATAATATAGCATATCGATTATTGAAAGCGATCCATTTTAACTATAGATGCGATGAATTATCACTGTTAGTGCAGTCATTTCTGATGTGGAATTTTCGAAGATGCGAGGAATTTTTATTGTAGAATTATGTGATAAATGCACTTGAAACAAATGAAAAAACTTAGTTGATGACTTTAGAATTTATGATAAATGTATTTTCAAATTGAAATACAAACTCCTCATTCATTCTTTATCAAATATATAGCTTTTCAAACTTGTAACAAAAACGCTTCTCAAAATGTCATATTGTATTCGTCAAATTACGTCTTTCCTTGATTTAAAAAAAGAATTAAAAGACATTTCTGTATTTTTTTGAAGTCAAAGATTGATATGGCGGAGTTTAAGTGCAGTCTGTGTAAAATAGAGACGAGTACATTTGAGGACGTTATCTTCCACGCAATAAATACACTTGCGAACAGAGAAATATGCATTTTGAAACGCAATGTTGACAGAAAAGCTTATAAAAGATTAACTTTCCCAGTTGTACCCTCAACTGCTTCAATTTCCATATTCTGAAAAAGACAGTTTTGGTAGAATAAATGTTCTTGACTCGATTGTTGCTAGCATGATTTTTACTGTATAAGGTGAAACGGTATGTGACATAAATTATCCACAGTCATTAAAACATGAAATGTAAGGTGTGTGGGCGAACTTTTTTGTTTGCATTGATACGTGAAGTAGAGCACCCTTGATATAAAAATATCCGTAATGGACAGCTTGATGCCAGAGGAGGATTTAGGGGACAGGGAGTTGCCCCCTTTTTGGGAAAACATTTGGTTACTTTTATATGGAATCACTGGAGCGGGGCCCCTCTTAGGCAGTCATTGGACCCCTACTCATAAAAGATTCTAGATCCGCGAGTGGATACTACCACAGAGGTCAAACAATGCACATTTGGGTAATTGTACACGACATGCATGCTACAATTCATGTTTGATGATCTTAAACCCTTTGGACCTCTATGTGGGCTATTACGGTAACTTGGTAAAAATTCCCCAAACTGGATACAAGGTTAGATTCGGCATGTCAAAGAACCCCAAATATCCATAAGGTCTTTTGTCTATAAATTTGGAGACCACAAACTTGAAAAAGGGACCCAAAATATAAAAATGCATGCATGGGATACATTTGTTATTGAAGGCATGACTGTAACAATAGGATGAAGATAAAAAAAAATCTTATTCTTGGGTCTCATTTGGGGGGGGGGGTCTGATCCCTGATCCCGCTTACTGCTTTGTCAGATTCCTGTATCCCGCTTATACTATGCAGTTCTAATTTTTAGAAATTTTCCGTGTCCCGCTATACTTTATTTCTCGTTTTCACGACACAATCATTTGACTTTCACGTGTCACGCTTACAAAAAAATCGGCTTACCCCAACGCGACCCAATATTCTACTCTTTTCTGACTCATATTAAGCCCATTATAAATGTATTAAACACGTTTGATTTTTATCCCTTTTTATCCCGTCTCGTTTTGATTTGAGCCACAGATAGATAAGATGTCATATGTGACAATGAGACAACTCTCCATCCGAGTCACAATTTATAAAAGTATACCTTTATAATACGTCAAAATACAGTCTTCAACATGGGGTCTTGGCTCACACCGAACAGCAAGTTATAAAGGGCCCTAGTGTAAAACCTTTTAAACAGGAAAACCAACAATTCAATCTATATCAAGATGTACGTAATTAGTGGTGAAGTGTCATGGAAATGGATAAAAAAAACAAGGATATGGAAATGGATAAAAAAAAAAACAAGGATAAAGATCCCTATACGATTTATGAGAAATTAAATGGAATACATTTGAAATAAATGTTATTTCTGTTGAATTTATTTAGAGTGTTTTAAAACCAAACTTTCCTCCGTAAGTTAAATTTTATCAAATCCGTCTCTAACTCTATCTATTGTTTGAGCAAGTCGGCTAAATTAAGGCTTTACAGCTAATTTCCTAATGCATGTAAAGCAAAACTTTGGTTGACTTGCTTGCTTAGTTTGTATAATTGTTTATACAAACTTTGTAAATAAGATTGACATCTTTAAACAATATGTATCGGCATAGTTTAACCTGTATTTATATAATTATTATATTTGAATTAAATTGAGTGTTATCATAATGATTGTAAAAAAAAAACAAAAAAAAAAGCAAGCACGCTAACTAAAGTCTTGCTTTACATGCTTAAAAAAATACGCTGTTATAGATAAAAAAAATAATATATCATACAGTGAAAATGCGCCGCATATACAATAATAATGAATCGCTCTACAGTGAAAATGAAAGAATAGTATCATTATTCGACAGTAAACATGACTCGCATAAAGAAAGCATCATAGTGGAATTCAGTTCAATATGAAGAAACTGAATGACAAAACCTATTCTACGTTATACAACTTTAATAATTGTGTTGAAATGAATATTTTTCTGCAACAACATCTTACCTGTTAGTTATAAAACACCTGCACGATCTGTTCGTGAAATGTCCTAAATATTCACCTATTTTGGTATATATTTCACAGCTATTTGGATTTAGGCGCGAAAAAACCCCGTTCGCATCTCTTACTTTGTTTTATAAGTATTATGTGTTTCTTAACATAAACTTTTTAACTAATTTTCTTCATTTTCTTCAAAAATAAAAAAAAGTCGTCTGTTTATTTATCATTCCACATCAAAAATTTCTGGCATATACAGTAAAAAAGATATTTTAGGATCCGCACTTTACATACACTGTACATGTAATAATTGAACGGGAAATATTCATATGCATATAGTAATCACTCTACCAAACACTGGTACAGCCAAGCTTCTTAACGATTTTCATATCATTTCTTTTTTAGTTTTTCTATTCATTTTATATTCAGAGCTCCTATAGTTTATTAGGTTTTTATGATATTTGTACATGTTTTGGCGCATGTATGACCTGTCCGTTGTTTGCGGATTGTACTAATACACATAATACACATACTACACGGTAAATTAATTGCATGCTTCTTCTACTTGTATTTTTGTCCATCTGATGAGTTAAGCCTTTTTCAACTGATTTTTATAGTTCGTTCTTATGTTGTACTATTATTACACTGTCCCAGGTTAGGGTGAGGGTTGGGATCCCGCCAACATGTTTAACCCCGCCACATTCTATATGTATGTGCCTGTTCTAAGTCAGGAGCCTGTAATTCAGTGGTTGTCGTTTGTTTATGTGTTCCATATTTGTTTGTACGTAAATTAGGCCGGTAGTTTTCTCGTATGAATTGCTTTACATTGTCATTTCGGGGCCTTTCATAGCTGACTATGCGGTGTGGACTTTGGGTATTGTTGAAGACTGTACGGTGACCTACAGTTTTTAATTTCTGTGTCATTTTTCTTGTGGAGAGTTGTCTCATTGGCAATCATACCAAATTTTCTTTTCATATATTTGACCTATATTGGTAACCTATCACGAATTAGGACTTGGATGGAGAGTTGTCTCATAGGCACTCATACCACATCTTCTTATATCTAATTAGTCAGGATAATAAAGCCCAATTGACGTTTACTGGTGCTTAAATTGATTATTATTTTTTTTAAGCTAAATCATTTTGTTTTCGATATGTATGGAATGATTTACTTCTACGTCATTTGGATTAAATAGGGGCACCCAACCCGTGCAGATTAAATGATATAATGGAACTGCTTGGTCAATAACAACATTTGTATAACTTACCCACATAAAGCTAGTTTTCATTGAACCCTAAGTAATTATGAATTAACTGACATTAAAATGTCGATTAATATTTGATTGTGATAAAACACGTATGCAATATCAGCCAAAACGATATGATTCTCTTTTCGTGTATGTTATTCCTCGTTTGTGTAATATTTGTCTGAGTTTCTTTTGTCCTTTTTTATATAAAACCGGACGCACTGACAATGTCTAATATCATGTATTTGTTATTGATTTATGATGCATTGAGTTACATGTTTTGTATAACATTGTATTAAACTCCCCACAATGAACACAAATCTAAACCAAAACAAAATTATATAAAGACGATATTTTTTTTTATTATAAGCACTTTGTAAAATTATAAAAATAACAAAAAAATTGCAAAAGCAAGATAATATAAAAATAACAAACAAATAGCAAAAGCAAGTTAATATATAAACTACACGAAGCAACAGTTACAATGTATTGCATACTATAAACTAGAGGCTCTAAAGAGTCTGTGTCGCACACCTTGGTCTATGTGCATATTAATCAAACTGTTAAGGACACAGATGAATTAATGACAAAATTGTTTTTTTTTTATGATGGTGATGGTTTTGTAGATATTACTTTACTGAACACTCTTGCTGTTAAACAATATATCTATATATAATGCACTTTGCCAAGTAGTTACAGAGAAAAAAAAAATATGAAAATTGTTAAATTGAACTATAAAGGGCAATAACTCCTTAAGGAGTCAATTGACAATTTTGCTCATTATGACTTATTTGTACATTATAGGTCTTACTGTGCTATACATTATTGCTATGTACAGTTTATCTCTATCTATAATAATATTCAAGAAGATAACCAACAACGGCAACATTTCCTTAAAATTACCAATTCGTGGGCAGCAACCAAACAACCGGTTGTCCGATTCATCTGAAAATTTCAGGGCAGATAGATCTTGACTTGATAAACAATTTTACCCCGTCAGATTTGCTCTAAATTCTTTGGTTTCAGAGTTATTAGCCAAAATCTACATTTTACCCCTATCTTCTATTTTTAGCCACTGAGTCATCTTGTTTGGCTAGATGGGTCACCGGACACATTGTTCAAACAAGATACCCTAATACACAGTGTAGATACTATTCTGTACACTATCCGGAAGTCGCGATTTTCGAAGCGAGAACTTTTTGGATCACATTTTAAATTTGATGGGTATACTGAATTAAACGGTAAGTTGATCATCTGTACATTGCTTAATGATTAATTCAGCCGACATCGATATTCTCAAATGGTTTAGAATTAAATTCCTCACATTCAATATTCGTGTCTGTGCCTTAATCAAGAGATTTTCAAGTGCATCACTAAGAAAAATCAGTCGGCGAACCTAAAAACAATCTTTTTGCCCTCTTAGTGTACAAATTAACGTAAAAACCAGACTTAATTAACTCAATGAAGTATATTTCAAGTGGTGGTAAAAGTTTCAACCAGATCTTTGAAGCCAGAAATAAGAAAATTACACTTGTTTGAATTTCTCACTGTACGATCAGTCTCGCTTGTTTATTTTAAAACTGTATGATCAGTCTTTATGTCACTGTATTCTAGTGGTGATTTCAAAGTTATTTACGATACATTAGAAGGTGGCATTTTTCTAAATAACACAAATATATTTCAATACATTCACATCCTGAAAACTTATGAAACATGTTTTAGCTTGATAGGGTGTACTCGACTTACTACATTAAGTATAAGGATGTTTAAATGTTGCTAAAATAAGAGGAAGGTTTGATGTATACTAGTATATAAGTTTCAGAAATGTCCTCCTTAAAATTGTACAAACACACAGATTTAGTTGTTATATAAAAATGCATGTATTTACACACATTCGAGGCCGTACTGTAGCCTATAATTGATCACAGTTCCTTCACTTTGAGACAACTATCCACAAAAGACCAAAATGACACAGACATTAACAACTACAGGTCATCGTACGGCCTTTAACAATGAGCAAAGCCCATACCGCATAGTGAGCTATAAAAGGCCCCGATAAGACAATGTAAAACAATTCAAACGAGAAAACTGTCTTTTTGACACTCAATTGTACACCACTTTGTCAAGTGGGGGTTATAGTGATAAAGAAGTCCGTCTTTCCTTTCGTCCGTTGGACCGGTACAATATGTTTCGCCGGTTTTGTAAGCGCATCTCCTCATAAACCACTTAATATACATTGGGGGTTTCGGCCATTTTTAAATGGAGAGGGGTCCAATCCAGGAGAAAAGGGGATTCCAAATATATGTTCCCATACAAATGAATTGATAATTAAAAAAGGGTTTCAAACTGCCGGATCCCCTTTTTTTGAATCCGTCACTGATATAACTATTAAATAATCTTATCATAAATGATAATGATTGTATTGTGTACCGTCTATTTCGAATTTTAGTAAAAATCTTTTATGAGGTTACTTTATATAAGATACGGACTTGAACATTACATTATATGGGGGCACTCATCAGGTATTTCCAACACCTCCTAAATCAATCATTAAAGTTTTCTGAAATTGCTCCATTTTTACTCGATTAATGCATTATGGACCTTCTTTTTCTGTAAACTTACCAAAATTATAT
This sequence comes from Mytilus edulis, assembly GCA_019925275.1. Classification (NCBI taxonomy): domain Eukaryota; kingdom Metazoa; phylum Mollusca; class Bivalvia; order Mytilida; family Mytilidae; genus Mytilus; species Mytilus edulis. The sequence goes on along the minus strand of CM034351.1, from coordinate 102,892,081 downwards.
CACATGAATTATCCCCCTACGCAAAGCTGTCTTTATCCATTTTTTGTTATTTTAAAAGACAAGCTTGATTTATGTTATCATCAATTGGTCAACGGCGGACGGTGTAAATAATCTTAAAAATGTAATAGCTAAACAGATAACTGTAACGATACACTATTACAAAGTCCACAAGCGAATCATGTATTACTTTTTAGGCATTTGATTTTAAATAAGACTGATGGAACAAAAATACAATTATTTTGCCGTCTAAAAAATTCATCAGAAATATATTTGTATTGTCTGATGAAAGTAATTACACGTTATAGTTCCCTGGATAGTTCATAATATCACATATACACGTATATACCTTCAAATTGCTGTTGTTTTTTCTTCAAAATCACGACTGATCATACAGTCAAAAAATCTGAAATCGCTTCTAGAATACAGTCAGTTCTAGACTGATCGTACAGTAATTTATTTTGGGATCCTCAAGGAAAACATATTTTTTTATTGGAAATACGAATATTCTACTTAAATACGAAAAGAATATTGAAACAGTATATATTTAACTGTAAACTGATGCAAATATTTGCAATAAAAGATTATTTGCTTTGTACTACGAGAGCAAAATTGTCCATCGATTTCACTTTTTTCTACCAAGTTGATGTGATGCACACGTATATTTTATATTCCAATGCATGTTTTTGTTACAGTTACTCATATTTATGATGCTATATATACCTTGAAGATGTTCAAAGCACTTTGTAGATATAGGAGTAAACAAATGATGAGAAAAGTTACCGTAGGCAAAACCGTCCTGTAAGCCAGTTGGAAATCATCACTTCGAAAATCGCGACTTCCGGATAGCGTACAGAATAGTATCTACACTGTGTAATAATGATTGTGGCTAAGTTTGGTTAAATTTGGTCCAGTAGTTTCAGAAGGGAAGATTTTTGTAAAAGTAAACAGACGACACTGGACGACGACGACGACGGACGAAGGACGCAAAGTAATGAGAACAGCTCACTTGGCCTTTCGGTCCAGATAAGCTAAAAAATGAGGAATAATAAACTGAGATTCACCTGAGAACTCTATATGTTGGTTAAATATTCAATTTATATCCAAATGATTGTTTGAATTATTTGTCACGACTTTAAATTTAGTGGCATTAAAACATTTTTAATTTAAAGGTAGTTATTTTTGAAATTACTTAAGTAATAGAAAAGAAACATTACATTAAAACGGGTTTGACATATCACATACATTAATTTAAATTTGTTTGTTACTTCAAAAAAAGGATTACCCTTCTAACCGTGTTAAGGTCATAATATAAGACCTTTACAGCTGGCTAAATATACAATGTAAGAAACCTCTCGGTGTAATACCGCCATTGATTTCCCCCTTTTAGTCTTTGTAAAATTTCCACTTTGAAACAAAGTGTTAAGAGTTCATCTTTGATTCAAATGAAGAAATACTTGCCATGAGTAAATTTTTATCCTGTCCAGTACTTTAGACATCTTTCAAATAACGTTTCATTGTATATACAAATATAACACTGGAAGTTAACCAATCAAATTTACTTTTTTACCTGTGTTCAATCTTTAGTACCCATGCAAACTCAAGTTCTCAAAATATGCTATAGAAACACCAAATAAAACAATAATGGTGTTTGAAACACTTCCAGATATATGTGTATGACCCATATTTTTTTTTATCTGCAATGAAATGTAGGATTAATTTCTTACATCTATCAAATTCAATGTGACGTATTATGATTTAGTGGTATTACTCCTCTAGGTTTTGATATGTTGAATACAAATGATAAATGTGACCATCCATGCAATGTACGACACACTCTAGGTCGTTTGGGCCTATAATAATTTGAAAACAGTGGTAAATATGAAGAGTTAATTTCTGATTAACTTAAAAAAAACCCCATCAAAAACTAGTTAACTATTTTCACATAAGAAAGTCATCATGATTACAGGTACATTTTGGAAGGTCAACAATGAACGACAAATTCCTGGTTGTATTGAGCTTTGAAAATTTTATAAAAAAAATGTGAAGCAAGAATCAGTGTTTTACCTCACAATTTACTTTTACAATAGTTAAATATATCTAGCTATGTCCAAAGACGAGAATAATTATTTTGACTCTAAACAAAATTGTAAAGTTTCAGCTGTTATTTTTGCTAAAAGGATGCAATTTAGGTACTACGTGCAATTTGAGTATGGTGACATAAAAAGGTAATCTAAAGACCATATAAACGTGTTAGGACACACAATAAACTACAGACTCTAGGTAGTACGAAGTTCTTAGAAGTGTTAAAAAGGGATAAATGAGAAGCATAAATTCAAATATTTACACATTTGAAGTTCAATGTACATTTGGCAATGCATACACTATGAAATAAACCCTTAGAAGATGTGGTTAAAAGGCAGAATATATTTACTAGACATACACATCAATTCTTAATAAAAATTATACTATGAAGAGTTGATGACATTAACTGAAGATTTTCCATATTCACAATTCACACGACTCTGTGTTCCAAATCATTCAAAATAATTGAAATGGAGTTAAAAAAAGGCAACAAAAGTATACCGCTGTTCAAAATTCATAAATCGATTGAGAAAAAAACAAATCCGGGTTACAAACTTAAACAGAGAAACACTTCAAATATATGAGGAGATCTACGACATAACAGAAACGCAACATTAAAATGTAACACACACTAAAACGAACTATAATAGAACAATGACCATTTTCCCGACTTGGTACAGGACATACTAAGAAACAAATGGTGGGTTGAACCTCGTTTTGCGGCTAGCCAAACCTCCCTCTTTTTTGTGAATGTTCAATAAAACATTGAAATGAAAACATTACACTACAGGACCACAATACAAATAAGTGGGAGAACATATAGGACATAATACACCCGATAACAGTCAACTACACTAGTCTTGTACTTTAGATAATAAAAATAACATACCTGCTAATCGATAAGTCTATAGAAAGGAATTAAGATTTCCAGGGTAATCTAAGTGTTTGCATTATAAAATGAGGAATTGTGCATATTGTGGTTTAACTGTTAATGAGACAATTATTGATAAAAAAAAATGATCAAGGATACTATCAACTACAGGTCATCTTGCGACCTTCAAAAAAGAAAAAAAATATCACATATTAATATTTAAAACTCTATAAAAATAGTGCTAGTGAACGAGAAAGATTGCGCCCTAATCGTAGCTTATGACACTAAACGAAGACAGTCGACAACCAGCGACAACCACATACCTAAAAATATCATTATCTGTAGACAGACACAAGTAAATAAAGCTTGGGTATAACATTTATATTTTTGTCAGTAGTCGAGAGTAAAATAACAAAAATACAGAACGGATAACATTAAACAAATGAATGAATCTATGCAATGATAACAACAATAAGCATAATACAAAGTCCAATAAGTAAAGTAACAATAAACTTAAAAAAACTATACAAACTTAACCAACTTTTTAGTTTTATCTTAAACGAGTCAGGATATCTCACAAAAACGCCAATTTGTTACCGCATGAAATTGATTATTGTCATCTGCATGAAATGATTTTTAAAAGAATCAGATATTTTCGTATACTTTGGAGGACACGAGATAGTGGTTCAATGCTTCATAACAAAGACAGTACTCCTCCTACAACAAACGAAGAGAATTATTAAATATACTGAATTGTTTAAAGGGGTAAACAATAAGGAGGAATGTCATCAATAAGCTAACAGGTATATCGGGTGGGAGAAACTGAGAAATGCGCGGGAAATTGTCATGCTTTTATGAAGATATTCAAATAATATCTTTGTCCGTCAAAAACTATAAAATTTAATTAAAGTAAACAACTAACATAATTAACAAACGATGAACAAAACTTTACTTTTATAAAATCACAATACTAAATAACCCGACATACAGATCATCTTTGTGTTAACGGCCGTGATTTATATTTGACGACGCAAATACCTGTCACTTGTTTTCCAATCCATGTATTGTATTTATGTACGTATTTATTTATCTGTAACTTAAATAAGATATTGTTTACACTTAGCAAATACTAGTGTTTTCTAAATCCTCGTATCATTAAAAACTCATTTATCTGGTTACTTCTTAATTACTTATTATATGGATCGTTAACCATAATAATCATAATGGTAATACGTACAAAATCAGCAAAGAACTCTGGTCTCCTCAACTGCAACAGCCTGGCCAGTTGAAATATGTCTGCAGTTTTATTAATTGTCATACTGGAAACGGCGTTGACAAACGCACAGAAAAGCCCACAGTTCTTGGCTCCATCACTAAAATATTTACAAAATCCTACGGTTAAGTTTTTCCTTTATTCACGAGAAATGTTGTCAGATTACCAAAGTTGGTTTGCGTTGAACGTTACTGTCAGCTCTCTTTTGCTATTTCGTGGTGATAAAATTTGATGGTTTGATAAATAAGGAGTGCCCGGAAAGGACAACCACCGATCTTCAGAAGGATGCGATAATCCTTCAAATTAGTCAAAATTTTGTTCACCTTCTTAGAAAATATATTAACCAAATAAGAAGAAATCAACTCCTTTTGTATTTAAGCTTGATGTAAAAAACCTGTTGCTTACCATCAGGGTTTCTTTTTTGTTCCAATCAATAAAAGGCCATACTAATTATTACTATATAGTATTTTATATTTACCAAGATCGGGACATTGATTATATGTTGACGAATAGCAGTGCACTGATATCTAATTTGTATTTGTTAGTCCAAAATAAATTGTATATCCGATAAACATCTACTTGCTAAATAGTTAAAATTGAGAATGGAAATGGGGAATGTGTCAAAGAGACAACAACCCGCCCAAATAAAAACAACAGCAGAGGGTCACCAACAGGTCTTCAATGTAGCGAGAAATTCCCGCACCCGGAGGCGTCCTTCAGCTGACTTGGGACAGGCGCAAAAATGCGGCGGGGTTAAACATGTTTGTGAGATCTCAACCCTCCCCCTATACCTCTAACCAATGTAGTTAAGTAAACGGATAACAATACGCACATTAAAATTCAGTTTTAATGATTCAGTTTTAATGTGCATACTTTAAGTTACGTTTTAAAAAGTAAAATACCAAAAATACCAAACTCAAAACGGAAATTTCTTCTTACTTTGATGTAAGTATGAACGAACTAAAACGGCATCAAAGGTAAAAAAATTATCAAATGTTAGTGTATACAATATATAAATTAAACATACTAGTAATGGACATGATGATACATTTGTAGGTTGTTCTTGAAAAAAATAACAATGTTTCATATCATACGTGCGTGTCTTTTATAACTTATATTATAGATACATTTCATATGATACGTACCCGCTGACAACGGTCACTGGATCATTTGACCGGCTCACACGAGATGATATACGATTAACAAGTTTGCACATAACCTGTGGACCAGGAAGGTCCTCGGTCACTGCAAGATACATAGCTATTTCTCTCGATTGGTCACCCTTTAATGTTTAAGATATGTGAAATAAATATATGTTTTACAAGTTTTTCCATAATTAATTCAAATGATAAAGGTTTTTGTAAAAGACATTATAAATTTGCAGTGGACATTAAAACAACATTCACCAGACATCTTGATATTTTGTTTAAATAAACATTTCATTTAAAAACTATAATCCTACAATAAACCAAACCATTGCACATCTTGTTTAGCATGGTATAAATTATGAAAAACAAAATTAAGTAGTATAACATAAACATGTATCAGCTTTTTTTTCTCACAAATACCTTCTTGGATAGAAAAACTGTACAACTTGTAACACCAAGATCTTCTTGTTCTCTTCTTTTCATTTTCAAGGTATATTTCCCATATACAAAGGAGTCTTTTGAAGTGGAGTAAACTAATTCCGCCTGAATGAATAAATCAGATAAGTAAAAAAAAGTTGCACGTGTTTTACACGTTTTGTTTTTAATTGAGGGACGTATTTATGCTCTAAAACATACGTGTAACCCGACCAGATGCTGTAACTGTTGAAAAGCCTGATATTTTGTGTTGGTTATTTTTTTCCTGTATGCCTTTGTTGATTTTAATTTGTCCTTAATCAGGATGTAAGTTTTTTGTCGTTTGATTACTTTTCGTATTTTGCAATTATTATTTTATATATATAAGTAAATATACCAAATGTATTTTATCCTACATGTATTCAAGTGTAATCGGTTCTCGATAGTGTAACACACTTTTCTCCAAGCTCCTCAAATAAATGTTGTCAAGTTGATCGTGTTAATTTAGTAGATATTTTTATTCATTTCCCCTTATCCTCAGGATATCTCTTGCGTAAATCAAGAAAAATCAAAACATCTGATGTTGTGCTCAATTTTGCAATTGTGTGCACTACATCAGTTCTCGATAGGTGTGAAACGTATAGTATTGGATGCATGTTTGGTACTAATAGAGGATTTAAAATTACGCAAAATTGAGGAAAAATATCAATTAAGTATTATTTGTCTCTAGAAACAAATACTTGTTTATCAATTTAAGCCTCATTGATCAATTTAGGCATCTTTTACAGATATTCTAGGAATTATCGCACAAGGACAAAAATATGCATAAAATTAGCAATATATACCTCAGCTGGGTTATTTAGAAACACGACAATTGTAGACGAACTGTGGTCCCCAACCATAGTCCAAAAGTCAACCATTGTGTCAGGTAGTGGTAGCTGTGTTGTCAAATATCCAACGAACTTTGTATAGGACTAAAGATTTAAAAAAATGAAAATTGTTGATCTAGGTGAAGGCGAAAAGTATCAAAGGGACTTTAAAATCATCGTTGTTGTGAGAATTTGCTATCTTCTTGTAAATGTTAATTAAAAGTCATAACATTACTGCAATAAATGTCCGCACTTGTTTTATTTGGTAGAAATGACAGAGGCTACGAAAATCCAAAATATAATACAAAAGCTAATGAATTGATGAACTTCAAATGACTAAAAGAAAAGTCTGGAACAAGTAATCAGAGCTATGAATGAGGTAAATACATTCCTCGATTTTAAAATGTTCATTACTTTACAGCCGCAAAGGAGTAGGTCCGGCCTCAAATTTCAGGTTCATCTGACAAAAGATTTTGACCACTTTTTAAACACTTAAATGTCTATTTCGTTTGATTCAATTAGTTTATGTGAAAGATTTAACTAGATTAGTAATTAAAAACAATCCGATTCGAGCTCAAACATGAAAGTGGCCGCATCCGTGTTCATCCTCAACCTTTATATATGTTATGTATTATCATCAAATACAACTTACATGTCAATATTAAGGATGAACACGAATGCGGCCAGTTTCGTTTTACACGAAAACCGTCTCAAATTTAACTAAAATGCTAGAATTGTGTAGATGTCAGTAATTTAGCATGACTAAATGGTGCTAGTACCCGATATATGTGCATTGTATTGTCAAAAACAGCCCATATGTATGTAGCAGAAGCATTCTACTGTCCAATAAATAACTAAAAGTATACATTTTAATTATTTTGTAAAACTGCTATATTTTTGGGCCAAAAAGGGGTCTTACTAGACATACTCCTTTCAATAAAACATGTTCGCTTTTTCTTGCCAAAACGACGTACTTCGGTTAGGTAATAAGAGTATAAACTGCTTATATAGCGATATATCTATACATACTGGAGCTTGAACAGCGTTGATATAATCAGTTCGTCCTTTTTTGTATGAAACAAGAAACAGTCTGTTTTTGTCCGCTACAAAAATAATTGTCATTATTTGTTTATAAGTATAATTCGTTAACAAAGGTACCAGGATTATAATTTAATACGCAAGACCCGCGTTTCATCTATAAAAGACTCATCAGTAACGATCAGATCAAAATAGTTGTAAAGCAAAACTGGTACAAAGTGGAAGAGTATAAGTACAGTTAAACATTAATTTTGAGTGCTCGAGTAAACTTCCGGTTTTAGAATGGGATATGGTTCCACACATGGATGCGTTATGCTGAAATGAAAAGCAACCCAATAGCAATGTCGCTATGTTTAGAACATAATGCTTACGATATAACATGTATAAATAAAAGAATGTCAGAATGCCATACACTTGATATATACAAATAAATCTTCCATATTACTTGAACTTGTGACGTTACTACTATCATTTTGTTTCACTCGGTATGAGTAGGAATACAAATGTTCATTAGTTAAATAAAAACAAATTCGACAAGCTTTATGGCGTGAGAACAAAATAAGTATTAAAAATGTTCAGACCAAACGATGGGATATACGTCGCAACTTTGTATCAATGACATCATATCAATAAGCTTATCAAGTTCTATCTTTGAGAGCATATTGCGATAGTTAAAATTGTCCGTGAAAACCGATGAAGGATTTTAAAAATTTTAAAAATTAAGATTTATTGAATTATCTTAGTTATTTAAGTTAAAGTAAACAAAAATATTTTCACTACAACGTTATGAAATCATAAATATTTTGATGATAGCTTTGAGTAGAAAATACAGTGAAAATGGTATCTTAGGATCCGCACTTTACATACACTGTACTACAAATTGTGAGAAAGATGGCACATAACAGTTAGCAAAAGGTGATAGTATTATAAAACAAAGTGAAGAGACATTCTTATCTATACAATGACAAATCTATAGGGAGAAGGCTTTATGCATATTAATGTTGGTCTAAAACACACCCTTTCTCTTTTCTTGTAAGTCAAAAAAAAAAGGACAAAAAGGAAATAAAAACGTGTAGCTGTTCATCATATGATAATGGATGAGCGATTAACACTGCGAACTTTCAAAAGATGTTTTACATGTATTTTGTATTCCCCAGGTGGCAACTAGTTTTTCAGTAAAGGGTGAACAATTTTGATATCATTTGAAGAGAGTTAAAATATACACAATATGAAAGTATATCATATCACATACAACAAAACACCATGAAACGATAAGAATAGGACAGCTTCGTACCAAGCATTTTAAATCTGCATCAATTTAAACGATTATTAAAATGACTGATTTCAACAAAAGTCAATTAAACAATTTTGACGAAAAGTTTTCCCTTTTAAACAAAGCATACTTTAAAATAGATTTGATTAAACTACATGTACTGCAGTGGCTGTTGGTGGTTGCTATCTGTCATGTGTTTTTACCTATTGATTTAGCCTAAATCAGGCCAATGATTCTTGTGTTTTGATAGCTTCACAAATTGTCTTGTACTTTACAATCATTTAAAGGTATCAGCAGGAATCAAGTAATGATAACTGGTTCTCTTTTGAATGCTTATAACATTTTGATATCCAATCCCTTTTATGGAAAACTTACCGGTATTATTGTTTATTTCTATATGCTGAAATAGCGAGTAGTTACATCCTTGTCCTTCGTTATTGTATTACTTGGCATTAGTCTTATTAACATTTCCGTTTAAAGATATTAAAAAAAAAATCACAATAAACAAAGGCGCAACGAATGGCACTTACCATATCCTAGCAGTTTTTTTTAAATCACAAAAAAAGTGACAACAATCCTGAAATGAATAAAAGATAATTGAGAACACTTAGTATCACCAAAATTGATAAACCTTTACATAAGATTGAACCATTTCAGCAATGTATTTTGTGTTCTACATAGTTTGATAATAAGCTCACGGCTGGGAGTTCTTCAATTAGGACGAGTTTAAAAGCAAAAATCTGTTTTTATATTTACCTGTACACTCTTTGACCGAACATTTTTCAGTTTCATTTGATATACCACTGCAATCTCGGTTATCTAATGGCTCACAAGAGTTACATTGCTGGCAATTACGAATACGTGATCTTCTCCCGTATCCACAGTTTGCAGAACACGAGGACCAGGATCGCCATGAAGTCCATTCTAAAATGGAGTAATATTGGAAGATAAATTGAGTACTCAGAAATTTGACCAGATATAAATCAAAATAGAATATAAAGCTTGTTCTAAATCTTTCTCATGAAACGTCGATTGAGTTGATGACAGGCTGCTCCATAATCGTATGGTGTGTAGGAAGAACGAATGCTGGTCTATAGCTGCGTTCTGCAAATTAAACAAAGCATCTGTGGTTGTCTCCTCTAAAGGTTTCTGCTTAAATTAAGCAAGATGTTGATATTGCAACCAGATGGTTGACTTTGCAATACATCATTATGACTCTAACCATAGCACCAACTTCTTGAAGGATTGACCATTGCTGTTGTTGAAAAAGATTTGTTACACTAGAAGACACCAGTTATTCACCTTGACGCCCTACTTTGTACCCTTTTTAGTATATGAATGATGTTAATGCTTATGAAAAGATGATACACATGTCTATTCCCTATACTCTCAGTCAATATGTCCACAAACAACTATCATATTGAAAGTTAACAATGTTTCATTTTATCATCTTAACAGAGAAATCAATCTGGTGAGTTTGAATCTCGGACCCGCACCATGATAAATGCTGTAACAATACAACACAATACCCAATTTTAAAACTCAGTTGATTGGCTCAATTCATCAGATCGATATGTATTTGTGTTCAATAATCTGGCTGCAGCTGTATTTCTAAACTAACCTGGTGGAAGATTCGTAGTAGTTGGATTAGTTGTGGTAATAGTTGGAGTAGTCGTCGTTGATGCAGTGGTAGTTGATGGAGGTACAAGAGGACTTTCTACAAAGTATGTATAAGGTATGTAAGCTTATATAAGGCAGTTACAAAGTTTTATATAGATGTAAGCTGAGGCCCACCTCCGGGTGCAGGATTGTCTCGCTGCGTTGAAGACCCATTGGTTGCCTTCGGCTGTTATGTGCACTTTGGTGGGGTTGTTGTCTTTTTGACATATTCCACAATTTCAAACTCAATTTAATAAACAGCTTCATTATATTAGCAATAGTACCGGTTAAGTCACATTTGCTTTTATATTTATGGGCATGTGATACAAAAATCTTCTCCTCTGAAACTACTGGGCCAAATTCAATCTAAATATATCTAAAACTTAAACATTTAGAGCAAATCTGACATGGGGTAAAAATGTCAAGATCTATCTACGCTGAAATGTTCAGATGCATCAGACAACCCCTTGTTGGGTTGCTGCTCATAAATTGCTCATAAATTGGTAATTTTAGTGGAATCGTAAAGTTTTTGGTTATTATCTTGACTTATTGAATTCAGATACAGATAAACTATAAACAGCAACATTTTCAGCAAAGGAAGATCTACAAATTAGTCAATGTGACCAACATTGTCAACAATTTTACCCCATAAAGAGTAATAGCCCTTTAAAGTAAATTTTTCACATTCTCAAATATAATTATAAAGAAGCCTTCCATCTACCTGCAGTAGTTTATATAATGTATATTTTCTAAGATAAAACACATAAAATATATAAAATAAGTAAACATGGTATGATTGCAATTTATGTACACAATAATTAACAAAATGCAAGATGACATACATCAACAAACGATAACCATTTATGTTCAGACTCATAACTTGGGAAAATCACATATAGAACTAAGCTGGTTTATACATGTTTGATTGCATCAAAGTCCCTTTCCCGCACCATGATAAATGCTGTAACAATACAACGCAGGACCCAATTTTAAAACTCAGTTGATTAGCTCAATTCATCAGATCGATATGTATTTGTGTTTAAAAATCTGGCTGCAGCGGCATTGCCATCTGTGATATAACTGTGAGTCTAAATTCAAAAAAATACAGTTTGCAGCTGTATTACTAAGCTTACCTGGTGGAAGATTCGTAGTAGTTGGATTAGTTGTGGTAATAGTTGGAGTAGTCGTCGTTGATGCAGTGGTAGTTGATGGAGGTACAAGAGGACTTTCTACAAAGTATGAATAAGGTATGTAAGCTTATATAAGGCAGCTACAAAGTTTTATATAGATGTCAGCTGAGGCCCACCTCCGGGTGCAGGATTGTCTCGCTGCGTTGATGACCCATTGGTTGCCTTCGGCTGTTATGTGCACTTTGGTGGGGTTGTTGTCTTTTTGACATATTCCACAATTCCAAACTAAATTTAATAAAAAGCTTCATTATATTAGCTATAGTACCGGTTAAGTCACATTTGCTTTTATATTTATGGGCATGTGATACAAAAATCTTCTCCTCTGAAACTACTGGGCCAAATTCAATCTAAATATATCTAAAACTTAAACATTTAGAGCAAATCTGACATGGGGTAAAAATGTCAAGATCTATCTACGCTGAAATGTTCAGATGCATCAGACAACCCCATTGTTGGGTTGCTGCTCATAAATTGCTCATAAATTGGTAATTTTAGTGGAATCGTAAAGTTTTTGGTTATTATCTTGACTATTGAATTCAGATACAGATAAACTATAAACAGAAAACATTTTCAGCAAAGGAAGATCTACAAATAAGTCAATGTGACCAACATTGTCAACAATTTTACCCCATAAAGAGTAATAGCCCTTTAAAGTAAATTTTTCACATTCTCAAATATAATTATAAAGAAGCCTTCCATCTACCTGCAGTAGTTTATATAATGTATATTTTCTAAGATAAAACACATAAAATATATAAAATAAGTAAACATGGTATGATTGCAATTTATGTACACAATAATTAACAAAATGCAAGATGACATACATCAACAAACGATAACCATTTATGTTCAGACTCATAACTTGGGAAAATCACATATAGAACTAAGCTGGTTTATACATGTTTGATTGCATCAAAGTCCCTTTCCCGCACCATGATAAATGCTGTAACAATACAACGCAGGACCCAATTTTAAAACTCAGTTGATTAGCTCAATTCATCAGATCGATATGTATTTGTGTTTAAAAATCTGGCTGCAGCGGCATTGCCATCTGTGATATAACTGTGAGTCTAAATTCAAAAAAATACAGTTTGCAGCTGTATTACTAAGCTTACCTGGTGGAAGATTCGTAGTAGTTGGATTAGTTGTGGTAATAGTTGGAGTAGTCGTCGTTGATGCAGTGGTAGTTGATGGAGGTACAAGAGGACTTTCTACAAAGTATGAATAAGGTATGTAAGCTTATATAAGGCAGCTACAAAGTTTTATATAGATGTCAGCTGAGGCCCACCTCCGGGTGCAGGATTGTCTCGCTGCGTTGATGACCCATTGGTTGCCTTCGGCTGTTATGTGCACTTTGGTGGGGTTGTTGTCTTTTTGACATATTCCACAATTCCAAACTCAATTTAATAAAAAGCTTCATTATATTAGCTATAGTACCGGTTAAGTCACATTTGCTTTTATATTTATGGCATGTGATACAAAAATCTTCTCCTCTGAAACTACTGGGCCAAATTCAATCTAAATATATCTAAAACTTAAACATTTAGAGCAAATCTGACATGGGGTAAAAATGTCAAGATCTATCTACGCTGAAATGTTCAGATGCATCAGACAACCCATTGTTGGGTTGCTGCTCATAAATTGCTCATAAATTGGTAATTTTAGTGGAATCGTAAAGTTTTTGGTAATTATCTTAAAATCAGGGTTTAAATCAATTCATCAAATTTCGAAATGTATGATCTAAAAAATCATGTGACCGACATTGCACATCATGGATATAACTGTGAGTTTAAATTTCACATCAAATACAGTTTGAGCGTTCAGTTACCTGGAAGTATTTAGTAGTATGGATTAGTTTGGTAAATATTTGATAGTCGTCGTTGATTGCAATTAGTAATGAGGTACACGATGACTTTCTACAAAGTATAACATTATGTTAAGCTTATATAAGGAGTACAAAAAGTTGTTATATAGATGTAGATTGCCTCAACCCTCCGGCAGATATGTCTCGCTAGCGTATGCAGACCCAATTGTTGAACTCAGTGATTGTAATTCACAGATTCGTGGTATTTGTTTAAATTGGCTGACGCATTGCCACAAATAAACTTGCTAAATTTCAAATAAACAGTTTGCAGCTTATTACTTAGCTTACTTGGAAGTATTCGGTTAAGTTGATTAGTTGGTATATTGGAGTAGTCGTCGTTGATGCAGTGGTATTGATGAAGGTACACGAGATTTACAAAGTATTATAAGGTATTAAGCTTATATAAGGCAGGTACAAGTTTTATAATGTCACTGAGGTCCCACTCGGGTGCAGATTGTTCCGCTGCGTGAAGACATTGTTTGCCTTCGGTTTATGATGCACTTTGGTGGGTTTTGTCTTTTGACATATTCACATTCCAAACTCAGTTAATAAACGCTCATTATATAGATAGTACGGTTAGTCACATTTGCTTTTATATTATGGGCATGTGTTGTGAAAGTCAATTTACACGACGTACTTTTATTTTTCCGTACATTCCATTGTTGACGTCAACTGCGACTTGTTTATATGTTTGACGTTGATATCCCTCGACGATAAGGATTGATATTTGATTGATATATTTATAAAGTAAAAATTTAATTTTACACCTGTTTATTTTACTGATTCGCATATTAAATATATACTTTGCTTTTATTTGTATTTTGTTAAAATCGCGTATTCCTGTGTGAATAACACTGTGTAGTTGTATATTATTGTGTATTATAATAAAGTATTGTATTTTACATGTTGTTTGCATATAAACGTAACTGCCGTATAAAGTTGTGGTAATTGTTTAATGAGACAAATACTTGTTGTGAAGCCCATGTATGATTTTACCCGCTCGGACCCGTTTGTTCTATAAATACGTAAGTTCACAACAACTGGTGACAGCCGTGGGATTAATTTAAAATTCGTGTTATTTAAAGATTGCAAAACTTTTCAAAGCAGTTTTTAGCTTTTGGTTTTGTTTTCTTTGTTCGGAAACTTGTCGTGATATTTTACCGAATTTAAAACTTTTTAAAGCTGTTTTAGCTTTTGGTTTTAAGTTCACGTGATCCTAAATTTCTAGACTTTGTAGGGCATATTTTGCTTTAGTCTATGAAATTTGTCCTTTTGTCCCGCGTTTCCCGCGTATCAAAAATTTTCAAAGCATTCATTGGCTTTTAGTTTTGACCCTTTCCCCTTTACTTCGCATTATTTTGATTTCAAAAACTTTTCAAAGCGTAGTTTGCTTTTGGTTTTGAAATATCGTGTTCCGCTGATTTGTAAGGGTTTCAAAACTTTTCAAAGCGTATTTTGCTTTTGGTTTTGAAATATCGTGTTCCGTTGATTTGTAAGGGTTTCAAAACTTTTCAAAGTGTATTTTGCTTTTGGTTTTGAAATATCGTGTTCCGTTGGTTTGTAAGGGTTTCAAAACTTTTCAAAGCGTATTTAGCTTTTGGTTTAGAAATTTAACTGTAGGGCTAGCATTACTTCTAGACTTTTTATAGCTGATTTAGCTATTGGTTTTGAAGGTGTGTTTTTTTTTGTATATGATCGTTTTCGGTATTTCAATAAATATTTCAAATCCATTCAAGGTTTTATTAGCTTTTAGGTTTGAAATTATTCAGACGCGAATAATATTGAGTAAACCGTGGTTTAAGTATCGTGTTTATATATATAATTTCGACTTTATTGCAATATTTACATTTGAATAAGAATGATGCTCAGAAGTCGTCAGTTACCTACGGTTCAAAGAACTAAAAATTTATATGAACCAAGAAGTTGTTTAGGTTCAGTATCGGATTCACACATATTGAATAAAAATCGGGAAAACGTACCACAAAATTCAGCAACAAATGAAGTTGAAACAATGACCCGTGTTTCTGGAGGTAATACACCAATTTTCACTGATGAAAGTACCATGCCAAGACATAATGATAGTTATAAAGAAGAAGAAATAACCGCAATGAGACAAGAAGATGCAATTCCTAGATGGGAAATGAACAAAGAGGCTCATCAAAGTACCTTACATACTGACAATAGGCGACCAAACAATCAAAGTACAGAGAATACTGTTCCATCTGAAAATAGAGAAACATATCAAAGAACTTGGAGTACTGGTCACTCAGATAACAGAGATGCATATCAAAGTGCATGGAATACTGATCACTCAGACATGAGGGAAAATCCAAGTACTTGGAGTACTGATCACTCTGAACGACGGGAATTAAACAGAACATCTGGTCAAAGCAATAGAGAACATCAAAGCACTCACAGCACTGTTGAAAGGGAGAGGTGTGAAATGAATAGACATGAACAGCAGAGAATGGACTATTCTGAAGTGGGCAGATATCAGTATGTTGATAATTATCCTGATCATAGACAGTCGTCATCTCAAAATTCTGATAGTACGCATCATGAAAGATTTATGGGTTACCCAGAGACTTCCACAAGACATTCAGAATTACTTAGAAATATGCCTGATTATACACATACCAAAAGTAATTATGCTGAACCTCAGACATATGTTCCGTCAGAAACTATACAACCAGTTAGAGGAACAGAATATCCAAGAGCAGCTGCTGATAATATGTACTCGAGATATGAGAGACCTCGTTGTCCAGAAAATGCATATTCCAAGGTATCAAATATGAGTCGTATGTCATCAAATGAACCACAACATAGACTTCCTTTTTACAATGGCAAAACTGAATGGGAATCATTTTGGTGTCTATTCCAGATCATTTCAAGAAGTTACGCTTGGGACAATCAGAAACAAGCAACACAGCTGTTATTATGTTTGCAAAATGAAGCTTTAAACTTTGCTTCAAGGCTCCCACATGCAGTACAGACAGATATTTTTAGTTTGTTTGTTGAGTTGAGGAAGAGGTTCGGTGACAATATTTTACCATCAACACACAGAGCAGCACTTCAAGATCTTAATAAGCAGAACAAAGAAAGCCTACAAGAATTTGCTTATAGAGTTGTAAACCTGATAAGTAAAGCTTACCCAGAAATTAAAGGGACTCAGCTATTCGAAGAATTGACTGTTGAACATTTCCTTTATGGTCTTAATGATGAAAATATGACGTATGATGTTATAAGCAAGCAGCCAAAATCTATTGATGAAGCTTTGAATATGGTCATGTGGCATGAGAGCTGTAGATCTAGGAGTGGTAAAAACCGTAAAACTTCAATACGAGAAGTACAGTTCGATAGCCAGTGTGAAGAAAACGAGATCAGAAGGTTACACCAAAAACAATACGTAACTGAAGAAAGACTTAACAAGTTTGGCAGAGAACTCAAAGATTCTATTATTGAGGGAATGGCTAATTTAAATAAAAAAATGCCTAGTTTGCCAAGTACTAACAGTAATAATTACCAGCAGTCCAATTACGCAAAGAAAACGGAGAGTAATAACAATAGGTGTTATAATTGCAATGGTATTGGTCATTATAGCCGTAATTGTCCATCAAAACAAGATAAATGGGATTCAAAGAGAAATGGCCATTATGGAAACAACCAACAAAAAGATGCATATGCACCAGTCAAAACACCTTTCGATCCTTTGAACTAGAAAGGGCTGTGCCTGTAGGCCAAGCCATAGCCCCAAAGAGTAATGAAGAAATTATGGAGAAAAGACAACAATCTATTCCAAAGAAGGAAATTGAATGTTTAAAAGGAAAATTTGTAACCTCAGAGAAAAACTCTTCTGAGAAACATCTAACTACTGAAGGTTTAGGCCCTTCAAGCAGTGATGTTAAAATTATCAGTAAGAAATCAGACCAATGTAGTAAGAATGAACATATTGAAAAACCAGTTTTGTCCAGGGTTGATGCTGTGAATCAGTATAGAGATGATATGAATAAGGAAACTGTTGCTTTAACTTCCGGAATTTTACCAGAGAAACACTTTGAAGACAACGAATCTTCTGATGATAGTGTTGATGGAGAAAATAGTGTATGTATTAACAGAGTTGAATCAGCAGTTATTCAAACGTCTGTTAGAATAAATGATTATGAGTTAAAAGCGGTAATTGACACAGGTGCTGAGGTCACTGTGCTCAGTGAAAAGGTTTATAGGAACCTTGCAAAAGAACATCATCTTGAGTTGAAGACAGCAACGCATGGATTGTTAGTAGCTGAAGAGGGGAAAAAGATGTCAGCAACTGGTATTACAGAGATAGAAATGAGTTAAGGGCCACTGCGTTTTACTTGGCCAGTATACGTTGCACCCTTGAATGACGATTTGCTTCTTGGTTGTGATATTATTGATGAATTGGACATCACGGTAAATACAAAACGTGGATTTCAAATAAAAGACATTTGGTATCCATGTATAGTAAAGAGAAGAGAAAGTAACAGACTGTTGAAGTACCACAGTGGACAAAGGGCGGATGCGCACCAGCAAGGTGGATCTTTGAAAGAAGAGGGGAACAGTTATCAAAGAAGTGATAAAGGCAGAGCCAGAGGTGGTAATGGACATTACAACAGAGGCAGTGATAGACAAGTTAATCAGGGAATAACCGAGACAACTATAGACAAGAAAACAGACAACATAACCAAGAAGAGAGACCACAAAGAAGTGAATTTGCTTAAACTCTAAACAACCAGAAACCAAATGTAAAACACCTGAACGATATGACAGAGGCACAAAGTTATATCAATTCCAATGACAGGGAAAGACTTAAAGACAAAAACCATGATGATCATATGAGAGATTCTAGCTCAGACAGGCAAGATAGATTGAGACCAAAAGACAAAAAGGATCATACCTGGGATCCAAGTCCAGATAAAAGCCTACCTAAACACTGCATACAGTATACTATTGGTTCTGTTACTGATGCTGCATCAAAAGACCAGTCAAATGAAGTACAAAGTACAACCGTCGAAGGTCCCCAAGGAATTGATATGGACCAACAAGTTCTTGATAATCAAACTATGGAATGGGATGCGCAACAAGACCAAGGTCAAATTTTGTACTATACAAACCAACGTGAACAAGATTACAGACCTCAACACTACAACAGAGGAAAAGGTCAACAACGACAAGGATTTAATGAAAAATTGGACAACTCTCTGGGTCAAGTGAGAGATCCAAAGCATCATAGGTACAACAAAAGACAGTATGACTATCACAATCAAGACAGAGGTCAACAGCATCAGAGTAAGGATGATAGAAGAGATATTTATGACAGAGGTCAACGCGTACGATATCAAGGTTTTTCTAACAACAATGATAGTTACCAGCAAGATCCAATACAAGGATACAATAGAAGAGACAGGAGACAGCAAAGATCATGGGGAGAAAAGTCAGACATCCATCTATCAAAGGCACTATCATTTATTTTAAGACATGATGCAGAAAGACAGGGATATAAAATGATGCCAGGAGGTTTTCTTTATGTTGATGAAATTCTAAAAAGGCAAAGCAATCTACGGGATTATAACCATGAAGATGTAAAACGAATTGTGGAAACAAACGGCAAGAAGAGATTTTATATGGAGCCAGACAAGGAAACTGGAAAAATGAAAATCAGAGCAAACCAAGGACATAGTATTGACGTAGAGGATCTTGAATTAAAACCATTATTAAATGTCAAGGAAGTTTCTATGATTATCCATGGAACCTCCTATAATTCTTGGGAGAAAATCAAACACACAGGTTTAAGTAGAATGGGAAGAAACCATATCCACTTCGCGGCAAGAGAACTAGGAGAAAATGGAGTCATCAGTGGCATGAGACAATCCTGTGAAGTAATGATATTTATAAATCTAGAGACAGCTTTAACAGACGGGTTCAAGTTTTTCCGGTCAGCCAATAATGTAATACTTTGTGCTGGAAATGAAGATGGAGTTATTCCACCTAAATACTTTGTACAGGTACTTGCCATGAGACGACAACCAAAAGAGGAAATAACCTAACCATTGTCACAGAAGAAGAGAAAACTGGGAAAAGAAAATAGGAAGATTAAAAGTGTGGTGTTCTTTCCGTATGAGTCACCTATTAATAAACTGTATAAATAAATTTGACAATGTTTGAACAATATATATTTATATGTTGATGATTTATTGCTTTATGATTTAAATCTGTTGATATTGCTATGTTTTAACTGTTATGAATATGCATTTACATAAGAGGTGATTTTTGAAATTTAGAAATTATGCATATTGTTTATTTTTCATGTCGTTATTGTTGATGTTGTTTTTTTTTTACTGTAAATAAGGTACATATAGGTAATGTTTTAATTTCGAGGGCGAAATGATTTTTTGAAAAAGGGGGGCAGTGTTGTGAAAGTACAATTTACACGACGTTACTTTATATTTATTCCCGTACTTTCACTTTCCCATTGTTGACGTCAACTTCCGCCGAGCAATTGTTTATATGGTTTTGAAGAGCGAAGTTGATATACACCTCGAACGAAGAATAAGAAGATTGATATTTGACTTGATATATATTTTATAAAAGGTAAACAGCATACATTTTACACATTTTACACACTGTATTATTTTACTGATCTCCGCATCAGGTTCTAAATATATACTTTGCCCTATTTATAGATTGTAGTTTCCCCTGTTAAATATAGCGCGATCGGCAATTCGAACACGTTAACGTTGGTTGTTCATTTGTTATTATTTATTCGCGTATTCCTGTGTGAATAAACTGTGTTGTATATTTATTGTGTATTATAATAAAGTATTGTATTTTTACATGTTGTTTGCATATAAACGTAACTGCCGTATAAAGTTGTGGTAATTGTTTAATGAGACAAATACTTGTTGTGAAGCCCATGTATGATTTTACCCGCTCGGACCCGTTTGTTCTATAAATACGTAAGTTCACAACAGCATGTGATACAAAAATCTTCTCCTCTGAAACTACTGGGCCAAATTCAATCTAAATATATCTAAAACTTAAACATTTAGAGCAAATCTGACATGGGGTTAAAATGTCAAGATCTATCTACGCTGAAATGTTCAGATGCATCAGACAACCCTTTGTTGGGTTGCTGCTCATAAATTGCTCATAAATTGGTAATTTTAGTGGAATCGTAAAGTTTTTGGTAATTATCTTGACTTATTGAATTCAGATACAGATAAACTATAAACAGCAAAATTTTCAGCAAAGGAAGATCTACAAATAAGTCAATGTGACCAACATTGTCAACAATTTTACCCCATAAAGAGTAATAGCCCTTTAACGTAAATTTTTCACATTCTCAAATATAATTATAAAGAAGCCTTCTATCTACCTGCAGTAGTTTATATAATGTATATTTTCTAAGATAAAACACAAAAAATATATAAAATAAGTAAACATGGTATGATTGCAATTTATGTACACAATAATTAACAAAATGCAAGATGACATACATCAACAAACGATAACCATTTATGTTCAGACTCATAACTTGGGAAAATCACATATAGAACTAAGCTGGTTTATACATGTTTGATTGCATCAAAGTCCCTTTCCCGCACCATGATAAATGCTGTAACAATACAACGCAGGACCCAATTTTAAAACTCAGTTGATTAGCTCAATTCATCAGATCGAAATGTATTTGTGTTTAAAAATCTGGCTGCAGCGGCATTGCCATCTGTGATATAACTGTGAGTCTAAATTCAAACAAATACAGTTTGCAGCTGTATTACTAAGCTTACCTGGTGGAAGATTCGTAGTAGTTGGATTAGTTGTGGTAATAGTTGGAGTAGTCGTCGTTGATGCAGTGGTAGTTGATGGAGGTACAGAGGACTTTCTACAAAGTATTATAAGGTATGTAAGCTATATAAGGCAGGTAAAAGTTTTATTAGTTGTCAGCTGAGGCCCACCTCGGGTGCAGGATTGTCTCGCTGCGTTGAAGACCCATTGGTTGCCTTCGGCTGTTATGTGCACTTTGGTGGGGTTGTTGTCTTTTTGACATATTCACAATTCCAAACTCAATTTAATAAACAGCTTCATTATATTAGCTATAGTACCTGTTAAGTCACATTTGCTTTTATATTTATGGGCATGTGATACAAAAATCTTCTCCTCTGACACTACTTGGCCAAATTCAATCTAAATATATCTAAAACTTAAACATTTAGAGCAAATCTGACATGGGGTAAAAATGTCAAGATCTATCTACGCTGAAATGTTCAGATGCATCAGACAATCCCTTGTTGGGTTGCTGCTCATAAATTGCTCATAAATTGGTAATTCTAGTGGAATCGTAAAGTTTTTGGTAATTATCTTGACTTATTGAATTCAGATACAGATAAACTATAAACAGCAAAATTTTCAGCAAAGGAAGATCTACAAATAAGTCAATGTGACCAACATTGTCAACAATTTTACCCCATAAAGAGTAATAGCCCTTTAAAGTAAATTTTTCACATTCTCAAATATAATTATAAAGAAGCCTTCATCTACCTGCAGTAGTTTATATAATGTATATTTTCTAAGATAAAACACATAAAATATATAAAATAAGTAAACATGGTATGATTGCAATTTATGTACACAATAATTAACAAAATGCAAGATGACATACATCAACAAACGATAACCATTTATGTTCAGACTCATAACTTGGGAAAATCACATATAGAACTAAGCTGGTTTATACATGTTTGATTGCATCAAAGTCCCTTTCCCGCACCATGATAAATGTGTAACAATACAACGCAGGACCCAATTTTAAAACTCAGTTGATTAGCTCAATTCATCAGATCGATATGTATTTGTGTTTAAAAATCTGGCTGCAGCGGCATTGCCATCTGTGATATAACTGTGAGTCTAAATTCAAACAAATACAGTTTGCAGCTGTATTTTTAAGCTTACCTGGTGGAAGATTCGTAGTAGTTGGATTAGTTGTGGTAATAGTTGGAGTAGTCGTCGTTGATGCAGTGGTAGTTGATGGAGGTACAAGAGGACTATCTACAAAGTATGTATAAGGTATGTAAGCTTATATATGGCAGGTAAAAAGTTTTATATAGATGTCAGCTGAGGCCCACCTCCGGGTGCAGGATTGTCTCGCTGCGTTGAAGACCCATTGGTTGCCTTCGGCTGTTATGTGCACTTTGGTGGGGTTGTTGTCTTTTTGACATATTCCACAATTCCAAACTCAATTTAATAAACAGCTTCATTATATTAGCTATAGTACCGGTTAAGTCACATTTGCTTTTATATTTATGGGCATGTGATACAAAAATCTTCTCCTCTGAAACTACTGGGCCAAATTCAATCTAAATATATCTAAAACTAAAACATTTAGAGCAAATCTGACATGGGGTAAAAATGTCAAGATCTATCTACGCTGAAATGTTCAGATGCATCAGACAACACCTTGTTGGGTTGCTGCTCATAAATTGGTAATTTTAGTGGAATCGTAAAGTTTTTGGTTATTATCTTGACTTATTTAATTCAGATACAGATAAACTATAAACAGCAAAATTTTCAGCAAAGAAAGATCTACAAATAAGTCAATGTGACCAACATTGTCAACAATTTTACCCCATAAAGAGTTATTGCCCTTTAAAGTAAATTTTTCACATTTTCAAATATAATTATAAAGAAGCCTTCCATCTACCTGCAGTAGTTTATATAATGTATATTTTCTAAAATAAAACACATAAAATATATAAAATAAGTAGACATGGTATGATTGCAATTTATGTACACAATAATTAACAAAAGGCAAGATGACATACATCAACAAACGATAACCATTTATTTTCAGACTCATAACTTTGGAAAATCACATATAGAACTAAGTTGGTTTATACATGTTTGATTGCATCAAAGCCCCTTTTCCGCACCATGATAAATGCTGTAACAATACAACACAGGACCCAATTTTAAAACTCAGTTGATTGGCTCAATTCATCAGATCGATATGTATTTGTGTTTAATAATCTGGCTGCAGCGGCATTGCCATCTGTGATATAACTTTGAGTCTAAATTCAAACAAATACAGTTTGCAGCTGTATTTCTAAGCTTACCTGGTGTAAGATTCGTAGTAGTTGGATTAGTTGTGGTAATAGTTGGAGTAGTCGTCGTTGATGCAGTGGTTATTGATGGAGGTACAAGAGGACTTTCTACAAAGTATGTATAAGGTATGTAAGCTTATATATGGCAGGTACAAAGTTTTATATAGTTGTCAGCTGAGGCCCAACTCCGGGTGCAGGATTTTCTCGCTGCGTTGAAGACCCATTGGTTGCCTTCGGCTGTTATGTGCACTTTGGTGGGGTTGTTGTCTTTTTGGCATATTCCAAAATTCCAAACTCAATTTAATAAGCAGCTTCATTATATTAGCTATAGTACCGGTTAAGTCACATTTGCTTTTATATTGATGGGCATGTGATACACAAAAATCTTCTCCTCTGAAACTGCTGGGCCAAATTCAATCTAAATCTATCTAAAACTAAAACATTTAGAGCAAATCTGACATGGGGTAAAAATGTCAAGATCTATCTACGCTGAAATGTTCAGATGCATCAGACAACCCCTTGTGGGGTTGCTGCTCATAAATTGCTCATAAATTGGTAATTTTAGTGGAATCGTAAAGTTTTTGGTTATTATCTTGACTTATTTAATTCAGATACAGATAAACTATAAACAGAAAAATTTTCAGCAAAGGAAGATCTACAAATAAGTCAATGTGACCAACATTGTCAACAATTTTATCCCATAAAGAGTTATTGCCCTCTAAAGTAAATTTTTCACATTTTCCAATATAATTATAAAGGATCCTTCCATCTACCTGCAGTAGTTAATATAATGTATATTTTCTAAGATAAAACACATAAAATATATAAAATAAGTAGACATGGTATGATTGCAATTGATGTACACAATAATTAACAAAAGGCAAGATGACATACATCAACAAACGATAACCATTTATTTTCAGACTCATAACTTTGGAAAATCACATATAGAACTAAGCTGGTTTATACATGTTTGATTGCATCAAAGTCCCTTTCCCGCACCATGATAAATGATGTAACAATACAACACAGGACCCAATTTTAAAACTCAGTTGATTGGCTCAATTCATCAAATCGATATGTATTTGTGTTTAATAATCTGGCTGCAGCGGCATTGCCATCTGTGATATAACTGTGAGTCTAAATTCAAACAAATACAGTTTGCAGCTGTATTTCTAAGCTTACCTGGTGGGAGATTCGTAGTAGTTGTATTAGTTGTGGTAATAGTTGGAGTAGTCGTCGTTGATGCAGTGGTAGTTGCTGGAAGTACAAGAGGACTGTCTACAAAGTATGTATACGGCATGTAAGCTTATTTGAGGCAGGTACAAAGTTTTATATAGATGTCAGCTGAGGCCCACCTCCGGGTGCAGGATTGTCTCGCTGCGTTGAAGACCCATTGGTTGCCTTCGGCTGTTATGTGCGCTTTGGTGGGGTTGTTGTCTTTTTGACATATTCCACAATTCCAAACTCAATTTAATAAACAGCTTCATTATATTAGCTATAGTACCGGTAAAGTCACATTTGCTTTTATATTTATGGGCATGTGATACAAAAATCTTCTCCTCTGAAACTACTGGGCCAAATTCAATCTAAATATATCTAAAACTAAAACATTTAGAGCAAATCTGACATGGGGTAAAAATGTCAAGATCTATCTACGCTGAAATGTTCAGATGCATCAGACAACACCTTGTTGGGTTGCTGCTCATAAATTGTGAATTTTAGTGGAATCGTAAAGTTTTTGGTTATTATCTTGACTTATTTAATTGAGATACAGATAAACTATAAACAGCAAAATTTTCAGCAAAGGAAGATCTACAAATAAGTCAATGTGACCAACATTGTCAACAATTTTACCCCATAAAGAGTTATTGCCCTTTAAAGTAAATTTTTCACATTTTCAAATATAATTATAAAGAAGCCTTCCATCTACCTGCAGTAGTTTATATAATGTATATTTTCTAAAATAAAACACATAAAATATATAAAAATAGGTAGACATGGTAAGATTGCAATTTATGTACACAATAATTAACAAAAGGCAAGATGACATACATCAACAAACGATAACCATTTATTTTCAGACTCATAACTTTGGAAAATCACATATAGAACTAAGTTGGTTTATACATGTTTGATTGCATCAAAGCCCCTTTTCCGCACCATGATAAATGCTGTAACAATACAACACAGGACCCAATTTTAAAACTCAGTTGATTGGCTCAATTCATCAGATCGATATGTATTTGTGTTTAATAATCTGGCTGCAGCGGCATTGCCATCTGTGATATAACTGTGAGTCTAAATTCAAACAAATACAGTTTGCAGCTGTATTGCTAAGCTTACCTGGTGGGAGATTCGTAGTAGTTGGATTAGTTGTGGTAATAGTTGGAGTAGTCGTCGTTGATGCAGTGGTAGTTGCTGGAAGTACAAGAGGACTGTCTACAAAGTATGTATACGGCATGTAAGCTTATATAAGGCAGGTACAAAGTTTTATATAGATGTCAGCTGAGGCCCACCTCCGGGTGCAGGATTTTCTCGCTGTGTTGAAGACCCATTGGTTGCCTTCGGCTGTTATGTGCACTTTGGTGGGGTTGTTGTCTTTTTGGCATATTCCACAATTCCAAACTCAATTTAATAAGCAGCTTTATTATATTAGCTATAGTACTGGTTAAGTCACATTTGCTTTTATATTTATGGGTTTGTGATACAAAAATCTTCTCCTCTGAAACTACTGGGCCAAATTCAATCTAAATATATCTAAAACTAAAACATTTAGAGCAAATCTGACATGGGGTAAAAATGTCAAGATCTATCTAAGCAGAAATGTTCAGATGCATCAGACAACCCTTGTTGGGTTGCTGCTCATAAACTGCTCATAAATTGGTTATTTTAGTGGAATCGTAAAGTTTTTGGTAATTATCTTGACTTATTTAATTCAGATACAGATAAACTATAAACAGCAAAATTTTCAGCAGAGGAAGATCTACAAATAAGTCAATGTGACCAACATTGTCAACAATTTTACCCCATAAAGAGTTATTGCCCTTTAAAGTAAATTTTTCACATTTTCCAATATAATTATAAAGGATCCTTCCATCTACCTGCAGTAGTTAATATAATGTATATTTTCTAAGATAAAACACATAAAACGTAAAGTTTTTGGTTATTATCTTGACTTATTTAATTGAGATACAGATAAACTATAAACAGCAAAATTTTCAGCAAAGGAAGATCTACAAATAAGTCAATGTGACCAACATTGTCAACAATTTTACCCCATAAAGAGTTATTGCCCTTTAAAGTAAATTTTTCACATTTTCAAATATAATTATAAAGAAGCCTTCCATCTACCTGCAGTAGTTTATATAATGTATATTTTCTAAAATAAAACACATAAAATATATAAAATAGGTAGACATGGTAAGATTGCAATTTATGTACACAATAATTAACAAAAGGCAAGATGACATACATCAACAAACGATAACCATTTATTTTCAGACTCATAACTTTGGAAAATCACATATAGAACTAAGTTGGTTTATACATGTTTGATTGCATCAAAGCCCCTTTTCCGCACCATGATAAATGCTGTAACAATACAACACAGGACCCAATTTTAAAACTCAGTTGATTGGCTCAATTCATCAGATCGATATGTATTTGTGTTTAATAATCTGGCTGCAGCGGCATTGCCATCTGTGATATAACTGTGAGTCTAAATTCAAACAAATACAGTTTGCAGCTGTATTGCTAAGCTTACCTGGTGGGAGATTCGTAGTAGTTGGATTAGTTGTGGTAATAGTTGGAGTAGTCGTCGTTGATGCAGTGGTAGTTGCTGGAAGTACAAGAGGACTGTCTACAAAGTATGTATACGGCATGTAAGCTTATATAAGGCAGGTACAAAGTTTTATATAGATGTCAGCTGAGGCCCACCTCCGGGTGCAGGATTTTCTCGCTGTGTTGAAGACCCATTGGTTGCCTTCGGCTGTTATGTGCACTTTGGTGGGGTTGTTGTCTTTTTGGCATATTCCACAATTCCAAACTCAATTTAATAAGCAGCTTTATTATATTAGCTATAGTACTGGTTAAGTCACATTTGCTTTTATATTTATGGGTTTGTGATACAAAAATCTTCTCCTCTGAAACTACTGGGCCAAATTCAATCTAAATATATCTAAAACTAAAACATTTAGAGCAAATCTGACATGGGGTAAAAATGTCAAGATCTATCTAAGCAGAAATGTTCAGATGCATCAGACAACCCCTTGTTGGGTTGCTGCTCATAAACTGCTCATAAATTGGTTATTTTAGTGGAATCGTAAAGTTTTTGGTAATTATCTTGACTTATTTAATTCAGATACAGATAAACTATAAACAGCAAAATTTTCAGCAGAGGAAGATCTACAAATAAGTCAATGTGACCAACATTGTCAACAATTTTACCCCATAAAGAGTTATTGCCCTTTAAAGTAAATTTTTCACATTTTCCAATATAATTATAAAGGATCCTTCCATCTACCTGCAGTAGTTAATATAATGTATATTTTCTAAGATAAAACACATAAAATATATAAAATAAGTAGACATGGTATGATTGCAATTGATGTACACAATAATTAACAAAAGGCAAGATGACATACATCAACAAACGATAACCATTTATGTTCAGACTCATAACTTGGGAAAATCACATATAGAACTAAGCTGGTTTATACATGTTTGATTGCATCAAAGCCCCGTTCCCACACCATGATAAATGCTGTAACAATACAACACAGGACCCAATTTTAAAACTCAGTTGATTGGCTCAATTCATCAAATCGATATGTATTTGTGTTTAATAATCTGGCTGCAGCGGCATTGCCATCTGTGATATAAATGTGAGTCTAAATTCAAACAAATACAGTTTGCAGCTGTATTTCTAAGCTTACCTGGTGTAAGATTCGTAGTTGGATTAGTTGTGGTAATAGTAGGAGTACTCGTCGTTGATGCAGTGGTAGTTGCTGGAAGTACAAGAGGACTTTCTACAAAGTATGTATACGGCATGTAAGCTTATATAAGGCAGGTACAAAGTTTTATATAGATGTCAGCTGAGGCCCACCTCAGAAAAGCGCGTCGGAATCATATAATTATAAAACTTTTTTTTTAAACTTTTTTTTAGATCTGGGCCAACCATTAATCCAATATTAAATCACCTGCTAAGTAGTCATTTCGTCGATTCTGACATAATTCATAATAACACACCTTTCTGAAATTGTCTGTTTATAAATTATCTAGAAACGTATGGCAAAACTCCTTCCTTATTAAAAAAACTCACCATAGATACTATTGTATTTGCGCCAGATACGCATTTCGTCTACAGAAGACCTATCAGTGACACTCGAATAGAAGAAAATTATAAAGGTCAAATAAAGTACGAAGTTGAAGAGCATTGGGGACCAAACATTCTTAAACGTTTTGCCAAATAAAGCTAAGGTAATCTATTCCTGATGTAGAAAATCTACAGTTTGTAATTAGCTTATTTATAATTATTACCATAGTAGTGATAATTCATGTCAACACAGAGGTGCTGACTACTGGAATGGAGATACCATAGGGGAATAAATACCCCATCAACAGGGGCATCGACCCAGTAGTTGTAACTAACTCATCATATACCAGGGGTGCATTTCTTTAATATAAATCTGTCACATGTTTCAGTATAATGTTTCGAAATCAGAAACATGATTTAATGTAGTATAAAAACAGTATGTTTTTAGAAAACCAAAACATATTTCGGTTTCCTAAAACATGTTTTTTTTCTGTTTTCTGTTTCTATAAAACAAACTGCCGTCAGCGATAATATAGAAGTTGTTGTAGCAGCTCATTCCTTTATAGAGCTGCAATAAATGCTCTACAAAATTTGATTCATGAAACTTTTAGCACAGCACCATTTCTAATTGTCATATATTTATTGTCGATGACAAAGAACAGCTGAGAAAATGTAAATAGGTGTAGTGGCTATGTTGAATTATTTGTTCCGAATTGCACATTCAATGAATTTCGCTAGTATTTTCGACTCACCAGACTAAGAGGAACTTTTGAAGCTATTCTTTGCTACATGGATGGCTTAGCTTGAATGCACACACAATAACATTCAGGGCTCGTATGCCAAACAATTTCTCTAGAGAAAAAAATAGGCATAACCTATGATACTAGGGTAATCACGAATCAATCCATGGTACTACAGACAAAGTAATTATGGAGAAATGTTCAGAATCCTATTACAATGTATATGTGCAAGTTCATTTAGTTGTCAACTTTATCAAATGATAATATCCAGCTTGTACGCTGTTGTACGTTTCGAGGATGCATAGGATCATTGGTTGCATAGACTTAACATACATAAAATCAAATCACCACGAGAGCAGGAAAATGCATAGGTTAATTATAAGGGTTACCATTCAATAATGTTGCAGCCATGTAGGGTATGTGTAACAACCGGAGAAAAATCACATACTATGGAGTTTGTGGATCCGCAGTTCGACTTTATATGCTGAAGATTGCAGGAATACACAAAAATATCTTCCTGACGAACATACTTAAAATGAGATCAAGCTTATCCTTTGGGATTATGATTCAATAAAAAGTACCAGGGTCGTGTATAATATAGTAGCAACTACGTAGTGGCTACGTAGCTGCTATCATATCTATGTAGAAACTAGGCTAGCTACACGTTCAATAGTCATAAACCTACGTAGCACTACGTTGCCGCTACGATATTGAATGCAACCCTGGTCACTGGAAAGCTCTCTGACCATCAACCCGTTCAACAAGTGTTCTTCTAGTTAACAGCAACTAAATAAAAAAAAATGGCGTTTAAAATGGTTGATTTCGGAAGCTAATGTTCATGAATGTTGAAATAATAGCCTTCACTGCACTGGTGTGTGACTCATGCACACTACACAGTATCTGTTCAGAATATGAAGATGACCTCGATTTGTTTTTTCTTGAAGTGGGTAACTGTGATGTTAGACTATTCCAACAGTCATTATTCCGTCATCCAATTACCCCTACATCCTATTATTCGGACATCCTATTACAAAGTATTCAGACATATCATTATACCGACAATGCATCTGTCATAACTTTACGGGTAATTTTTTTCTCCGCTCTCGATGATATTTGTATTTCTATTAATTCTTCGCATGCTGGATATTTGTCTCAGTGCCTCCCAGTCCGTATACTGACCCATTTACAGCATTTATGTGTCCATTATCATTCTGTGCTGTTCTAGTCACTGTTTTGCTTTTTGTGTGTTGATTTACCTTCGTTTGAGTAGATTTTCTATTCTTCCTTTTCATATCAAGGGTGTCAGATTTCACCACTATCAGCTACATATATGCGTTGAGTTTGCCCCACTTTTTAGTAAATTTAAGATTACTTTTAAAAATTCGAAGGTTGTTTTAAATAAACCAGAGTTGGACAACTCAGTCTACCCGCCCTCTCTGTTCAACGTTAACACTTTCAACTTCTTGTGTCACTCAACTGAGTTTTATTTAATTTTGCGGAAAATGGCGACAAAACGCTTCGTCGGGAATTATTGAGAAAATCACGAGACACAAACAAACGAAGAACCCAGAATACAAGATGAATAAGGTGCTCAAAAAAAAAAATAGCAACTCTTGCGTCGATCAAGACACCCACCGTGGAATTTCATTAATGTCATGTTCGGGCATATATATGAATCCACGAAATACGCGGCAAATAACGATCGATCAGACAGACATAAGAGATGGGACTCAGTATATATACGTAGGGATACCGGTTTTATGTTCTGTCCGGGTTTATTTTAAAATATATAAAAAAAACATGCCACTTTTATAATGCTGTTGGGCGGAATGAAATATAACAAAATTATTAACGAAAAACATATGTGACAGACAAGAAAAAACGACGACTACTACAGGGTCGATATGGGCCAGGCAAACAAAGGATGTTGCGGAGTTAAACATATTTGAAGGCGCTCTTAACCTGGGCCAGTGATGTAACAGTACAAAGATAAAACTATAAAAATCAGTTCAAAAAGGCCTTTCTCCTCATAAAGCAGAAAAAACCCATCTTACACAAATACAGTATGGGCGTGACAGGATATTTATACATCCTTCATAACAATAAAAACTCAAAGCCAATACCAGCGAATAAAAAGTCATGAATCTAACATGTCTAAGGCACTGTCTTTCTTGAATTACATTGAAGAAAAAAGAAACTGATACTAGAAGTAGTACTTACAATTATCTTGTAAAAAGTAAAATGTATGTTAATGCATCACAATACGGGGCCCAGTCTCAGAGCCCAGTAGAATCCCTCCTAAGGTCGCGTTAAGTTTGCCCCACTTTTAAGCAAATCTAATATTAATTTTAAGAAGTCGAAGGTTGTTCTAAATGAGACGCAGATTCGCCATCATTATCCCTTAAGAGGCGGGTCTGATTTGGGCATACTGGAGCCACACGATATCCAATATACAGAATATATTCTGCATTATATAAAGGAAATCATGACCTCACAGTATTGTTGAAAATAGTTTGACGAGAAGCTGCTGTATAAATAATTCCACGTAAAACGTGATGCGAATGCATTGACCGTAAATAAATGGTTGGTTCCAACCCCGGGACCCCCCTCTTGATAAGCCTCTGCAGACAGACATATATATTATCTGATACTGTGCAATAATTGTTTCTTAGTATCGGACTAATGTATTGTCGGATTATTGGGCTGTCGTACTAATGGGCTGTCGGAATAATGGGTTGTCGGAATAATGTCGTGTAACCCCTCTTTATTTTTTTAGGTCTTATCACTGTTAGACATAGAAGAAAATCAAAGTAAAAAAAAGAATTTTGTTTTTAGATATATATTTATTAATCTTATTGCATTGTATCTAGCAATTGTCCCAAACGGTTACACGCCATTGTTCCGACAGCCCATTGTATGTCTTTTTACTTTGATTTTTGTAAATAACTTCTTAGTCTAACAGTGATGAGAACTTAAAAAAATTTAAAGGGGACACAAACTCGAAAATATAGAACATAAAGAGTACACAATGGCCTTGTTTAATAAAAAATATTTCTTTTAATTTCTTTAAGTACTAGTTAGTAGTAGTAAGTTGATAAAAGGGTATATTATGGCAAGCCGTTTTATTATTTATTCAAATTTCAAGATGTCTCATACTTATATAATATAGAAGATAACTCCTTTAATATATAGAATATCTTATATATTTTCAAGTTTTTAAGTTATATGAAATATCTTATATAATATTATATAATATTATAAAAGATATCTTATATATTATAAAAAATATCTTATATAATATAAAAATATCACATATAGTTTATAAGATATATTATATAGTTTATAAGATATATTATATAGTTTATAAGATATATTATATAGTTTATAGTTTATAAGATATATTATATACTTTATAAGATATCTTCTAAAGTTTATAAAATAGCTTATATATTTTATAAGATATCTCAAATAATTTATAACATATCTTATAAACTGTGAAAGTTATCTTATAAACCATATAATATATCTTATAAACCATATAAGATATCTTATATAATATATAAAATATCTCATATAATATATAAGATAATGTTATATGATCTGTTTTTATAGGAAATCTTATATGATATAGAAAATATATCTAATGATATATAAAATATCTTATATACTTCATAAGATATCTTATATAGTTTATAAGATATCTGATATAGTTTATGAGATATCTTATAAATATTTTTTGTATAAGATATTTTATATACTTTGTAAGATATATTATATAGTTGATAAGCTAGCACATATCTATAATACTAAAATAACGAGGTCCAATTTGTCAGCCGTCATCGGTTAAAAACGACAAATCAAAGAATTCAACTTTATATATAGCTAATATAGGACAATGGTGTTGATTAAAAATTACACCACTCCAGACCCTTTTGTTTCCTACATAATTAATATTGCCAACAATTAACAAGTTCCGGGTCGAATCCGATACCGATACCAAAAGTATATTCACCTGATACCTATTACCTTATCTGTACGTTCCGCATCTGACAGGAGCACCACCAAACGGTGTATTTAGGACTTTGCTATATACATGGGTTATAATCACAGGGTTGACACTAATAAATTCAATCATTGTCACATTGTTCCCTATTGTAGTATTTTAATCAGTATGACTTTCTAAGATGACAATACGAATACTAAAAATCTAAACTTAAATAAGGCGTATAGGTACAGTTTTTATAATTCGTTAGCCGGCATGACGTAAAACAGCGAATCAAAGAATTCAACTTTATTTATAACTAATATAGGACAATGCTGTTGATTATAATACACCATTCCAAACCCTTTTGTTTTTTCAAATGATTAATATTACCAACATTGATAAGTGCCAGGTCGACGGGTTCAAACAGGAAGATTTTGAAATCAGAGAAAACTGTGCATAAAAACATTATTATATTCGACATGACTTTATCAGATGACAATACCAATACTAAAATATGGCTTACGCATAGATTAGGTATATACTTTAATTCAGTCACGGACCCGCGATATCACGGGTGTGTTCTAGTAGTGTATAAGATATCTTATACTGTATATAAAGTTTATGAGAAATCTTGAAGTTAGAATAAATAGCAAAACGGCTTGCCGTACTATATTCTTGTAGTAACTGACAGAAGGACAGACATCCCTTATATAATAAAAACAAAGCATCAATAATAGGACGCTTAGCCATGCTAATTAAGAGGCTGAAGAACTTACCTTGTTAGTTGTCATGCTCCCATATTATCTTAGTAGTAAATTCACAGTGGTTTCAGAGGAAACATATGTTGACCCCCTTTTGTATTGGTTGTATTTATTATACTTAAGAACAACACTTTACTGGAACCACTTTCTTTCGTAGAGCTCAATTTTAGAATTCAAAAGAGCTGCCCACTGTTAACAGTAGTTGCACTATAGTATACCAACACAAATTCCTGCATTAATTCTTTTAAAAAGGTATAAGGCTTGACACCAAATAGTAGAAAGCTATCATATGTAGTTGCTGCCAAATGTTAACAAAATATATGTTAAGGAATGTATATGAAAATACTTGGATAAAACCCCCTCTATTCATCTCTAAATATTAAAAATCAAAAACAAAAGCTTAGGTTCATAAGAGTTGACAAACGTGTTTAACCACGCCACACTCTGTATGTACCTATCCAAAGTCAGGGGCCTATAATTCAGTGGTTGTCGTGTGTTGCTTTGCAATATATTTATGTTTTGTTCATTATTTTAAACATGAATTTATATATATATATACATGTAGGAGTTTTCTCCTTTGAATTGTTTTACATTGGTCATTTCGAGGACTTTCATAGCTGACAAAACATGTATGCGGTATGGGCTTTGCTCATTGTTGAAAACTGTATAATGACCTATTTTTGTTGATTTCTGTGTCCTTTGGTTTTTTGTGGAGAGTTGTCTCATTGGCAATCATACCATATCTTCCTTTTTTCTGTATAAAAAACATAGTTAATAAATCTTCGAGACAGTCCGTATTTTTCTTTTGATTCATAAACTTTTCAAACAATCAATGAAATAATATTATAATAATACATATGTGTTGGTGCCATTTTTCAGTAAGCATTTCTTTGATGTTTCTTATTCGTTCTTTGATTTGTTCAGTCATTGTGATCATAACATGCATGTTCTTCAGTTTTAGATTTTTGTTATACAACTAATGTTCTTTTTCTTTCCACTGGTCAGAGCTTACAACTTCAGCATGATTCCCAGGCATGCATGATTAACCTCTGCATCTTTGGTTTCGATCTTTTGCTTGCCAGTGTTACATGATGTGGGGGCAACAGCAGTTAAAAAGTTAATGTAAGCAACACGAATGGCCGTGGTTATTATTCTTTATAACGTTCTTCGTTCATGTTTCGGTCTTGAAACATTGATGACTTATGTTTCGCATGTTTCGGTAGCATGTTTCTGTTTCACTTAAATGAAACGATGAAACATAAAAATGATGCAGAAACATGTTTCGGATTCACGTAAAAGAAATGCACCCCAGGATCGACCTTAGATGGATTTGACTATATTATTTAAGGTCCCCTTTGATGAAATAGCTCATAACTCATTTTATAACTGAAACATCCTTTGCTTTTATATATTTGTTTGTATGACCATTCACTTTGTCTAATCTGGTAGAATAACATACAATTAATAACAATAAATCAGAACTTAACAGTTTAATGTTTTATTGACTTCGCAGTTACATAAATTTTGAAAAAATCACAAAAATATTCAAAATATTTTAACAGTTTTCATAAAAAGTTGTGCTATCAAAACTTTTCCCGATTGTTTTTCTCGACCATACAAAGAACCAATAATACTAAACGGTTTCTCAATAAGAATCTGTTGGGGAGGCGTATAAAGATATTTGTGACAAATGTAGGGTTAAACTGGTATTTTGCATCAATCTCAGCTTATGATTGCTTTACTATTGTTAATACAAGTTGTGATGATGTGGTTATGCTGTATTTCATAACGGTCAACCAACTTGCGATGTCGTACGTAAAATTTACCAAGGAATGATCACAACTTCCCAATTTGGAACTCTTAGTTTTACAGCTCCTTGTGATTAGCAACCCTCTATCAAGAAAAAGATGATAGGAAAAACAAGCCTGGAAATATCGTATCAATTAGGAGATAAATACTACCTATGCAGGCTCTGCTGGAATGCTGCTACATTGAAATGGAAAATTCACAGTTGGGAAGCTGAAATCATCTCTTTTGTCGTAAAGTTTTATTTCTCATTTTCAATTTCTAGATGTATGTCAAGGTATGAAGCAGACTTAACAGTATCTGTTGCATCCTTTATCTCTAGTTCAATGGGATATATGATTTAAACATAGTAACCAAATTTTGAATTACTTAGTGAGAGAATATCATCTTTATAGCGGAAAGTTAAGTTAAAGGATATTGCTTACTTCTTATCTTTCTTCCTAAGAAGTTCCTGTATGAAGTCAGCCTCATAATAATAAAGGAACAATCGGCAAGAAGAGGGACACAATTGGTTCCAATTGGAATGCCGACAGTCTTTTGAAAAACACGCCCTCCAAACGTAACACATTTGTTTTCAATCAAGAAATCAACCCATTTTGAAAATGTCAATTTTAGAGAATTTTTGGTTTGCACCAGAGTTATTATTTACAAAGTATGATTGATCCCTTCGTAAAACAAGATACTTGTATCTACGTTGGCCATTCTGTTTTATGAAACTTAGTAATACCAACTCTTTTAATTTGTCTTTTAGTTTGGAATGGGAAATACTTGTGTAAAGTGTAGAATAGTTATCAAAGGTACCAAGATTATAATTAAGTACACCAGACGCGCGTAGTCAAATGATTTAATTCTGTTGCAAGATGAAATAGACTTATATTGTATGTCCTCTAAGTGATATTTAAAATTAAATAGTATCAAAATTTTATTAACGCCACCTCTAGAATAGGCAGTTTCACAATAACTTTGCAGCCTGGCTTTGATAGCTGATAAAATAGATGTTAATAATTAAAAAAGAGGTTTCATGGAACACTTGGAAGACCAAGCAATATATACAGATAATTCTTATATGATTTGCATATCTATAAATACTTGAATTGGATTGGTCGATTAGATTTTTTCTCTAAGTTTACACTTCGACAAACCATTTTTCCGAAACTACTTTCGTAATCTATTTATGTGCGATACACAAGCTTTCAGGGATTCCGTAATTCGGCAAATAGAGATTAAAAAATCAAATACATAACAGTTGTATTTATTCTAGTGCATATATTACAAAATAGAAATAAAATAAACGCACTAAATCTACGAAAAATAAAAATAAAATTCAACTTTTATAAATGATTTGGCGAATTTACGTCATAGCAAAACACGACGTAATACGAATTAAAAATTTCATTGGAAAGAATATTTCGTTACTTGGTACTCTTCACATTCGGATAATATCTCATTTAATTGAAGTTTTGGAGGTAGGAGATATTTTATTTTAGATTCCGTTGCATTTTTGAACATTTATGGACGGATTTTAGAAATCTATGGCGGCCAACTCCTTAGTTACGACATGTCAATTGTGCATTTGATGGTTATTATAGTAGCATTTACACAAAAAAATGTTAATTAAAAATCGCAATTTTATGGCTTAAAGGATTATAAGGATTAAAAACATTTTTTCTATATGTTATTGATGTGTAAACCGGGGCTCTTACTGACAAACTTTACATAAAAGTCATTCGGACTTTTATTCAGTTTGTGAGTTATTCGCCCCGGTGTACACATCAATAACCTTTAGAAAAAATGTGTTTAATCCTATATTGTTTGTAAGGACACGTATCTATTTTATGTATCCAATACAGTGATGGAAGATCCAGTCCTTCATCTTTGGTTGAAATTCTAAAGGAACATAGATCATACCTATCTTTATCCAGGATTT
This sequence comes from Mytilus edulis, assembly GCA_019925275.1. NCBI lineage: Eukaryota > Metazoa > Mollusca > Bivalvia > Mytilida > Mytilidae > Mytilus > Mytilus edulis. The sequence continues at coordinate 102,853,749 of CM034351.1, read as the reverse complement.
TCCCTTTGGTAAGTGTCGTGAGGGTATAAGTTGAAACTTCAAGTGAATTGTCAATTCCTTATTCATTTATCTAGCAGTTTATGTAATGAGATTTACACACAAAAATGATGGTGTACAAATAAACCACACGTGGTCTCTGGAAACGCAACGAATGGCCTTCAACATAACTAAATAGATCACTCGATAAGTGACAAATATTCTGAAATCAATAAAACATCATTTAAAATACGTAGTATCACCAAAGTAGGTAATCTTTTACAATAGATTGAAACATGATGTCGTTATTAATAATTGCAATTGTTTATTTGTTTTCTTTATATTTAAATATTGAGTTCCCGGTTGGGAATTCTTCAATAAGAACGAGTTCCAACGCAAATATCTTTTTATATGTACCTGTACAGACTTTGACTAAACATTTTTCAGTTTCCTTTGATAAACCACCATTGCAATATCTGTTATCTGATGGCGCACAAGATCTACATTGCCGGCAATAACGAATACGCGATCTCGTTCCGTATCCACAATTTACAGAGCAAATCTCACTATTTAAACTACTAGTAGTACCGAGTATTTCATGTACCACACATACGTATTTATTACTCTAGTGTGTGTTTTATTCTTGTTCAAGCTTTTGGGGTCCTATGGTCCTATTTAGAGCTAACAATGTCGCTACTAGTGCCATCATAATAAGTATTGTTTTTGCAAAAATTATTTTAAGAATAAACTAAAAATCAAGTCTTGAAATTGCATTTGTGCCTACTGTGCGTGAAATGTTAGTCAACCATTTCTTGGCGGTATTACCATAACACATGCAAACCCTCAGATCATCTTCAATTGTGTAACATACGGTCGGAAGATTGTATCTGCAATGTATGCAATATAAAAATGGCGAAATAGTTTTCGGAAAGCCACCATGTACGAGACTAAAAAAAAGACAAACATCCGTCAGTAATGTGTGAACACTGGACAACAACAACCTTGAAATACTTGATTTATCAAAGTTTTTGAAGGAAAATATTATTGAGTCGCCAACTAATACCACCAAAGTTTTTCTTTGGGAATTGCGTTGTAAACGATTGCGGGACATGATAAATGTCTTGTCAATAACATGTGTAATGCCACCTTGGTCTGAGAAAAAAAGCCCGCCAACGCGATCTTTGTCAAATTCCCGACTTTGATGTCATACTAAATAAATTATTTGCTTACAATCGAGAGGAAGAATATCTTTAATTATCAAAAGAAAGCAACATCTGTGAAACATGCAACAATACTATAACAAAGCAAGCCAGGAAACAATCCCTCAACAAGGAAGCAACCATTTAATTTCAAAGGGTGTGTGGTTTTGTTGTCTGAGCTCGAACATTTTTTCCGGCTCCATCAATAAAATATTTTTTTCCCATCGAATTGGTGATCAAACGATATTTTTTGAAAAAAAACTACCCCTCCTCCTTTTTCATCTTTTTAAAGTTGAATGGTCGTTCCTTATGTAAATAACAAGCACAAACACTTTTAATTTTTTTTCTACATTCCAAGACGACCTTCGCACTGTTCAAACCAATCTTGAAAATTGTCCCAAGTCTGATTATTTAAAGACAAACATTTGAGTCTCTGCACCGAACACTTACAACCAACCAAGCCGTTGCTAACACGGTGCTAAAAGAACAGCGGCTTTGATTAACATCGACTGTACTTGTAGACGGTCTTTGTTACAGTTTTATACAAGAATAAGCACTTTGTTGTTAATAATAAAAACGGAAAGTATTATCATGTTTTGGAAAAATATCGATAGAAAAAAATAATCAAACACATTTATTGATATACATAGTTTTTGTTCTCAATCTGATAGAAAATAAAAACGTTTCATGAGCGTAACAGTTAAAATATACGTATAAGTATACGCGATGTACAGACATCAACTTCATAAATTATATAACATATTCGCAACTGCTGTTTAAAATATATAATTATGTGATGCACATTTCCATACTCGATTTTGAAACGAAAAATAATGATTTAACCAAAGGAAACAATAAGCCGCTTTTATATTTATTATTATTCTTTTATCATTTTATTTTTTAATTCGAACTAAAATTGAGCTTCGAATAGTGGCGATAAGGGTGATAAAAGGATATTTTCTAACACTCGTTTCTACGATAATGTACAACTAAATCACGGTTAATGTCTAATGCTATTCGTCATGACACTCAAGTTAGCCTTATTTCTTATGTTCCAATGTTTGTATTCTCACAAACTTCAAAGTCGTTAAATAAAGTTGATTTTATTTCTAAATTGTGTATACATATACATGTATACATGTATACATCAGGTTAAAGTACAATAAATCGTATTAAAGGGTTATAAATATACACATACCTCCAGCAGAAATGTAGAAATTACAAATCAGTATGATCATTATTCCCAACATTTTCTTTCGAGTGAACAAGGAAGTAATTATTGTTTTTGTAACTGACACTTTATTAACGAGTTTAATAATGTACCAGAATGACACAGCACTGTTAATTGATTGAAAAGATAAAGCAACCCGTTGTCTATATTTATATTTCCGCGTGGTCGTAAAAGGTTTCTTCGCTATTTTTTTGATGAAATATTTTCGATGCATTTATCCCATGCACGGTCATGGGAATGCATACCGTATATTCACATATACAGTAGGATCTGCTTACCCTTTCGGAGCACTTAAGTTCATCCCCAGTTTTTGCGGGGTTCGATTTGCCCAGTCCTCAGTTTTCTATGGTGGGTTTTGTCTGTTGTCTTGTTTTTCACCATTGCGTTGTAAATTAGTTTTCGAATTTCGTGAGTTTGAATGTCACTTTGGTATCTTCCGCCTCTCTCTCCCCCTTCTAATACCATTACTGAACACAATTATAAAAATCGAAGTCAGAATATTTTTTCAGCAATTTTATGCGTACTTTTTTTAAAAACAAGAAAAGGTGAGATTGAAAAAAGATATGTGAATAACAAATTTACCAAACCCCATGGAAAATTGAAAACTGAAAGACCCCTGTCAAATGGCAAAATTAAAAGTTTAAGCACACCAAAAGAAGGAATAACAACTGTCGTATTCCTGAATTAGTACAGACATTTTATTATGTTGAATATGATTCATAAAACATAGTCTTATATGTAGGTAAACGTCTAACTTGTATGTCAGTCACCTCGAATTTCTTTTATATTGACAGCAATGTGTGAGCAAAACAAACAGACATAATAGGTAAACATGACACCACTTGGGCTTCAGCAGTCAACATTGTGTTATAATCTTAATCACAAAAGCCGTTTATTGTGTCTGAGTTTCAAAACAATTATATTGAGATACTTCCAATTTTTTGTTTTAATCAAGAAGTAAAAACATCATTCATTTTATAATCACAAATGTTTCATATACGTCAATCAACTACATTATACACTTTCTGGTCTAAATTGAAAAATAAGTCATTCATTATATTCTGAACAGAATCATATAAAATACATGTATCATAGAAGTTTGAAAATTTCAATGAATACCCCATAAACATACTGGTATTACAAACTTAATCAACTTTACTTAATTGTCATCTCCGTACACCATCCCATTTTCTTTATTTATTATGTCTCTTTATTTTGATCACATATTTTGTTGTCAATTTAATGGAATTCAATGCGACTGTCATACAGTGTGATGTTTAGCTAGATATAAAACATGGTTTAATCTACATAAGGAAAATTAATGCCTGTTCCAAGTCAGAAATATGACACTTGTTTTCGACTCGTTAGACATGTTTGAGCTTTTACTTTTTTTTTTTTTTTATCTTTTATTTGTTTTTCAATAGTCAGAATTTAACATTCATGTACCCCTACACTACCACCTGACAAGGGTACCAAGGGGTTACATGTAATAGAAAATAATTCAGTATACAATTTTCATCACTGACAAATTGATTTTTACAATTATGATATTTAAGGTTACATATAAGTTTTATTTGGTAATATTTTCTCGCTCTCTGACTTTCTCTCATACATTACAAATACTCTTCACTCATTTTGTATGCTACAATATGTATCTTGACTTACATTTTTTTAAAAATATATTTTAAAGACAAAAAAAAATCAAAAGCTCAAGGATAAATCTTTGCTCATAATATATATAAAAATAAAAATTAAATTTCTCATTTATATGTTACAATAATTAGTTAAATATTACATGTAAAGGAGAACCAAATTTTTCACACACTTGGACTCTGTTATTTTTCTCTGCAATATAATGTTCAAGAAATTGGTATTTCTTTATTCTATTCTTTAACCCAATCATATTTGGTTTTGTTTCATTTAATTTACATTTGTATATATAATTCTTTGTAATTATGACAAACAGATTCAGTAATAAACTTTCATGTTTGCAACCAAGAAACACATTCTCTTTGTTAAGAACAAAGTTTACAAAAAAAAAAAGATTTACTACATTTGAAAAAGACTACCACAATTGAAAAGTAATTGGGCATTAATAAAAAAGGTGTTCAATGGTTTCTTCACCAAGTTTACAAAAAGTACACATCTTGGTGTCTTTTAATTTAATTTTGTATAAAAAGGTATTAGTTGCTATGATTCTATGCAGAAATTTGTATTGAAAGGTTCTTAAATAAACATCTCTACATGATTTTTTAGTTATCCTGAAATATTCTGACCATTCTGTTGAATCAATAATCAACAGTTCTTCCCATTTCGAAAATTTGACTGTTGGTAGTTCAATAACTTTACTAAATTTTTATATACAAATTTTGCTTTCACATTATCTATAATTCTCTTTAAAAAAAATATCACCATTATCAGGCTTATCCAAATCTTGCTTTAAACAGTTCTCTTTAAGGCATTTTTTCATAGTCTGAGGGATTCTTGAAATCAGACCATGATATTTGATAAAATTGTTGATTTTTACTCTTTCTTGAATTTGCTCAAATTTATAAAAATTCATATTTTCTTTATTAATTAAAAGAAAAGAAAATCAATAGGTTCAAAACAAAACTCAAAACATGCCCAACCGAATTTGCTGACCTGTTTGACAATCATTTTGACGTTGATTGCATGCAGTCGTTGCCTTCAACTATGAAATAATAATTGATTATGGAAAAACCAGAGTTTCAGTGGATACCAACTGATATTAACAATTAAAAAAATAAATAATCAGTTCATCTTTTGAGCTGCAAACTGTTTTTGGATAATGAAGTAATGAATGAAATTTATGATCATACATTTGGTTAACAAAATTTGCATATTTGAAAATGGGAATTACAAAGAATAATCTAGTGTGGCGTTTCAATGGTCGTTTACTATATATGCTATACAAAGTTGAAATTGGTGAACATTGACGAGTAAGGCTTTAAAACATTGTGTTAAAAAAATGAAATATTTGAAAATTATTGTAAAAGGAAACTGACATAATTTCCTAATCAAAAACTAGTATAATCTTGCAATCAATAAGATTTTATCATCATTTCTCCTTGAAAGGAAACCAAACATTTGTCAAAAATAACTCTAATGTCCACATAAAAAATACGATTGTTTTCGGAAACTGATAACATTTCATAACAAGAAATACCAATTGTGAATCTAAAACTAAGATTTTTATCAGGCTCAGTGAAAACAGGAAACCTGAAAAATTTTCAAACATAATGCAAGTTACGCAAGTTACGATTTTTTTTTTATCAATATTGTTTCTTAAACAAAATGTTTGATATGTAAAAACTTAGTTTATAGCTTCCTTTGAAAAAAATATCCAAAATTAAAAGAGATCACACGTATATTATGAATCAAAACCCCTGTAGGAAATGCATTTTAAATGTATGAATGGATATGATACAGATTCATTCGAATTACAGTCATTGAATATTAACAGTATATCATTTCGTACCTCATGGAAAAAGTTTATGTATATCATTTTGACCTCATGGAAGATTTGTATGTAAACCATTTCTTGGTCAAAACAGTATCAATGACTTTTTATTGAAAGGCAGTAGAGGTCACAAAAAATGTCTAAAAATTAAAATTAAAGCATCTATGAGATATTATATAGGAAGATAGTCAAGAAATCTATTTGTTTTCAAATCTGTAAAACTTTGTATTGAAGATATTTATCTGAAATATAAGATGGCCAAATATAAGCTGGCGCTTTCGTTCTGGAAATTAAATTAAATTCAAATCATCTCAAAATGTTTTATATCTTAAAAAACTGAACATTTTTACAAATATATAATAGGAAATGGTAAACATGTATTTTGTCCATGAGGTACGAAATGGTAGATACATTTGGCCTATAGGGTACGGAATTGTTATTTTACATACGAAATGGCAGCGGTATAAAATGGTCAAGGTACGAAATGACTTGTTACCATTCAGTCAAGTCATTGTTTGGGTATATTATGTATGTAGCTGGTAGATTAAAAAAAAGGAATGGCATTATATTGGATACTACGGCCACTAACTGATTATTAATGTGTTTGAATTTCAAAATTAAGGAGATTTGATATGACGACAAATGAGACAATTATCCACCAATTTCAAAACGCACTTGGATATTATCAACAGTTACTGTAGATCACCATACACGACCTTTCAACAATAAACAACCCTCATACCGGATCCTCACATATAAAAGGCATTGACATGAAAAACCATTCATTAACATTGCACATCGATGTCATAGCTCAATAGAAAAAAAACGACAGTTGGAAATGACGCCATTTATCGAATCACAGAGAGTACGAACAAAACCAAAATGCGACTAAAATAAGACACAAAGTAATAAGATGAGATAACTTTGCAATTTCGTCAAATGAGCATAAAGATAAAGATTGCATATTTTGGCGTTAATATTGATTCACTGATAGGATCTTTGCATCGGAACTAAACACATGTATTTAAAACCCAGTTGTTGGCATGACACGGGTTATGTTCTTCTCATATATGTTATGATGGTATGATACCAAATCCCTATCGGGAAGGATTGTGCCTGATATTCATATGATGAAGACATAATCTTTCAATCAGTTTAATTGAAATAAATAGAAGAAGTAGTCTGTTGTTATCTATGTATTATTGTCATTTTGTTTATTTTCTTTGGTTACATTTTCTGGCATCAGACGCGGATTTCTCTTGAACTGAATTTTAATGTGCGTATTGTTATGCGTTTACTTTCTACATTGGCTAGAGGTATAGGGGGAGGGTTGAGATCTCATAAACATGTTTAACCCCGCCGCATTTTTGCGCCTGTCCCCAGTCCGGAGCCTTTGGACTTTGTTAGTCTTGTATTATTTTAATTTTAGTTTCTTGTGTACAATTTGGAATTTAGTATGGCGTTCATTATCACTGAACTAGTATATATATTTGTTAAGGGGCCAGCTGAAGGACGCCTCTGGTTGTGGGAATTTCTCGCTGCATTGAAGACCTGTTGGTGACCTTCTGCTGTTGTATGTTCTTTGGTCGGGTTGTTGTCTCTTTGACACATTCCCCATTTCCATTCTCAAAATTATACATGAAATTTAAATATTTGAACATTTTAATGGTGTATTTTAGAATCAAATATGGTGTATAATCAAGTGTGAGTTAGAACGATAGTCAATATCTGGTAGTTCTTCGTTTAGATTATACTTCGATTTTCTTTTATTTTTGAGATATTGAGATCAGACGTGGCATGGTACTTGTCTATCCCAAATTCATGTATTTGGTTTTCATGTTATATTTGTTACTCTCGTGGTGTTTTGTATGATGCTTGGTCCGTTTTTGTGTGTGTTACGTTTCGGTGTTATGTCGTTGTTCTCCTCTTATATTTAATGCGTTTCCCTCGGTTTTAGTTTGTTACCCCGATTTTGTTTTTTGTCCCTGGATTTATGAGTTTTGAACAGCGGTATACTACTGTTGCCTTTATTTACCCAGTAACACGTATCACGTGTATAACCATGCAACTTTACACATACAACACAACAGCAACACGTGTTACCATACAGTTTAACACATAAAACACCGCAGTCATACCCAGGAACACGTGTAACCATACAACTGAAGGTTTATGACCCCTTCTTTAGCCATTTTTGTACGAACTTTTCAAACTGCAATAGTATCAAAACAACAAATATAATGAATAATAGAGATAGACCATTTTGTACATATACCAAGGGGAACTTGATGCAAGGCATTGATATTTACTGTTTCATTGCATTTAATAGAAAAAGATGACTTTGTGGCAAATAAACCAAGATTTTTATAGAAAATCCACAGCCTTTAATACAGAGTTTTTTTGTTATAAAATTTAAAATATAGATAACTCACTTGCTTTTCTATGATGTGCAAGCGTTTATTGTTTACAAAAAAGTTTTAAGCAACCTGTAAATTCCAAAACACCTCGTGCTAAGTCACTAGAGTCGAGCGCACTCTAAAACGGTCAAGATCCTTTAAAGACGACATTTCGATAGTTTCATATATTAAAAATCCAAAGATTCCAATGTTTACTTAGGAAACAACGTTGGTATGGTATATGTGTCTAAATGTATTGTTATAATACCTGCATAACAATTGTACTTTTAATTGCATATATGATAATAATTAACTAACGATTACAATGTATCTTCATTATGTGCCAAAACCCTCCTCACTCGTTAAAAGAGAGACAAAAGATATCAAAGGGACATTCAAAACTCATATGTCGAAAAAATACTGACAACGACATACCTCTTTAACCTAGAATGTGTTAACTATTACTGCGTAACAGATCACAATAGATAGTAATTAAAGCTTGTAGATGCTACAATAAAATGAGAAGGGTTCCTTACATTACAAAACGACAACAATTGCTTTAGCAACTGTTTTTCACCACTGACTCAATCTGAAGCTTCCTATGGATCTTTTAATTTCTGTTTGATTATTCTTCATTTTTTTGTCAATATTTAATAACATTAAACGAATTGTATAAAATTATTGCTTAGTTTGAACTGACTTTGTATACATTTTTGTGACTGTATAATGTGTGATTAACCTTGTTTTTCTTGAGTTTATTTCGCTTCTTAATATTGTGTATTCTGTACGTTGTCAATGATTTGGTTACGTATAAATGTATATAACATGGCTTATCTCGATTCACTTTAGTTATATGTATACCATGTACTGACAAAGAACACGTAAATTGTCGGTTTTAACGGAACAGTTACTTGAAACCCTAACGGGTACCTCCACAAAAGGTCACTTTGTAAATACGAATTTAAATTGACTGAAACTTACTGGGGATTTAAAGGGGTCCGTTAATTAACGAATGTTATGTGAATATGCCCCTTAATATTTTTATTTTTAGCACATGAAACCATGACATAACGATCCAATGACTGATCGAATAAATTATATATTATGTATCATAAGAAATTGGAATGAAAGCATTGTTGTGAGATAAGAATTCGAAATAAAATAAATACATGTCTAAAGAATTAACAGTGAAGGTCAGGTAGATAACTTTGAAGATATTTGATAGGAATATATTCATGGAGGTATACAGCTTCTCATCTTATCATGACTTTACCATAAATGGCCACAATTTTCAATCTTTTATTCTCAACCATTTTTAACAAAACAAGCAAAGGATATCCGTTATTAAAAGATGCCAAACAAAACCTATGGATGGAAACATGCACTTAAAGAGGAACGAAAGTTAACAAAGGGACTATCTTTTCGTCTCCACATAGTTCATGAACATATTCAATATGTTCGATGTCATCATATGACTATAAGCATATCTCTATTACAGTAATAAATCATATATTTTGGAATCTAAAACATATACTTTTAAAACACATAAAATACAGCAGTTATGTCGTTGTTCTCCTCTTATATTTAATGCGTTTCCCTCGGTTTTAGTTTGTTACCCCGATTTTGTTTTTTGTCCCTGGATTTTATATCTGGGCGTCACTTGTGGGTCCTGTGTGGACAAGGCGCGTTTTTGGCGTATTGAATTTTGAACCTGATGCTTTTTGTTATCTATTAATCATGTTTTTCTTTGTCTTATATGTTCTCCTATTTATTTGTATTGTAGTCCTGTAATATTATGTTGTCATTTCAATGTTATATTTAACTTTGCCATTAAAGTGCGAGGTTTGGCATGCCACAAAACCAGGTTCAACCCACCACTTTTATTCCCCTTTAAAAGTGTCCTGTACCAAGTCAGGAAGATGGCCATTGTTATATTATTGTTCGTTTCTGTGTGTGTTGCATTTTAACGTTGAGTCGTTTGTGTTTTCTCTTATTTTTGAGATATTGAGATCAGACGTGGCATGGTACTTGTCTATCCCAAATTCATGTATTTGGTTTTCATGCTATATTTGTTATTCTCGTGGTGTTTTGTATGATGCTTGGTCCGTTTTTGTGTGTGTTACGTTTCGGGGTTATGTCGTTGTTCTCCTCTTATATTTAATGCGTTTCCCTCGGTTTTAGTTTGTTACCCCGATTTTGTTTTTTGTCCCTGGATTTATGAGTTTTGAACAGCGGTATACTACTGTTGCCTTTATTTACCCAGTAACACGTATCACGTGTATAACCATGCAACTTTACACATACAACACAACAGCAACACGTGTTACCATACAGTTTAACACATAAAACACCGCAGTCATACCCAGGAACACGTGTAACCATACAACTGAAGGTTTATGACCCCTTCTTTAGCCATTTTTGTACGAACTTTTCAAACTGCAATAGTATCAAAACAACAAATATAATGAATAATAGAGATAGACCATTTTGTACATATACCAAGGGGAACTTGATGCAAGGCATTGATATTTACTGTTTCATTGCATTTAATAGAAAAAGATGACTTTGTGGCAAATAAACCAAGATTTTTATAGAAAATCAACAGCCTTTAATACAGAGTTTTTTTGTTATAAAATTTAAAATATAGATAACTCACTTGCTTTTCTATGATGTGCAAGCGTTTATTGTTTACAAAAAAGTTTTAAGCAACCTGTAAATTCCAAAACACCTCGTGCTAAGTCACTAAAGTCGAGCGCACTCTAAAAGGTGTACTTGATTTGGTCCATATTTTTATTTGTTTAACCAATACCTACATTGATAAACTTGTTTTAAGGAAATCAATGCTAGCACTGCATGCGATAATCCTCTATATATCAGTCACCGAATTGCCAAATATGAGAGCACAAGGATAAAGGCTGTGGATATTCTATAAAATTTTCATATGTTTAGCATTGAATCAACACAAGAGTACATAATCCTTAACATATAAAACACAGCAGTAACACGTGTCACCAAAAAAATTTAACACATAAAACACCGCAGTAATACCTAGTAACACGTGTAACCATACAACTTAACACATAAAACACAGCATTAAAACACGTGTCACCATAAAATTTAACACATAAAACACCGTTTTAATACCAAGTGACACATGTAACCATACAACTTAACACATAAAACACAGCAGTTACACGTGTTACCGTACAATTTAACACATACAAGACTGCAATAATACCTTGTGAACAAACAGAACGAACAATTGTTATCACGTAGATACCGAAGTAAAGAGTAATGCATGTATAGTACCTTTAATGATGCGATTATGAGACGTTTTCATATTGATTAGTTTTACTCAATTGTTAGATGAAAAATATTCTTTTAGTGTTCCTTTTTATGTCACTTTTAAATTCGGTAAATTGTTCATTAACTTCTGATACCTCTGAATTCTTTATTCTGTTTCGATGAAAGATATTGGACTGCAAAATATACAATACTAACAATTAACACCCCACTCGTGCGACGAAATAACCAAAAGACAAACAACAACTAAAATAGGGTCTAGATTTTGGATGAGTTTAAACTAATTTAAAAACCAAAAACAAGGGCAAAATACAATAAAAACTGGCATGTGTACATTTTTACCTGTCTTTGTAAAAATCATGCAGAAGGTGATTCATGACATGTCACAGAAGTATTTTTTTTTGCCCTATATCATAAGAACTTTGGTAGATGAGTAAAATTCTGTCTTTATTTTCCCTGTATTATGCCGTTGCCATGGTAACCATCAAATCAACATTTTGCTTGAATATATGTGAAAAAAGACCCTTTTTGAAAATATAAAATAACGGAATTTAAAGTCCCATAGAAATATTGTTAATCAATACAAACAATATGTATATTTACAGTATTGACAAACAAAACCCCAAACTATACAAAAACATTAAAATTGTGAATTTACTAAATAGTTTGTTTCCATAGCAACTATTTAAAAATGTGTTAAATTTCGAAAATGAAAAATTTCAAAAACTCCTAAATTTTAAATCTGTTTATCTCCCAAGACCAACAATACCATGAAATGTCATTGACAAATTTTGAAAGACCACATTCTATATATTCATAAAATAAAAAGAAAGTCGTGCGTTTTTTTTTCTTTAAAAAAAAAATTTTAGTCAAAAATTGTGAATTTTCACCAAAATTCAGATTAACAATCAGATGAATAATCAAACATTTAGTAACTTAAAAAGCTAAAATATTCCATTTATATGTGCAATTCTGACACACATTTGTTAATTTCAAACAAAAATATATAGTAAATGAAGATAGACTTGTACAAAATGAAAAATCATCACTCTGGGTATGGTCCACCCCCCTTTTTTTTTTCAAAATTATAAAATTTGTTGGAAAAAAACGTGGTATCTCATTTAGTTTACTTGTGAACTAAGTATTTTAAGAATTTAAGCATAACACAACTTCTAAAGTTGAGGGCGTCATATGTAACCCCTCCCTTCAATCTTATATGTAAGATTTCTCAGAAGTTGGTAATACGCATAATCCGTTGTCGTATCTAAGACTGATGCTGTCAGTGAAAAAGAATAATGTTGAATCCAAAACTTAATTACTAGTAAGTCTATGTATAAAAATAAGACGATGTGTTGTAATTGTCAATGAGACAATTAACTTTCCACCAAAGAGCAAAGACATAGAAATAAACAACCACAGGTCACCGTATATCCTTTAACAATGAGCATAACATGATTATCTAGAAAAACAAATCTTAATGAACATTTTAAAAAAAATAGCTCAGGATACTTTGTCTTTCAAAATGGCTATAAAAAAGTTACAGGAACAATTTAATGCAACTCATTGTTGGTTTTTGAAACAGATTAATGCTTTAAAAACTTTAAACCTAGACTAAGATCTGTTAAGCAAGAAGGTTCACCCTGAAATGTCTGGTTGGTTTTATTTATCATTGAATTACTTTTGAAACTCTGTAAGTGTTATGTAAATATTTTAATACAAGTATCATATTAACTTAACATTATCAATGTTCTAAGAAAATGAGGTCAGTGTAAGATGAACTATGTCAGACAGACGAAAAAGAGAGAACGGAAACGGAAAATTCAGCATTTTTTCCAATTTATAAGGGGCATAACTTATTGACAGTACATGTTAAACCAATAACATTCTAACTGTTCTGAATTTTATGGAAATAAGCATTGTGTATAAGTTTCAAAACATTTGGTTGTGGCAAACTTCATGAACTTAAGTTAGAGAACGGAAACAAAAAAGTCAGCACTCTTTTCCATTTATAGAATGGTATAACTCTGGAACGGACGTACTTACGGACAAGGGTACAACTTAATGCCCCCTTTGCTACGGTGGGGGCATACAAATTCTACATGTTCTATCTGAGGAAAAATATACCAACGATCTACATTAAATTGTGCAAGAATTTGTCAATGTTTCTATTGTATATGGTGGAAAAAGACAGCTTGTCTATTATTATTTTTTTTTAAAACCTAACTGATTATTATTTGTATACGGCAGAATAATCGATTTTTTTTATGGTTCTCAAAACATATTTTCCTTGTGGCCTTGAGGACAATTTGCTGGTCCTAACTATTATATACTGTTTTGATTCTCAAACCTTTATGACAACCATGTGCAATGACCATTCATTGAATTTTGCCTAATTTAATCAATTGTTATATTTACACATTTTTATGACCCGCAGTGGCGGAGGGGGCATTAAGGTTTACCCTTGTCAGTCCTTCAGTACGTCCCAAAGTTGGTTTCTGTTCTCTATCTTTAGTTTGCCTCAACCAAATGTTATGAAACTTAATCACATTGCTTATTACCATAAAACACAGACTTAGTTTGAATTTTTGTGGTGTCACTTAAACCGTCCAAGAGTTATGCCCTTTACAGATAGAAAAATTGCTGAATTTTCAGTTTTTGTTCTCTAACTTTAGTTTGTCTTTACCAGATGTTATTAAAATTATACACAATGCTTAAAACCACCAAATACAGATCAACTTTGAATTTTGGTGGTGTCACTTTCACTGTTCTATGCAATCCCTTTATAGAGGAAAAAAGTTTTTGTATTTCTTTCTTTAGTTTGCCTCAACAAAATGTTATGAAACTTTTACACAATACTTATCACCATAAAAGTTAGTACACAATTGGTAAGTGTCACTTTTACTGTTCTTCAGTTATGTCCGTTTATAACTTTTATGATATGCAAGCGCGAGCATCATCTGTGTCCAATGGACACATTCCGCATGTATTTCAAATCTTTTACATAAGTTAGATTAATTTATTATATATTAGAATAGAAAGAAAGGTTCTGTAGTTCTTATTCAATTTCAAATTTAACCCAGTTAAATTGACATAGTGACAAATAAGTGTTTGCATAAAGGTTTTGATGTACATGTCGATTTACATTGGAGGTAAATAGTAACAGCCATTATGTGTACATAATCTGACTCTGCGCAATAGTATACTAGTCCACAAAAGAAACGATACAAGGCAATGTATTTTCCATAGATAATGAAGTTGGATACACTGTACCAAGCTTAAAACTGTCCATTGGTCTAATCTTTACAGAGTGTTATTTTCTTATCAAAACCACTGTTTTAAGACAAAAAAAATAAAATATTTTTTTATTTTTGTTATATCAAAAATAGTATTTTTATAAATAAAAAATTCGAAATTAAGTTCTATAATGATGGACAATGGACTTTTTTTAAAAGAGTTATGACCCTTAAAAATATTAAAATTTATGGAAAGTGGCCTCGTTAGCGCTCTCGATGCTACAAGTTTTTAATTTTTAATTTTCAGTTTATTTCTAATAGGACGGACGTAGTTTTTTTTAGCTCACCGTTTCAAAGGAACTGTGAAATTTGCCATCACTTGGCGTCCGTCGTCGTCTGTTCGGTGTTAAATATTTGAAACATTTCCACTGAAACTACTGAACCAATTCCAGTAAAACTTAAACTGAATGATCCTTAGGATATCTAGAATAAAGTTTGTGTTTTATTTTCAATTTTGTAAAAAAACATGGCCGCCATGGGTAAAAATAGAACATAGGGGTAACATGCAGTGTGTAGCTTATATCTCAAACACTAAAGCCTTGAGAGCAAATTTTCAGATAAATCTAACAAACCATTGTTGGGTTGCGGCCACTAAATTGTTAATTGTACGGAAATTTTGCAGTTTTTGGTTATTATCTTGAATATTATTAATGACAAAGATAAACTGTAAACAGCACAACTTTCAGCAAAGTAAGATCTACAAATAAGTTTATATGACCAAAATTGTCAATTGAATCCTTCTGGAGTTATAGCCCTTTGAAGAATTTTTTCACAATTTGTTCATCTAGTTTGCTTACTTTAAAAAAAGTCTTCTTCTGAATATGCTAAATCGATTTCGGCCCAACTTGGGAGTATCTTGTATAAACTTTGTATTTTATTTCCTTGTACTTCAAGAAACTTAGCCACTATGGCTAAAATGGAACATAGGGGTAAAATGCATTTTTTTGCTTTTGAAGAAAAAACGACAGATACAAAGAACATTTAAATGGAATTTTTAAGCCACTCATTGATATATATTGAAAGACACAAATAATCATTGATGCAAAATTTATGAAACTAGGACAGAGTCAATTTTAAAGACCATGAAATAGCACTTAAAGATTTTAAATTTCAATTTGCACAAAACAAGTGTAATTAGGGACGCAGCTACCCTTCATTCAGTTTTCAGCCTTTCGGCTATTTTCTGTTGATTGCTTGGGTTGTTGTCTCTTTGACACATTCCCCATTTCTAAAAAAAGATCTTAATATATAACCAGGTGCTCCGCAGGGCGCAGCTTTATACGACCCCAGTGGTTGAACCCTGAACAGTTAGGGCAAATTTGGTCACAATATTCAAGCTTGATTCTGTCTGAATTTGGATTGTGATCAAATTTTTGAAATAATATAGGTTTTTGTCACAAAATTAATGTGGTCAAAGATCTAACAAATCTATTGCACAATACTGTGCAATTGAAGATTTCTTCTTGAAACTTTTCAAAATTCGAAATTTGTAAAATTTTGAAAAAAAGGAAGCCCTTCAAAAATCGTAAACAAAAAATCCCCCCCCCCCCAATTTTTTTAAACCCCCTTGGAGCAATAACCCTTAAACTCAATCCCATGCTTTCCATTGCTGTATTGAACATTGTAGTACAATTTCAGAGAGATCCATACAATTACACATAAGTTATTGTCTTGAAACTAGAAAAATGCTTGTTTTGACCCCTTTTTGGCCCTTAATTCCTAAACTTTGACCCCATTACCCCTAAAATGAATCCAAACCTTCTACTTGTGATTTTAAACATTGCGATATGATTTCAGAGCAATTGAAATACTTCTACACAAGTTATTATCCTGAAACTAAAAAAATGCTTGTTTTGGGCCCCTTTGGGCCCCTAATTCCTAATCGGTTGGGACCATCATCCCTAAAATGAATCCAAACCTTCTTCTTGTGGTTTTAAACATTGCGATATGATTTCAGAGCAATTGAAATACTTCTACACAAGTTGTTATCCTAAAACTAAAAAAATGCTTGTTTTGGGCCCCTTTGGGCCCCTAATTCCTAATCGGTTGGGACCATCATCCCCAAAATCAATCCCAACCTTCCTTTTGTGGTATTGAACCTTCTGAAAAAGTTTCATGAAGATCTATTCACTTAAACTAAAGTTATTATCCGGAAACCAATGTGTCTTCGGGCGACGACGACGCAGACGACGTAGACGACGCAGACGACGACATCATACCATTATACGATCCCAAAAATTTTTTGGGGTCGTATAAAAATGGTGTAGGGGGTTTCTATTATTGCGCTCACCCTTTGAAGAAATTTCATGTTTTAATGCTCAAAATGTTCACAATTGAATTCCATCTTTTAAATTTTTAATAATTTTTTGAATTTTGAAAAAAGGGGGGGGGGGGTGGCACCATGCCCAGATAGAAAAAAAATCCTTCTCTACCAAAATATCTCTATCAATCATATATTCTCATTTATAATTACCAAATTTGTGTCAGAAATGCACGTATAAATGGAATGTTTTAGCTTTTTCAGTTCAAAATGTTTCAGTATTCATCTGTTTGGTAATCTGAATTTTGGTGAAAATTGACAATTTTTGACTAAAATTATTTTTTTAAAGAAAAAAAAAAACACACGACTTTCTTTTTATTTTATCAATATATAGAATGTGGTCTTTCAAAATTTGTCAATGACATTTCATGGTATTGTTGGTCTTGGGAGATAAACAGATCTAAAATTAAAGATTTTTTGAAATTTTTTATTTTCGAATTTTAACACATTTTTAAATGGTTGCTATGGGAACAAACTATTTAGTAAATTCAAAATTTTAACGTTTTTGTATAGTTAGGGGTTTTGTTTGTCAATACTGTAAATATACATATTTTTTGTATTGATTAACTTTATTTCTATGGGACTTTAAAACCCCTTATATTTCAATTTTCAAAGGCTACTTATGAACGTATTTAGGCAAAATTTTGTAAGGATGGTTTCCATGGCAACCAAGGTTCAAAAGAAAAAAATTAATACATGAAACTTATTTTCATACCATACCCTCCTCATAAACAAAATATAAAGACATTTGAAGATGGGTCATGAATCGCCTATCAACAGGAACCTGCATGATTCTTACAAAGACCGGTACTTAAGATAACAACAAGATGCATACTAATTGAATAAGGAATACAAGATGGCACATCCTTTAGAAATCAGGGTAGACATTTCGTCGCTACTTAATATAGAAAAACTAGCATAGATCTAACTTCTTTCTAAAACAAAAAATCGATTCAAAGTTTCATATTCTGTCCTCTAGTATCAACATCAACAGAACAATGCTCTCTTCCTAAACTGGATGTCTAAACTTCACAATAAAAATCCTTATACAGAACGCGAGATAGCCGGGTCGTCAATTATTCGACTAAACATTTTTCCTAAGTTCTAACGATCATTCTTTCAACATGGGAATATGGCCTTCATAAATATTGCGAAAAGGTATATATGACCCTTTATGCCTTTCAGATATAAATTCCTAAAATTCTAAACATCTATTACAAACTCTTCGATAACAATCTTGATTTTGCAGCATTATTAGAACTTTTGTCTGTGCTAATCATTACTATTACCAAATGTGGAATTAAACAGACCCTTTTCTTCAAAAGTGGGCATCGTAGATACAAATTGCTAGTTGATCGCTACGACAAGTATGTGTGTCATCTAAATAAACTCATCATAGATGTATTTGTATTTTACGCTACACGTGCTTTTCCTCTACAAAAGACTCATCAGTGACGCTCGAATCCAAAAAAGTTAAAAAGGCCAAATAAAGTACGAAATGAAGAGTATTGAGGACCAAAATTCCTAAAGGTTTTGCCAAATACAGCTAAGCTAATCTATTCCCTGATGTAGAAAAGCCTTGGTTTTTCAAAAATTCAAAGGTTTTGTAAACAGTTAGTTTATAAACATGACCATTTAAATGATAATTCATGTAAGCACAGAAGTGCAGGCTATTGTGCTGTTGATACCCTAGGGGAATTAAAACTCCACCAGCAGTGGCATCGACCCAGTGGTTGTAAATTGACTCCTCATAAATATCATGATTAACTTTTGTATTTACGCCAGACGTCCAAAAATGTTAAAAAGGCAAAAAAAAAGTTGAAGAGCATTGAGGACCAAAAATTCCTAAACGTTTTGCCAAATATAGCTAAGGTATTATATTCCCTGAGGTAGAAAAGCCTTAGTTTTGAATTAAATCAAAAGTTTTATAACAGTTAATTTATAAGTATGACCATATCAATGATAATTCATGTCAGCAAAGTGCTGACTACTGGGTTGTTGATACCCTCGTGGAATTAAAACTCTACTAGCAGTGGCATCGATCAAGTGGTTGTAAATAAACTCATTATAGATAACAGGATTAGATTTTGTATTAACGCCAGACGCGCGTTTCGTCTACAAAAGACTCATCAGTGACGCTTGAATTCAAAAAGTTAAAAAGGCCAAATAAAGTGCAAAATTGAAGAGTAATAAGGACCAAAATTTCTAAAAATTTGCCAAATACATCTAAAGTAATCTATTCCCTGAGGTACAAAAGCCTTTGTTTTTCAAAAATTCAAAAGTTTTGTAAACAGTTAATTTTTAAATATGACCATATCATTGATGATTCATGTCAACACAGAAGTGCTGACTACTGGACTGTAAATACCCTTGGGGAATTAAAACTCCAGCAGCAGTTGGTTGTAAACAAACTCTTCATAGATACCAGGATTTTTTTTTTTTATTTACGCCAGACGCGCGTTTTGTCTACAAAAGGCTCATCAGTGACGCTCGAATCCAAAACGTTATAAAGGCCATATGGTTTGTTTAGAATATCATCATTATATCTAAGAACAAACGTCTAATCTGTATTTGATGTCAATCAATTTTGACCTATTTCGAATGTGATATTTACTGACTGAGGATTGGCATGACGGACGTATAACATCAGACGTACCAGGTTTCGCTAGTTTCAGACTTTTCGATTCCGTCGTTTGTTTTTGGTACCTTGAATCGTCTTAATCTATTAATGACATTTGAAAATTAGAAAACTGCCGTCATCGGGATATAGGTATTCTCAAATGTTTTCGCGAAAGTACTAGTAAAGCAAAACAGAAAACAGAAAATAACACAAACTTTTTACAAATTTCATGAAGTATCATCATATGAACTCATCAACTTTTGACATTTTTAGATATACCAATATATATAAATATATATATATAAGTTATCAGCACAACTTACTGCAAAGAAATATTTAAAGAGAGCATATGGTACATCTAATTAAATACTATATCATACTACTCTGATTTATTCATTGTTGATTCAACTTATCGTATAGGAAAACACACTTTTGTATTATGTAGGGTACATAAATGCTATAGGACAAAAGAGGTAAGTAGAACTATAATAACAATCATACTTTAAGGAAGCTGGCTTGTCATGTTTTGGACTTTTTGTCAGATTTTCGGAATCCTCTGGTTTTATCCATTTGAATGCCTTAAAAATATTTGCCCGGTGACCCCCATTTTTCTTTTTGAAATTCTTTAACATGTATAATGATAAGCCATCTGTAGAAGTCTTATAAAATTTTAATTACTTTTTAACAGTTTTTGAGAACTTTAACTTGTCAATGATAAAGCTATGAAAAGTCAAGAGAGAATATTTTCCCGCCAAAATTTCAATGGCTCATATCTCGAAAACAAGCATGGTGACCTATATATTTTTTTTGCTTTTTGGATGCCTTTATTAAATCCTTATCAATATAAACTAGTGTTTTGAAAAGTTAATTACTTTGAAACTGAGAAGCGAACTCCCTTAACAGTACCTAAACGATTAAAGAAAGATGCAGTAACAATCTAATTAACCATTGAAAAACTTCTGCAATGATTGGAAAGATGTGTGTTATTGTCAGGTATATTAAACATTTACGTAACATCGAAAGAAAAATTTCTTTAAAAAAAGTCAATTTCCGAGCCGAATAGTCTTTATTCTAACCCGTTTTTAGTGAGTGCTTAGATGAGAACCAGCGCATACATGTTTTCATATCTTTTGTTTGATCAAGAAAGACCTACTGAACTCGCGACGTGCACACTACGGATACAAATATTCATTCTTATCTTACGAAAATTATATGTATGCGTATATGTAAGATAAAGATAGAATATGTCTTATCTGTCTAACTATTCACAGTCTAAATTCACAATCATGGACAAACTAAGTTCTTTGATTATTATTGCCGGTATAACATCTATAATATTGACAAAGGTTTAGGACGAACGGACGTATGCTTATCACGATCAGGTGTAAGAAACTATATTCGTTAAGTTTCAATCTATGGAACGAAAATTGAAAATGCTGAGATCAGAACTTAAATCCCAGAAGGCAACAAGTAAAAGAAAACTCGAAGCTGTGGCGAGTGAACTGAATAGACAAACAGATCTCATTCATAAACAAGATATTCAGATTCAGAGACTTAACAAAGTGCTTGTTGATAGTGAAAGTAAACCACATAAATAATCTTATAATAGGTCACAGAAATATACTCG
The DNA here is from genome assembly GCA_019925275.1 of Mytilus edulis. NCBI lineage: Eukaryota > Metazoa > Mollusca > Bivalvia > Mytilida > Mytilidae > Mytilus > Mytilus edulis. The sequence continues at coordinate 102,832,303 of CM034351.1, read as the reverse complement.
ACAACACCAATCTCAAACTCTGGCGGACAGGAGGTATACCGACGAGCATATTTCTAAAAAGGAGAGAGAGACTCAAAAGCGTCTGTTGGGTATCGGTATCTACAATATTTAACCCATCAGCAACCTTTTGTTACAATATTAAGTTCAAAAAGAATATTCTTATCATGATAAGGTTATAATAATAATAAGGTTGTAAGAATAAAGTCCAAACGAACTAAGATTTGAAAAATAGAAAGTATTGCAAATGTTTGCCTCTTCTTTAGTTTCGCACAAGTTCATGGAAAATTAAAGTATGCACATGTTTATCGCAAAACAATTAACACTCATATAAAATGTATGAACACACTGAAAAAAACTTTAAAAAAGTCAGAAGGTGCTCAGACAAATGATTGATACTTATTTAGGATAAACAGTTGAAAAGAAACGGATATCTTTTTTAAATCTGTGAATACATATTTAAAACAAATAGAAAATCTGAATGATCAGACTGTCGGTACAAAAAACCAAATCACGTCAATAATATCACTCACTCACTCTCACTCATCCTCTTCGTGCCTGTCAGCACAGTACTCGCCACATTTGCCTGTCTTTTGCCTTCTTCTCGATCTCATTCCAGGTTTTCCCAAGGTCTTTCATCTCTGATTCTATCATTCTGCGGCAGGTCTCTTTTGGCCTCCCTCTTTTTCGTCTACCATCAGGTGTCCATCTTAAAGCAATCTTGGTGATATCCTCATTTCCTTTCCTCAATACGTGGCCAATCCAACGCCATCACTTCCTTTTAATATCTGTCTCAATACAACACTGATTGGTTTTGTGGTACAGGTCTTTGTTGGAAATAGTATTGGGCCAGAATATTTTACAGATCTTACTCAAGCAGGTGTTATGGAATGAGGAAAGCTTTTTCATGTCTGATTGGATAATTCTCCAGCATTCTGCCCCATATAGAAGGACTGACTTCACATTGCTGGTGTATATTCTGATCTTTGTTTTCAAACTGATTGACCTTCTCTTCCATATAGACTGTAGTTGGCAGAATGCATATCTGGCTTTGCTTATTCTGGCTCTTATATCTTTTGCTGTTCCATTGGTGTTACTTAGCATGCTTCCAAGATATGTAAAGTTCTCAACCTCTTCTATGATGTTATGTCCCCAGTACACTGGTTGAATTGTGTTACTGCTGATGTCCATGAGCTTGGTCTTCGTCTCATTAATAGTCAGGCCTATACTTTGTGCTGTTTCATTCAGTCTGGTGGTTTTGTTCTGCAAGTTGTTTCTGTTGCTGGAAAGTAGACAGATATCATCTGCAAAATCTAAATCCTCAAGAAAAAAATTCATGGTCCATCTGATGCCTGTGATTTCATTACCCAATGTTGTTCTCATACACCAATCTATTGCTGTAATGAATAAGATAGGAGAAATTACACACCCTTGTCGTACTCCAGATGTTACTTGGAACCATTCGGACTGTTGACCGTTATGTAATACACAGCATTCATAGCTGTTGTAGAAAGCTTGTATTAAGGTGATTATTTTAAAAGGTACACCATATGCCCTAAGGATGGCCCATAAGCAACTTCTTTTAATACTGTCAAAGGCTCTACGAAAGTCAATGAAATTTAAAACTAGTTTGTTTTGCCACTCTATACTTTGCTCTATTATATTTCTGAGTGTAAAAATATGCTCTTTCCTCAGAATTTCATCTATAGCATCATCTATTCAGTAGTATCTTGCTTGGTACTGACAGCAAAGTTATACCACGCCAGTTGTTGCAGTCACTTTGGTCTCCTTTCTTGAGTAGTTTGATTATAAGACCCTTTGCCCAATCATTTGGAATAGTGTCATGCCTCCAGATATGTTTAAACAGTTCATGAAACATGGTTGTGGTTGTTTCTATGTCTGCTTTAAGCATTTCAGCTGTTATTGCATCTAAGCCAGGTGACTTCCCGTTCTTGAGTCTAAGTATTACCTTCCTGATCTCATCCCTTGATACTTCCCCAATATCGATGTCTAGTTCCATTCCAAACTGTTCTATAACTGGAACACCTGCCTGGTGTTCTGCATTCAATGTTTCTTTAAAGTATTTAGTCCACCTCTCCAGTTGTATACTTTCTGAGGTTAGTATTTTACCATCCTTGGACTTACATGGAACACTGGAACTTACCACTTAGCTCTTTAGTGATTTTATATACAGTGCTAAGTTCTCCTTTAGAAGCTCTGTCTCTGCTTCCTTAGCAAGTGTCTCTAGGTATATTCCCTTATCTGCTTTTGCTTTACGTTTTACTTCTTTGTCTTTGACTGAATATTCTTTCCTTAGGGTAGTTTGGATTCGTTCTGATTTTGTGCTGTTCAATTTTGTCTTTATGTCTTTTCTCTGCTGAATGCTAGTCCATGTGTCATCACTTATCCATTTCTTCCTTTCACTTTGTCGGAGCCCTAGAGTGTTTCTTAATGTTTCTTTAAACACAGTTTCAATCCTATTCCGTCCCTGTTCTAAGCTTTCTACAGTACTTGGCTTGTTGTCTTGTAGTTTTTCTAACACTTGAAACCTGTTTCTTAGCTCGATCTTAAATTTCTTGAGAATTTCAGGTTGTTTTAATTTGACTGTATCGAATATTTCCCTCTTGTTGGTTCTATTCTTTACTGCTATTCTTAGCTTCAGTCTAATTTTACCACAAATAAAGTGATGGTCACTACCACAGTCTGCTCCTCTCATAGCTCTCAAGTCACAAAGTGAGTTTTTCCATCTTCCGTTTATCATCAAATGATCTATCTGGTTTTTGTCACGATCATTTTGGGGAGTTCCATGTGATTTTATGGATGTTTTTGTGTGGAAAAAGTGTACCTCCAATAACAAGGTCGTTATCTCCAGAAAAATCTACAAGTAGTTTTCCATTTTCGTTTATAGTGCCAAGTCCATGTTTGCCTATAACTCTTTCTCTATCTAAGTTATCATTTCATACTTTAGCATTCATATCACCTAAGACTATAAGGATGTCATGTCGTGTTGTTTTGCAGGTTATACTTTGGAGTTTCTCATAAAAAGTTCTTTTTGTTTCATCATCTGCATCATTTGTTGGTGCATAACATTGTATCATTGTCATTTTGGCATATTTGGAATGGAATCTTGCAACAATAATTCTCTCATCTACTGGTGACCATTAAATGAGTGCACCTTTAGCCTTTTTGTTCATGATAATACCACCCCTTGGTGATGTTTATTATCCTTTCTACCTGAGTATATAATCGTTGTAACAGATCCACAGTCAGTCCACCTGCATTCGCTTATTCCAAGAATATCAATATTGTACGATTGCATCTCTTTAACTACCTGGGCAGTCTTTCCACATTCATACATGGTTCGTACGTTCCATGCTTCTATCTTAAGATGTTTTTTCGGCCCCAGAAGGTTACTTTTCCTGTTGTAAGCTTCTAGAAAGCTTTCACTAACATCGTTCATGCTGTTGCCTTGACAACGTGCATCCACTGGTATACCGTTGCAATTGTTTATGTTTACTGATCTGGTTTCCGTAACTAGAGTTTTTTTATGAGACGAGATAGTTAGTCTTGTGCTCAACCCCCTAACCTGGAGGGCCAGTGGATTTGTAGTTGAGGTTCCATTCCCCTAGATCGAATGCCGGCCTAGGCTTACGAGCAAATATCTACCCGGATTGGTATCAGAGTTGTCTATCCTAGATGGATTGCCTTTCTGGGCTATCAACCCCCATCTGACTGGCTATTTACCCATAGCTGGGACAAGGTTAATGAGTGCTAGGGCATATCCACACGACGATGGGCCTACACACTGCATCTACAGGGCCCTTGTTGCTCCCCAATCCCCATCAGTAAAGCCTGGCATCGAATGAGACCAGTATCCGTGTGTTACCACGAGGAGGCACCAATGGAGTCTTGGTAGTGTAGAGGCTATGTACTGACAGGAGAGACTGACGCACTCGGCTCTCTTTTCACATACAATGCTAGTCAGCGGCATAGATGCACTAGACGCATATCACTACCCTGTGGTTTTCACCACCAACACACAGTAATATCAGTGTATGACATTTTATTTTTTGATTTCATAGGAATCGTGTCTCTTATCAACAGTTCCTATAGTATATATTCCTTAATGCTCTTCAAACACACAGTTAAATTTCGTCTGTTAGAGTTCCAGTATTAGGACACACCAGGCTTGATGTGTATTATCGATAGATGCATAGATGCGATAGACAAAAGGACGGATTCTGGCATACTTAATCTTTCACGAGTTTTGACATGTTTTATTCAGTCCTGCTTATTAGACTGCTTTCTACAGTTATTTTGCCTGTTTGTTTTATGTATTACTTCCTCCTGTAGCATTTTCTGCATATTTCTCAAGAAATGAAGTCCATTTAACAAGTCATCATACTCTTGTATTTGATGTAGTACAAACGAATACTGGAAACGGGTACAACAAACACTCTGGATCATTCAATATACCACGTGCTGGATTATATGTTTTTACTTGGACATTGATTACTGAGTCATCTGGAGAAATTTGTACTAATCCTGTAGTCAATGGTGTAAATAGCGGTTATAGCTACGCAAATGGCAATCGGCAGCAAACAATATCAATTGAAGTTATACAAGTCGAACAAGGCAACACGGTACTAGTGCGAACTAATAACTATTCTGGATGCAACCAGACCAGATCGATAGCAAGTGACAAGTGGCGTAACTCGATTTTTTCTGGATGGTTAATAGGATAGATAAATAATGGATATCTATATTTTTTATGAGTATCTTAAATACTATACCGGTTACATTGACAAATGATTAATACAGACGGAAAGATGGAAAAAAGTGAATATTATGCTAATTATTGTTAAAACTTCGGAAATCAATCTAAATTAAAAATTGTATCGCCTTAATGCATAGTTCTGATTCCTCGTTAGAGCTTTCTGTTGATCCTTTTAGATTTAAGGATGTACTTAGGTAAGGTTAGGTGAAAGTTAATAAATTAAGAAGTTAAAATTGATACTATAAGCTGGTAGAGCACTCTATAAGGATAAAAAACAGCTTAAAATATTGATAGGTCATGGACCTCCTTTTCGAGCTATTTGAGATTTAAAATATGGCGGGAAAAGGCTGACTCGGACTTTTACCGTTTATTTGCATTGATATTATTTGGGTCTCAAACACAAAGAAAGAAAATCAAGAATCTTCTAAAATTTTGGTAAAAGACCTTTTATGAGCTAATAAATCTTATATGAAAAAATAAATGGGTGTTATGGGGCAAAATATTTTACATTGTATTGTATGGAAACACACCAAGGAGTTCGAACCTTTGACACAAATTCCAAAACCTCACCTAAGTACATCCTTAATCAGCTCTTCAACATTTGTTTTATGCATTTGATTTTGAAATTTAGTGGAATCTTGCTATTTGAAAACATATAGATTTTCAAAATACATGTGCATAACATACATGTATTACCGTTACTGATATATTTACCACTAGGTTGATACCCTGCTGGCTTTCTTGTGTCACAGTTGATATTAATGTCCAGTAGCCAGTAGTTCGGTGCTGTCAATTTAAATGTCTGATTGTGTTTTATCAAAACCAGGTTCAACCCACCATTTTTTCCTTTAAAAATGTCCTGTACCAAGTCAGGAATATGGCCATTGTTATATTATAGTTCGTTTCTGTGTGTGTTACATTTTAACGTTGCGTTTCAATTGTGTCGTTTGTTTTCTCTTATTTTTTAGTGTGAATTCACATTACTATAAGACGTGTCACGATACTTATCTATCCCAAATTCACGTTTTTGGTTTTGATTTTATATTTGTTATTCTCATAGGATTTTGTCTAATGCTTAGTCCGTTTCTGTGTGTGTTACAATTTAATGTTGTGTCGTTGTTCTCTTATATTTAATGCGTGTCCCTCAGTTTTAGTTTGTTACCCCGATTTTGTTTTTTGTCCATGGATTTATGAGTTTTGAACAGCGGTATACTACTGTTGCCTTTATTTATCGCAATTTGCTGTTAAGAATGGTGAGAATATTATAAATTAAGGAATGTGTCTATTGCTTGCATTGCATTGATAATTTTGATCTATAGTCCTAAAATACCTGTGGCTATTTACAAATTAAAAAATACAATTAACAAGGAAATATAAAAATACTTCAAAACTAACTCAGATATAATTTGTTACGAGCTTTAATACATTGCACCGATCTGATTCTTCATGCAAGATCACACCCGGTGATAGGTAAACAATGTTATTCCATAGACAAATACTTTTGCGTATATATCTTGATACCTTAGTCAAAGAAATTTTGACATATGTAATAGTTGTTATTCTGAGTACACTTATATAAGTGATTTCGTCTATCTTGATTTATTTCAACTTGAATCCGGATTATTTAGTTTCAACCATTTGAAACTAAATTTTACAGTTTGTTCTTTGTTGGGCTGTAACATCACTGTGATGGGAGGGTTCAGTGTTTATAAACACATTCTACTTTCCGCTATATGTATGTTCCTGTCCCACAATAGAAGCATGTCAGTGTGTGGTTTTTGGTGTTTCATATCTTTCGTAAAACATGCTGCTGCAGCATTATTTTTTCTTGTTTGAAGTATTTGAAAAAATTAATTTCGGGCATTTTATGGTTGACTTTGACAAAGGCCAATAATTAATTGCTTTTATTTCTGTCATTGAAGTTCTGGTAAAATGCTTTCTCATGGGTAATCATACCACATTTTTTTTTATATAAAATTACGGGAAGTAGTTCATAGTTTTATCTGCATAGCAAAGATAATTACCTATAGTTGTTTCGTTATCCATATTCTACAAGTTAATCATTTGACAAACTTATAAATAATGATAAAAGTAGAAAGTTTCGATTAAAAGGATTTTGTTTAAAAAGTTTACTTGTTTTGATTACTTTATTAGTCAGAACCAGAGGTTCCAGAAGGAGTACACTCTTTACAATGCTTTATTTTAAATAACATTTCTACAACAAACATCAATCAATTGTATTGCCATTTACTGGTAATTATAAACTTAATCTACAGCTTCAGTGAAGTATCCCTTTAAATAAGTTATTGAATATGTAGGGAAAATATTGAATAAAGTATGTCTATAAAGTTAGGTATATTCAAACATCAGAACAGTTCTACAAAACAAATGTTTATCGGAATACGGTACGTTTCTACACCAGTATACTATATGATTGCAGTAAAGCTTCACTAAACCGCAAAATTGATGATGATCTTTGGTAGCATGACTCGTCATTAGTTAATAATTTCCGACAAAAGCTAGTTTAAAAAAAAAAAAAATCTTTACACAACTTAATCGTAAAGAAGTCTAATGATACTTCAAGAAGGACGAAAGATACCAGATGGACAGTCAAACACATAGATTAAAAAAAAACTGACAACGCCATGGCCCAAAATAAAAAGACGAACAGACAAATAATAGTTCAGAAGACATAACATAGAAAACTAAAGACTAAGCAACACGAACCCCACCAAACACTGGGGGATCTCCGGTGCTCCGGCAGAGGGTAAGCAAATCCTGCTCTACATGTGTCACCCGTCATGTTGCTTATGATATTACCAATCCGGTAAATAGTATAATTCGGTAGGTCACATTCGTGAAAAGGGAAGGGTATTGTAGGTACGACATAAGGAACATATCTTTTATCATCTGTGAAACGATTATTCATTAACGGTCAACCAACTCGTGATGGCGTCCGTAAAATTTACGAAGGGATGATTTCAACTTCACCACTTCGGTGTTGACATGAATATCAATAATGTGGTCATTTTTGTAAATTTCCTAATTACTAAATTTAGACTTTTTTGAAAAACTAAGGATTTTCTTATCCCAGGCATATATTTCCTTAGCCGTATTTGGCACAACTTTTTGGAATTTTAAATCCTCAATGCTCTTCAACTTTGTACTTGTTAGGCTTTTTTGATATGAGCGTCACTGACGAGTCTTGTGTAGACGAAACGCGCGTCTGGCGTACATAATTATAATCCTGAAACCTTTGATAACTTTTTGGAAGACTTGGTTTAACAGCTTCCTTCAAGTTGTGAGCAGCAATCCTCTATCAAGTAAATTATGATGAGAAATACAAGCCCGGAATTTCGTATCAATTGGGAGATGACACGCTGCTGGAATGTTGGTACATATGAATGTAAAATTCACAATTGGGGAGCTGAAATCATCTCTTTTGTCGTAAGTTTTGTTTTAAATCGTCCCTCATTCTCAATGTCTAGATACAAGTCAAGATATGTGGCAGACTTAACTTTATCTATAATATCTTTTATCTCTAGTTTGATGAGATAGAATTGTTTAATATAGTCAACAAATTTTGTATTATTTAGTGAGTGAACACCATCTATATAGCGGAACGTAAAGTTAAAGGGTATTGCTAATTCCTTATCGTTCTTCCTAAGAAGTTCCTGTATGACGCCAGCCTTATAAAAATAAAGAACCAGTCGGCAAGCAGAGGGCACAATTGGTTCCTTTTAGAATTCCGACAGTCTGTTGAAAAACTCATAATGGAGGAAAGTGCTTGATTTTACTCCTCCTCCTCCTCCTCCTCCTCCTCCCAATCACCATCATCATCATCATTTTGAATCACTCTGATGCCCACCATTTAGTTCTTTTTGTTTGAAGAAAAGTCTTCTGACGACGTATTATTTCTGTTTTTGCTGATAGGGTAATGTGTTTGCTTAACACAATTCTTATTAATATATGTGTATGCGTTTATCTGAAAAAATTCTGGTATATATGATTTTTTTCTACACAATAAACGTATAACTCCCCTTTATTTAATCAAAACCTTTATCAAATATTAAAAGAGATATGCGATAAAGACCTTGCTGGATATACCAACTCAATGACAAATAAAGGTTAATACAGACATCCTTTGGATCACAGCATTTACACTTGTCTAAACAATATGTCAATATGTAACTTGGGTTAAAGAAATGAATCCGAACTCACAAAAACAATTCCTATAGAAACAATGACGAAACAAAACAAAGTGAAATTTTAAACTATCCTGCAGATACAACAACAAAACATGGTAATGAAAAAAAAATGTAATAGCACTGATTAAAAAAATAAAACCCAATGTCCAAATACTGGAATAAAATTGAAAATGGAAATGGGGAATGTGTCAAAGAGACAACAACCCGACCAAATAAAAAACAACAGCAGAGGGTCACCAACAGGTCTTCAATGCAGCGAGAAACTCCCGCACCCGGAGGCGTCCTTCAGCTGGCCCCTAAACAAATATATACTAGTCCAGTGATAATGAACGCCATACTAATTTCCAAATTGTACACAAGAAACGATGGAATGTTTCTTCAATTCTCGAAATATCCTTTATGTAAAAAAAGAAAAATGTATATCAAACCAATTTACAAAAAAAAAGGATATGACATACAATGAACCAACGACAGACACTGAACTGCAAACTCCTTACTTGTGAAAGTGAGAAAGATAATGTAACGAGTTTTCACATGTTTATGAGGGCCCAACCTTCTAAGTGTTTCAACACAGCAGAGGGAAACATAATCAGCTGAAAGGAATAAACTCATTAAATCAATACAATGCAGAACAAACATCTAATAAAAACACAGACCGTACATGGAAGGGTATGTACACACCCTTAACAGTAAAAAAGACAGAGAGTACAGATAGATCTTTGCATGGTTCATACTCAACAGTATGTGCCTATCTAAAAAGCATGACGACAACGACAATAGAGACGGAAGTTAGTATGCCTTATGCATTGCAAGTACTCTGTTAAATGTTGAATGTTTTGGCGGAAAAAGAAATTGGAAATAAAATATTCAAATTTATTGTTAAGAGGTTTATACACATTTTATATACAGTATACTTTTCCAAAATATTACAATCACAAGTGTTTTGACAGTAAAAATACTATGCAGATATATAAAAAACATAGGTTAGTTACCACGTCGGTGGTTATAAGAGTTGACCTAGTGATGTATCAAAATTACTATCAGATGTTTGCATATTTTTACTGCCCTTATCATTTGTAATTTAAATGTTATCCCTTTTTTCATAGAAAAATCATAATTTATATCATCCTTTATTTTGACCGTGCATACGACCACTGTAAAATATAACAATTCAATGGTGTCCTTAAAAAGTTTATCTAACTTATTGTTAAAAAATGATTCCCTTTACCTTACGATTTGATCAAAGAACGGGTAAGTGAATCCTACCACATTCATTTATTGATACATGTAGTTGTAACCATTGAGCCTGTAGTCCAGTGAAAAGTTACCGCTGGTTTGCCGTCTGCGTTTATTATTATTCTGATGAATACTTTGTTCAGATCAGGGCGTAAGTTTGTTTTTGACCTTTCAAGTGCTTTTTATAGTTTGATAGTTCAAACGACAGCAGTTCATTCATTCTTCTATTTATACACTCTCAAACCCCTATCTGTGTATTGAATATTTGCTACCTTTCAACTAAGTTAAACCTTATTGAAACAATAATTTATAGAGGCAATGTTTCAGTGTTACTTTACCCGAAATCAACATCAGTTTCAACTTCCAAATCATGTAAAATTTCATCTTCCTGAAATGTTAATAATTCAGTTGTTCCAAAACTATTATTAGAGCTCTGGTTAGTTGCAAAGCGTTTATTACTAGAAATGTTAAGATTTCGTAAATCCTCCTCAAGTGTAATATGTTTAGGTTTTGTAGTTTCCTGCATAGTGCTTGCTGCTTCTTTAAGATTACGTTTGTAATCAATTTGATCCTTAATTATATAATCTAGGTCCTCTATTAGCTTTGTAAGGTGTCCTGTATCTTCAACCATCAATGCGCCCTGTAACATCGCACAAAGCTCGGGATATGAAGCCTTACATGTTGATATCCAGTGCACTGGATCTTCTTCGTAACTATCAAACTCGTTCTCAGTAAAAACAGTTATTATGCACGCAACTAAACTTTTCATATCATTCATCAATCCTGAAAGTGAATAATTTGATGCATCACCATAATCGAGTAATCGAATTCGGAGGGAATCATCGCTATCAACTTCCAATATAACGTTTTTGACATGGATATCGCCATGTGAAAGATTCTTAACACCTAATTTATTTATAGCTTTTGCTAGTTCACCAAACAGGTGTAAACATACGGGCCATGCATTCTGATCTAGCAACATTTTTGAAAAAAGGCTAATCTTAGTCCTTCAATGTATTCCATATGGAGTCAAACATTTTCACCATCTCGGCATATACCGAACAACTCTGGGGCAATGTTTTGCATCACGGCCATTGAATTCAACTCTTCAGGACGAAATTTAGAAATAATGATAGTTTTACAAATATGTTTGAAACCAGTCATCACATCTTTAACAACCTCTACTATTGTGAATTCAGAGGGATGTTTATACAGTACTTCTACGGTTGAGTACTCTTTATGTTGCCGATATTCCCCTGTCCGACTTGGTTGTAATAACTTTTTATTTTTTGGATTTTTTATGACAGTGAAAGGATATTTCTTTACTCTCTGATCTTCTATACCTTGCATACACAGATCAACTCGGCTTCTAAACTCGCTATTTCGAGAATCATCGGAAATTTCTTCATGTGGTATACTCAAATGGTAGTTACTCAGTAAAACGGAATCGTCGGAATAGACAATAAGATATCGTCCTTTGTTATCCTTAACAAATTTACCATTATCATTCTCAACCTTTTCAATGATATTTTTTAAATCATCTGGTGAAATACTACTTGTTTTGTTGCTGTCAATGGATTGATCGATTGTTTTGTTTTCTGTAACATATTCCTCAAATCCAGAGTCCAGCTGGTTTTCCCTAACTGGTGTGTCTTCCATTGCATTCTTTCTTGTTTCAACTGAGGATTGGTGGTCCTATTTACCTGTACAATATAAAAAGTGCCATGTTCAAAAGATTTGGATATAAAAACGTAACATTTGCTTTTACTCATTTATTTATTTTGTTTGTAATGTTGCAACGTTTCGAAATTGTTCTTCTTGTCCGCTTACTCTACTCTACTTTATGTAAATAGAGTTTTGAATACTCAAGTTTCAACAAAAGTTTCATATACCCGAAACACTTAGTCCACCAGTTAATTACTTCATGGAAAAATTATTCTATAATTGCATCTTGCTTAAAAAAATCAGGTAACAGTGAAACTTGGTCGATACTACTGATTGTGGTTTCCCCGAGTATTTCACCAGCTCAGCAGTTTTCTTGGTATTGAAAAGTAAAATAACAAAAAACAGAATTCCGAGGAAAGCTCTAACGGAAATTCCATTATCAAATGGCAAAACCAAAAGCTCAAACACATCATACACATTGATATCAACTGTTTTATTCCTGACTTGATACAGGCATTTTCTTATGTATGAAGTGGTGGAATAAACCTGGTTTTATAGCTAGACAAACCAATCACGTGTCTGACAGTCACATAAGGTTCCATTATATTGACAACGATGTGTGAAAAAACAAACAAACATATTAAGTAAAAATGTCACAAATAGCGGTACAAGACCGGAGTCAACATTGTGTTATAATCTTAATCACTAGAAAAACAAGCAAATCTTTATATGTCGTGTACATGTTGCGATTATATTGTACATATTATAACTTGTATGATGCAAAAATACAAGTTATAACATGCACAAAAGTACCTCATACATGTTATAACATGTACAAAATATTGCTTAAAGATGATTCTAACTTGTACATACATTTATTGAATAATAAAGAACAATAATCACTAGCCCAGCATGATTTATTAATTTTTTAAATAATTCATATCTACTGTTGCAATCCTTTTACCTCTGTGATTCTTTTAAAGTACTGTAATAACATTTGCTTCATGGCTTATGTTGGTAAAATGAATGTGTTGTTATGTATTTGTATGTGTTATGCGGTCAACAATGGCCTATAGCGGTGTGACACTGTTTAATAATAGCATACGTTTCATCAATGACAAGTTGATAACTGGTACAACTGATATTTTCAAGAACAATGACATAAGATTTTGGATAATACCCCTCCCCCTCTTATTTTAGCATACACAACAAATTAAAGCAATGTCTCCTATGCATACGCTATAAAAGCATGAGAGAAGAATTTTTTTTCGTTGGACCACGCGTTATTTAAAAAATTTGTATTATTGAATCTGCTCTTCAACATATTTAGCATAACTGATGTACATATTAAACTTTAATTTTTTTGTATAACACATAACATCCTTGCATGAGACGAAAGTCATTTTGATGTTATTATGTATCAAACTTCTACTTAGAAAACTAGGTATTTTTTGTAGAGAAATTGTTCTCGACAAATCAAGGATTTCATTGTAAAATCTATCCTGGCTATCCTCTTGCATCTTTTGTGTCAACTAGTATGAAAGTATCCTACTATTGCCTTCAAAGTGAACACTATTCATCTGGTCTTGAATTGTATCAAATAGGACAAAACACACTAGCATGAAAGAAAAAAATTAAATAAAAACATATTATCAGAACTAATAACATCTGTTGCAATATTAAAATAGAGACATATCTTTATTTTCCAAATTTGTACAAGGTCAAACCATTTTTAATTAATATGTTGTACATGTTTAAACATGTATCAGGTACTTTTGTACATGTTATAACTTGTATATTTGCATCATACAAGTTATGACATGTACAATATTTTTGTACGTGTTATAACATGTACAAAATCGCAACTTGTACACGACAAGGTTAACATAAATGCTTATAGACATCTACATATCATACATTTCTTAACACTCCATTCATAACTTAGGAAATCATAGCGAAAAACTGACCGTTCAAACCTCAGGCAAATTTGATCTAAATTGAATAGCGTCCCTTTTTGTCATATTGATCTTCTCGTATTCTGGTGTGTATACAACATGTTCAACATTGACTTTCAAATTTTTGAATCTTAGTGTTCCTGGTGAAGGTTAATGAAGAACGAAGTGTAAACAATGCTATCTTAGTTTACATATATAAAATGAAAATTACATTTTAAAAAGAAAAACAAACCACGTTCATGAACTATCATATTCGCCCTATTAAATTTACAAATGACAAAAGTCAATAGTGTGAGTCGACACAAGGATAACACGTACAATTTCAAAATCAATACCTATACTTAGTATAATGGCAAAATATTTTTAATATGTACTAGTATGGCAACCAAAGCAGTTCATGTCACTGTCCCCTCATATAATATCCTAAACAGATTTTGAACTACTAAATAAACATAAAATAACTCTTGTTTTAAAACACACACTTTTATCGGCAAATGACACACCTGTAACGATAACATATCTATAAATTGTTAAAAAGGAACAACAAAAATGTCGACTCTTACACATGTCTTGCAGACGCATGTTTCTATAGATATAGTATTTATTATTGACTCATAATTGTTTTTTGCATATTTTGTGAGTGTTTGAATTACAGTAACTGTATATTTACCTTTTAGATTTTCCTTCCATTGCCATAAGGCGATCAAACAAAAAAATATTTCATAACAAAATATTGTCATTCTGACACGTCGAAGGTGTGCTGACTAGTCAGTTCAATCTAAAAATAGATTTTTGAATAGTCAAATTTGAAATTAAAAATAGATTTGTTTTGAAACTATCCCGTCACAAGTGGGATCGGTTTACACGGATAACATTATTTGTTAAATAAATAAATTGAGTAATGTATATCCTGGTAAATGTTTTTCTCAACAACATGAGTATGAATACGATTATTTAAAAAAACATTAGGTAAACAAAAAGGTGAACAACAATTTTGATAACAATTTAAAAAAAAAATTAATTACTTAAATACTAGTATGTAAAAAGAAATAGTCTTATTCCATTAAGGTAATGTAGGAGGGCTTTATATCATTTTTATGATAGAGATTACAGACAAGAGGATGCTGTTCAACTTTTGTTTATGAAACATTTAAATAAAGGCAACAGTAGTATGATGAACAGCTTGTTACCAATTCTGTGCTGCAGAAGAGTAACACCTTTCAGCACTTGGATAAAGAAATACAAATGTATATACATAATAAAAAGGTTGTCTTGCATTTATGTACCGTGACAGTAAAAATTGACGTCACACTTTATCTGAAACATATACAAGAACCAAAATTAAAACAACATATCTGACCAACATAGGCCAGAGGTTCCTGACTTTGGACAAGCGCAAAAATGTGGCTAGGTCAATCATGTTTTGTGAAATCTTAATCTTCATCTAGCCAAAGTAGAATAAACAAAAATACAGTATACGTACTGTAAAACTCAGTTTAAAAGAAGTCCGATTCCGATGTCAGAATAGATAACAGAAGAAACTAAGCAAACAAAACAAAAAACATAAATCAAATGTACTAGAATTTACGGACATACAAACTCTAGACCACAATCAAATTGATTGAAGATCATGCCATTATCATTTGAAAATCAAGCACAATTCCATCCATAAGGGGTTTAGTATCATGCCATCATTAAATCAACGGGAAGGAAAACACCCTGTTATGTCAAAAACTGGTTTTAGACTATAAACGTGTTTATTTTTCTTATGAAAAAACATCTATTTCAAATATATAAATACCAATTACCAAATAAATGGTAAAAATGTCTAGACTAGAGTGAGAGGTGTTTTAAAATTAAGAGGCCTCTATAATATTGATTAGACGGTGCAATGGTAAAAATGTACCTAGGCATGGTTCAGAGTGTACAAGCATATGAAAGTATTATCTGATTCATATGCATAAACTTTATAAATATTTAAAAGCTATATGAATTAAATTTTAAAGGCCAAATGCATGGTCTTTATTTTTAATTGACATTTTATTGATCATGTATAATGTAAAATAGTATCTCCAGTTTTGTGAACTAATACATGTAGCTAAGGATTTTACCAATAGTACTTGAGTCTATTGTACACGCGTTTATTTATTCAAAATATACATGATAAGATACATGTACAAGACACAAATTGCATACTGCATTATTTTTGTTATTAGTGTATCATTTTCTGGCCATGTAAACGTTAACATTTGGCAAAATAACTCCAACTTGTATATTAGTTAAAACAAAATGATTACTCTACATGTTAAAATCCTTAACATACATTTTCATGTTCAATGTACATAAATGCAAGGCAACCTTTTTATTATGTATAAACATATGTATTTCTTTATCCCAATGCTGAAAGGTGTTACTCTTCTGCAGCACAGAATTGGTAACAAGCTGTTCATCAGTCTTAAATGTTTCAAAAACAAAAGTTGAACAGCATCCTCTCGTCTGTAATCTATACCAAGACCCTCGTATATGTCTTTGGTGATATTAATTATAAAATAAAAAAATACCACTCATTGTACATTTTATCTAATTGTAACAATGCTGTAAAAATAGGTACGCGTTGTAGACGTAGAAGTTTTGTAGAAAATACTATTTGGTAAAAGTAGAAGAGTTGATTGAGTACGAGTTGATGACGGTATCAGTTTACGTGTATCCACGAAAACAACAACAGACACACCGTTATGATTGCTTTGAAAAAAGTACCAATCAATCGTGATAAAAAAATGAATCTGGTTTGAAACTTGCATCACATAGGTATTTAATCCTAAGATATGTGTTATGATTGCTTATTGAAAAATGTTTCCGTTAATTTATCAAAATTTCGTTAGGGGCCAATATTTGCCGTAGAAAATATCAAATCAAAATTATGCTATGGTGAACAAAATATAATGGTAAACAATCCTACATTAATATTTAAGCTTTCTGTAAAAACGAGAATGAGGTAGTTGGCTAACATGGTGGCAATGTTATAAAAATCCTTAAATTTTCAAAATCGCATCACTCACTCCCTTATTTAAAAAAAATCAAACTAAAGATGTACGTTGGTCAGGATAAAACATATGACGCCAATAAATCCTACCAATAAGAAAAGATTTATGTCAAATGGTCATTGAGCATTCATGTGAATGGACGGTCGCTATACCAATACCCCGCAGCATAAGTACGGAGAGGACAAAATACGTGGTTTTAAAAAAACCTGACTGCAGTAAATTTACGATGCAACACTTTCAAAGGACGAAACATGCATACATACATACATCGCATCATGACAATTATCTTTGAAATGCATTCCGGGCGGCTTACATAAACATAACATATATGTATGATTGATTGATCGATTTATTAATATTTGCTCCATTCGGCATCAGCGCAAACAGGCTGTATTGCGACGAATTTTAAAATGTGTATCATATGTTTCGAACGGCGATTGCCTACTGTTGTCTATATTTAAAGACTTTCTTCGAATAAATTATTTATTTTATTAAATTTATTTCCTAGTGAAACAAAAATATCGAACTTCAAGGCAAATTAAAATCGGGGAAGTCAATAAAAACTTACTAACTCGAACAATATCAATCATTGGAAGAACTGAAAAACAACTGCAATATTATTGATCTGGTACAGGATTTGCGAAGAAATCTTGGGCTAAACCTGGTTTTGTAGCTAGCTAAAACGTGTATAACAGTTGAAACCTGTATCACTAAAGAAAAAAAACCGATGACGTAGAAGAGAATTAATTCTATAATCGCAGTAAAGATTTAAAGAATGAATTGGCTCATGCAAATACCGTAGATTTTCATTAAGAGTAAATGAAGACAAAATCTTTTTGTTAACACAGGATCCCAGATGACAGTTGAAACCTGTATCATTGTATGGACTTGCTTTTTTTTCACAAAAGAAAACCGATGACGTAGAAGTTAATTACTTCTATAATCAAAGTAAAAATTTGATGAATGAATCGACTCATATTAAATTCCGTAAATTTCCATTTGGAGTAAACGAAAACCAAGACATTTTGATAATACAGGATCCCAGATAACATTCATATCCCCACTGACAATATAACTTATTTGATGCTCCCTGACAATCATTGATCAAAAGGAAAAATGAATATATCAACAAAAAAATATGTGTTTATTTTTCAAATACAAAAAATTGATTTATGTATTTTACACATTGTCGTTAGTCCAATCAACGTTCTAAATTCAAAAACAGTAAACACAATAAAAGATAGTTTTATGAAATATTTATCAGTTTAATTCTAAAAGGTATTGATGTAGTTTTTTACAATGACTAAAAGAGAAGAATTGCAGAGGTAACATGTGTTTCATATTTGTTTTTCGTTAATTTCTTTTATATAAATAAGGCCGTTAGTTTTCTCGTGTGAATTGTTTTACATTGTCTTATCGGGGCCTTTTATAGCTGACTATTCGGTATGGGCTTTGCTTATTGTTGAAGACCGTACGGTGACCTATAGTTGTTAATGTCTGTGCCATTTTGGTCTTTTGTGGACAGTTATCTCATTGGCAATCATACCACATCTTCTTTCTTTTATATACAGAGACCATTACTGTGTGCTTCAGAAAATGCAATTAAAATACTAGATGTTTATCAATGTCTTACATCTCATGAAGATATTAAACCTAGGGTTTCTAGTAGCAAAAAATAAGTCTCAATTAATGAAATCTTCAAAATGCAATAAGAAAAGGGATATGGGGTGTCCATCTATACCACAAAATCAAAATAGGTACAGCAAAAAAGACCCCTAAAAAAATAAAAAAATAATTGAAAAGCCTGTCTTTCATCTTAAATACAGAACGAGTTATTTCTCTAAATCGTATCGCTATACACGCTATTGATAAAGTTCTGTCAGATGATATGTAGCTTCAATATAACGTATCCCAATCATATGTATCAGGACGGAAATTTACCTATAATGCTATAATGTACAAGAGCCTTAATTTATGTGTCATTTGGTCTCATGAGGAGAGATGTCTCATTGGAAAGCCTACCATATTTTCTTATACTTTTATTGGTAATACGTGCATGTACATACATCGCAATATGACCAACCTTTCCTATGACTGTAACATTCAACAGTTTTGTGTATTCAAAACATTTAAAAAGAGGAATGATTTTAGGGACTAGATACCTAGTGATGAAAGAGTTCAGAAATGTTTTCACCAATTTCATCCCATCTATGAATCTAGAGTTATAACGTTAGGCATGACGTAATTCATCAAATAAGAGTCAAAGCTATCCTAATAAATGTAACCTTGGAATTGTAAGGGAATCTTGTTGTTAAATTTAAAATGTTCAGGTGACCTGTTATGTCCCTTTGTTGGAATTGTTGACAGAAAATTAACCGACAATAAAGGTGAAAGAAAGAGGCACTTTCCCTAAAAAAAACCAAATTGTACGGAATGCCCCTTGGTATGCTTCAAAATATATATAATTTAATTGTGTTTCTTGTTAAGATATGTAATATGCAGACGTACATTGGGGATTATAGTTTAAGGGATAACAATCATTGAAAAAGGTATGAATAATATATTTACAATCACTTTGCTTTCAAGTTTGTAATTGGAAAATACACAATGCAAATCAGTCTCATCAAGTTACGACCGTGTCAGTGTCAGTATCATTAGTCGAGTAAAATAATTTCAAGTAAAAACACCACATTAACATGAAAGCTGGGTTCTTAAAATGTTTCTGTTTTATAGTTACTAGTTATATGACTTTAATTTCAAAACCTATTGTTGGCGATTTTTTTAAAATGACAGAAAGAAACGAATTTAGAAATAAACATATCAAAGGAAATTTAGTTAAATCTGTGACGACAGAGACTAGTATTGAGTGCTTTAGACAATGCAGTAAATTAATTAGATGTTCGTCAATGTCTTACAACAAACAAAATAAGATTTGTTATATGTACTCTAGGTTAAATACATATTCAGATGGAACCATGGAAGATGGAATGATGTACTATTTGAAAGGTTAGTTTGTCGATAAAAATGTTTAAATTGTTTCGATATTTGAAGTAATATATTGAGCCAAAAGTTCCTAGTGGTATAATTAAAGTAATGATAAATTGGACGGACGCCATTCTGATTTGATTGACTTGTACGGAATATCTGTGTCTCAAGCGCATTTGGTGACCTGTAGGGCTTACAAAAACGTCATTTGGACACTTTGTGGTTAATCTCTCAATTATATCACACATCCATGTTTTTTTTTATTATTAAAATCGCATTTAATAAATTTTCTAGAGAATTTACACTTCCTAGAGACTGACTCCTGTGAATACTGAACTATCCGCTAAACTGGAATAATAACTCCTCATCTAAGTGAGTTGGTGAAGGGTTTAGGAAGTTGATTGTAAGATTTTCCAGTATATCATTAATTTTGATGTTGTCTTAAATTCATGAACATGAAACATACTTTAGTATTTGTCAACAGGATTTAACAATAAACATAAATATAAATAAGTGTTATTTACACAAATTAATATGATGACGATTAGATAACCTTATTTATTTTCTGCGTCCTATATAGATATAGGAAGATGTGGTGTGAGTGCCAATGAGACAACTCTCCATACAAATAACAATTTAAAAAGTAAACCATTATAGGTTAAAGTACGGCCTTCAACACGGAGCCTTGGCTCACACCGAACAACAAGCTATAAAGGGCCCCAAAATTACTAGTGTAAAACCATTCAAACGGGAAAACCAACGGTCTAATCTATATAAACAAAACGAGAAACGAGAAACACGTATATATTACATAAACAAACGACAACTACTGTACATCAGATTCCTGACTTAGGACAGGTGCTATATCCATTTTTGCATTTGTCTTAATCAAGAACGCTCATACCAATAGACATTGATCTATGAGATCTAAACATGAGAATACCTATATGACCAAAAGAGACCTGAACACATTTCCAATTCATATAAGGCCAACCTTGGCTGAGGGAGTTGGAACCTTATTTTCTCAATAGTTTATTGATTTTAATTGGGGAAAAGTTAGAATTACTAAAAAAACCGAGTGAACACCATTTGTAAAGCAGAACGTAAAGTTTAAGGATAATTCAAGAATCTTTTAATTCTTCCTGAGAAGCTCCTGTGTGAATGCTCCTGTATATCAATTGCAATAAAGTTACAAGTCGTCAAGAAAAAGAGCATAATTTGATCCTATTGGAATACCAATTGTTTGTTGACAAACACGTCCTCTAAAGGTTAAAGATATGTTGTGAATCAATCATCGTTAGGATGTCAGTTTAGGGGTATCGTTCATTATCAGAGTGCTTATTCTTTTTTTTTTTTACAAAGCATGAGTAAAATAACCTGTGTAAAATAAGATATTTGTACATACAGTGGCCATTAGTTTTAATGAATCCATTTTTTTTCAATGCCTTCTTATGTTTGGAATGAAAATACTTTTATTAACGTTAGAAAAGTCAAAAGATTGCATACTCTTGAAAGAGATATAAGATATCGAGTGTATGTACTCTAACAGACCATTTGAATATTTAAGTATCCACATTTGGTTTATATCATCCCTAGGGTAAGTGTTGGTTGCTGGTAAAGTTGATGCTAAGTGTTTAGAAAGAGGTTTCGTGGAGAAAACTTCAGATACCTAAAACGGAAGACGGACGAACAAATGGACATAAGTTAGATATACATATCTTTGTTGAAAGAAAATAATATTAATCCATTTTTATCAAATAATAACAGCAAAACGCCTCGGAATTAAGGGTCCTCAATAATTCTTAACTTCTTACTTTATTTATGTTATATGACTTTTTTTCGAACGTCACTGATGAGTCTTTTGTATATAAAACTCTGACATCTGTGACGAGTTTACAGGGGGGGGGGGACTGATTCTCTTTTGGTGAGTCAAACCATTATTTCGTAATTATTATGTATATTAAAAGGTTTTAAAATTGATCAGTTTAAATTTTTACTCGCAATACGTTGTAAGAATCTTGATATTTCAATGTTTTATACAGATATTTGATGAATCCCTTTATAAGATAGACGTTGTTTAGTTGTGGGTCAGCAATGATTCTCAACTTCTTGATTTATTTGCCCTTTTTTACTTTTTTTATTCGAGCGTCGTTGGTGTGTCTATATGGCCTCTGCAACCCTTCAGTTATCTATGAGGAGTTGATTACATCATTTTACAAAACAGAAGTAAAAAATGTTATATCCAAATATTACAGATGTTAATAACTGTCCTACAGAAAAAGGATATACATATAAATCGAGTCTCATGCTGTGCATCAAGTTTCATGATGTTGAGGTAAAGTACCAGAACGCAGCTTCTACATGTCAATCAGACAATGCATCACTGGTTAGAATAGATAGTCAAGAAGTTCAAAAAGTTGTGTATTCATATCTAATATGTGAGTATTTCTTTATCATTTTCCTAATATGTAAAATAATGTTTATTCTTTTGTGAATAGTTCAGCAAGAGTAAAATTTCTTAAAATATTACGGTGATTTGATGTATATTAAAAAAATATGCTGATTTACACATGTTTTTGGACCAACAATATTCAGCACTGAAACTCGAGAAAAAAGTATGGAAAGTTAAACTTCTAAATAATTTGGGAGCAATTAAAACAAAAGAACTTACACCGACCAGTTACAACCAGAATAAAACCAATGTTAATAATTTAGCTTATTTCATGAAGTCCACTACTACTAATACTAACTATGGCGTGTTGGTTTTCTTGTAAGTCAGTTAGCATACTATTTAGAACAACTATCCTAAAATTGCATGGCACGTTCATGAACAAGTGACATTTGGGCTCATAACGGTCAAAATATATTTCTCAATTAAAAATGTTTGATTTATATAAATTCATTTGCTAGGTTTAGTAGGCAGCAACATCAAAAGCCATTTTTTTGTCAGAAAAGGGTCACGTTAACATACTTTCTAAGTGGGCAAAATTGTAAGCTTTAAAAGTACACATCGAAGTAATTATAGGTTGTTAATCAATAATTTCCTTTTCATACATGTAAATCAACCATCTAAAAATATGTGATATGCTTACCAATAATACAACTCTCCACCAGAGAGCATATGACAGGGACGTTATCAACTAAATGTCAACGTTCGGCCTGTACAAATGGGCAAAATAAATTCCAACAGCCATTTACGGCCCTGACATGACAATTATAAAACAGTCAAAACAAGAAATTAAGAAGCTGATAAATGTACAAACCAAAAAAAAAACCAAAACAATGTACTATACATAATAAAACGATAACCACTAAACTCACGCTACAGCTTTGTTTTAAAAGAAGTATATTTGAAGTCTTGGTGTCATGTTTTTGTTATACTGTAAACAATAGAATTGTGGAAATAAACTCATCATAGATACCAGGATTGAAATTTTATATTTACGCCAGACGCGTGTTTCGTCTACAACACTCATTAGTTACGCTCGAATTCAGTCTATGGAAGAAGCGTATCGATAAAAACTTTTCTTATATCAATGAGCGATATTGTCTAATATCAATTGTAAATATGCAGACATTCCATGCGGAAAATGATGTTTTCGGCAACGAAAAATTATGAAAATACTAACTTTAAAACTTATTGTTCAAATATAAACAACAATTGAGTCTAAATATACATTCAGAAGTTAGTTAGAAGCTAAAGTTTATGTCCGTGAAAAATTTGAAGTGCTGTGTTTTTCTTATATACATAAATAAACAATGCGGTACTTTTAAAATATCAATGCGATACTTTTAAAATATCAATGCGATACTTTAAAAATATCATAGCGGTGTTTTTGTAATATCTATAATAGTAATTATTAGTATTAATATTTGACTGCTTTCTCCAAATTTTGACAATTTTACCTCTTATGTCTGTTTTGTTCATGCATCGTTGTAAATATGACAGAATTTGATGATACTGTCATACACGTGACAGGTTTAGCGCAATAAAACCAGGTTCAATCCACCATTTTCAAAATTTGAAAACGCCAGTACCGATAGGGTTTAATAAACAATGTTGTAATCAAATAGCTAAGTATCAAAATCATTGTTCACATATATATAACATTTAGCAAATTTATAATGAACGCACCCAAATAATATATATCAGATATGCTCGTAACGCATGCATGGAAGACTTTCTTTATTGAAAACAATGAAACTAACTTTTGACAAAGATGAATCATACTGTACTCGTTCAGATTGATTCGACAAAATTTGGCCTGTGCTTTTTTGAATCTCCTTTTTGTATACAAATTAGACTGTTGGTTTTCCTGTTTGAGTGGTTTAACACTAGTTATTTTTTGGTTCCTATATAGCGTGGTGTTCGCTGAGAGTCAAGGCTCCGTGTTTAAGGCCCTACTTTGATCTATAATGGTTTACTTAAAACAAACTATTACTTTGATGGAAAATTCTCTCATTCGAACTCATGCACCATCTTCTTAATATATCTATAAATCTTATATCAGATAAACCCCTTATAAATAACTGCTTTCCTGTCCTTCAAAACGTCATTTGGGTGCTGAATCTTTTGTTAAGTGCACACTTCTAAAGCTTTAAAGGCAACGACAGTTATGATGGTACAAGAACAATTACGTCAATAAAAATACCAAATAAACAGCACTGAACGATCTAAATGTATAAATATAGAAAAAATATATACACATTTCTTACGTAAACAGACATTTACATCTTATTCATTTGTTTTCTAAACATTTTTTTTTAGTATTCATTGAAGAAATGAATTTATAACAAGCGATACGGATTGTTATTTATACGATCGATTACTAGTCAAAAACGCAAGTCAGATCTCTGTGGTAACAAAGCAACGGAATGCCCTCACGGTCATCGCGATGAAAAAGAGCGTCCAGGCGGCGAGCTGATTATGTTCATAGTGATATCGATTTACCAACGGGGAAAGTCTTTGATATTAAAAAGGAACTGTTTTCCTTCTCAATATTTTTTCTATGTTAATAATAAATACATTCCATTCTCAATTTTATTTTCTGTTTGACAAGATTTTTGATTTTCGTTGTATCTGAAGTTGTTCAATTTATAGTCTGAGGCTACTCAGTTGGTATCTTCAAAGTTCGAAACATCAGCATTTGTACATTTTAATTTGTTTGGAATATTTATTTTACCATTTGAATATTTATTGTTATTTGGAGCTGTATTGGATTGGACTGTTTGAAAGAATGTTTTTTTAAGTAATGATATGTATGGTTCACAACGAAGTTGTCGGTGCAATATAGTTTTATCCGTGTTAGAAATTCCGTCATTCTGAAATTCCGTCATTCTGAAATTCCGTAATTTCGAAATTCCGTCATTCCGTAATTTCGAAATTCCGTCATTCCGTAACAAACCATTATACGGAGGTTTTTTTTTTAAACGCCTTCATATATTGGGCTGACTTTTGTTATGTGAGTTGACCATGTTGAGTTACAGATCAAGTTTAAGTTTTGTTCTGCTTGGCTAATTTTTGCTGAAATTACGGGCTATGGACTTTGATAAATTGTTGAAAATTTCAGTTATACAGACTTTTTTCCAAATGCTTTCAGATATTGGACTGATTTTTTTTTGTATGTGAGCTAACTATGATGATTTGTAGATGAAATTTAAAATTGTTTTGCTCCGCTAATTTTGGCAAAAATTAAGGGTTAACAACTTCGAAAATTGTTGAAAATCACAGTTATACTGACTCTTTTTCTATACTTCTCTAGATTTTGAGCTGATTTTTGACATGTGAGACTACCATCATGTTTTTGTCCACATTTGTTATTGAAATTGCAGATTTTTCAACATTTTAAGACGGGACAATTCGTGTCGCTTTGACATATCTAGTTTTTGTCTGTTTCGATATTACCCATGTGGATAGGCTATAGCAGTGTGACCTCAAAGGCAGATCCAGCCGTTTTCAAAAGGGGTTCCAAACCTAGGATAAGGGGGTGGGGTCCAACCATATGTCCCAATTCAAATAGATATAGGAAGATGTGGTGTGAGTGCCAATGAGACAACTCTCCATCCAAGTAACAATTTAAAAAGTAAACCATTATAGGTTAAAGTACGGCCTTCAACACGGAGCCTTGGCTCACACCGAACAACAAGCTATAAAGAGCATTGATCGGCCACTGGGCCTATATTAGAATCTAATAGGTTGGTAGTCTATTTACAACCGCATTTAAATTCCACCATTGCATCATCACTTCAATCAGAATTAGTCGGTTAAACCATGTGATTGAAAACAATAGACTGAACAGGTTGTTAACACTTTCAAATATCAATAGGGTCAAGCAACATTTTTAAAATGACAAGATCGTGTAAGCGTTAATTTTGTTACAGATACGAAATTTTAGTGATATTGATCCTCAAACATTAAGCCGGTCATGAACTAAGTTTGTGAATTATGTTTGCGGTTCTTTTGACATGCATTGTGATGTGTCATCGTATTAACTTTATATTAGAAAACTATAGCAGTTATATTAGAAAAGAATCGCATTCATAAATTTTTGATATTAAAAAAATATCGCTATGATATAAGACAAACATCGCATTGATATTTTAAAATATAGCAGTATCTTTGACTTATAGGCGATTTTGGCTTATCCAACAATTGAATTCATCTCAATTGCATTCTACATAATTTGCTACATGACATTCATTGAATTTGTACATCTACAAATGATAAATCGTGCATTTATGTCTCATTTATTCAACAATTCAATTTTCTCGTTTAAATACACCTTGCTTGGTATAACTTAAAATAATTCATAGAAATTATACAGCAGACGTATGTCTTGTTAAATGTCAGCCTGGTTTAAGAAAAGAATCATTACTTTATACCGAGAAATCTTCGTTCCTTCATAAAAATGTAAACATTCGTCTGAGATTTCCCACAATGCAACTCGTTGATATAAGACAATATCGCTCATTGATATAAGAAAAGATTTTATCGTATCGCACCTTCCATAGACTGGAATTGAGCACTACAGAATTCCACCATTTAATTCAGGATATTAATATTTGAACACAGAATTCCCCCACAATTTTTAGGATCAATGAAATTGGGAAAGTTTCAAGTTTTTGGTGGGTTTCGTGTTGCTTAGTCTTTAGTGTTATATGTTGCGTCTTGTGTACTATTATTTGTCTGTTTGTCTTTTTTAAGCATGGCGTTGTTTATTTTCGAGTTTTATGAGTTTGACTGTGCCTCAGTTTTTTTTTTGCCCCTCTCCTTAACACTAATTTGCGAAAACTAGAACAACAGTTTAACATATTCTTAAAATACTTACCCAAGTCAGCAACATAAACTGTATAGACTTTTTGTATGTGCAGATGATAAAAAGTTTACCAACAGTAAAGCCTATATACAAGGCAACAGAAAACAGAACACAGCAGAATGGGAATTCGATGATGGAACCCTCATTTCATACATGCCATGGAATCTGAACCAAAAACAACCAGAAGCGCATGATCAAATATTCTTATGTTTCAATGTTGTAAACCAGGGCATGTGGCATGACTGCATTGGGACACAATTATTTAGATTTGTTTGTGAAAGATATTTGTTCTAGTTTGAATATAATAAAGATATCTTGTTACTAAGGTTTCAATATGTTCCGCAAAGTCTTATACACTTGAGTAAAGTTAGTATTTAATAACCGATGTTTGTGCTGACAAAATATATAGATTATAACATGGCATTTTTCATATCAGACCCCTTATTAGCCCTTGGTCATGATATCAGTCTGAGAGCAGACAAGCTCGAGGGATGAGTTTGACCAAGGGCTGATAAGGGGTCTGAAATGAAAAAATGAAATGCTATGTTCTTTTTATCATATACTTCAACAGAAGACATGCAGACAAAAACTTTAAATCTTTGAAAACATGAATTTGTTGTTATTTGATTTGTATTTTTTTATAATATATTTTACTGATCCTTACATTTGTTTTATTCAATTTCATGTGATTTATCTCTATGTTTAGATAAAACCCTTTTGTGTAAATGAACATAGATATGTTTAACAATTAAATTCACGAAAAGTGTAATTATGTAGTTGGTTCTTTCTTTCTTTGATAATGACCTTTTGAACGAGCATTTAGAATATAATATCACTGTAAAATATATTTTGTGTTGGTACTGACCAAGTGTAAACTTGTATGTGGTGTCTGTGTCCATGTATTTGTGAAATTATATGAACGTTAAGTTTGTTCCATAATGGAATAAGTGGCGTAAAAACATATTCTTGTATAAATTCAATACATATTATGGCTTGTTTTTTTTACTTGGAATAGGAAAATATGCACCAAAATGCTGCAGTTACTGGAGACTTGGGTATAACACTTATTTTCCATAAGCAGTGGAAAAGCAGTTTTCGTTTGTGTTTTATATTAAATAACATGAGCTCAAGTCAGTTTAATGCAAAACTTCATAAGTGATAATACTATTATAAAAGATAAGTGTGTTAAAATCGGGAACATTTAGTGAGTTACCTTCTGTGAACTAAATTTAAGTCATTTATAGTGTCCTATGAACAAAGAAACATTGCAAAATAACTTAACCTTTCAGTCACAGAAGTGCTTTCGCCAAATTCGGATGTGGCGTTGCTCCAATAAGGATTGAAACCCAGAGATATGAAAATATCGTTTTAGAAAACAGAGTGTGCAATATTTGTACCGGTTTTCTTGAAGACGAAGCGCATGTTTATAAAGTTGTTCCCATTATGACGATTTACAAACCATTTATATTATATTGCTGAAACTGCTAAAGAAACTTTCAATACTTTGATAACCAAAAGTTAGTGTTTTTATTCTAAGATGAAAATATGATATGTGTGAGTGCCAAATATATAAAAAAGAAGATGTGGTATGATTGCCAATGAGACAACTATCCACAAAAGACCAAAATGACACAGACATTAACAACTATAGGTCACCGTACGGCCTTCAACAATGAGCAAAGCCCATACCGCATAGTCAGCTATAAAAGGCCCCGATAAGACAATGTAAATAATTCAAACGAGAAAACTAACGGCCGTATTTATGTAAAAAAAAAATGAACGAAAAACAAATGTGTAACACATAAACAAACGACAACCACTGAATTACAGGCTCCTGAACCTGTAATTTAATTTAAAAAGGCGTAGAACTTTTTTATAATGTAAATAGTATTTTATTTCATATTGTGTAATGTATTATAGCTATGCATTTCAATAGTCTCCTATAATTGAAATTTTGTATAGAATGGCTCTCATATTATATAGTATTGTTTTACAATGTATTAATATTGATTGTAATTGTTGAGACTTTGGCTGAATTGATTATTAAACACAAGCCAATAAAAATTAAACCAATAAATAGGTAAAAAATTTAATTAACTCTACTAAAGAATTGATGTACCACATGCATGAATATGATTCCGATAGTAGATAATGTAGAAACTCCCATTAGTTTCAATTCAAACAATACAATCAAAGTGATTAAAAGCACTGAACAGTAAAGATTACTTCAAATTATCAGTGGGAAGTAAAACCAAATATTTCATTGGTTGTAGTTGATTAAACAGCTATTCTATACAAAGGAAGATAACTCCATTTTTTAAGATGAGGTTAACAATGACATAATTTATATTTTTTAGAACATTTTTAGATTCATGCACCTTGCAAAAGTTGTGTAGTTTTTTGACAAGTGTAACATTATTTTGTTCCTTGAATATTTGAGCATATATTACATCGATAAATTTCTGGAAACGTTCATGGATAGGATGTATAGAATATTATGATCGATGCACTATATGTTGTGTATCAAAAAAAGGTAATGATAAGCCTTGGAATATTTAGATATCAAGTCACACCCATAAGGATTTGATTACATTCCATGCAATCTTTACCTAAAACAGTTTGTAGAATGAAATCATTAATTTATATTTCAATTAAAATGTCATTTGTTGATTGTAAATTCAAATATTGTTGATCAAATAAAATGATGAAAACAAACAGGAACTAAAGAAATGAATTACCTATACCTTGAAAAGATAACAGGATTTTGAAATTATTTGCCTTTACTAGAATAATTCAGAAAATGTTAAATATTGTAAAACATCACAGACTATTGGTGTAGTCTTTGATTAAAGACATAAAACAATATATAACTGTGAATGACTAAGTTATTATACAACATATCATGTGTACCATTTTATAAAAGTGGTAAACCTTTACTACAAGCTTTAGAAACAGACCACCTCTAGTGAAACAGAAGACAATAACAATCAAAACTAAGGAGTAAACAAAGACTCATTAAACCAAAGGTCATTTACATCAACAGTAATAAATAATAAATAAGAAAAAGAAGGTTAGGCAAATTCTGATTCATATGCAAGTATCCAGTACTTATTTTTTTTTTATATGTTTTGGAGTTTAGTATGACATTCATTTTCACTGAACCAATGAAGTACACATTTTTGTTTAGGGGCCAGCTGAAGTCTTGTGAAGAATTTTCTTGCTATGTTAAAGACCCATTGCTGGTCTTCGGCTGTATTCAGCTCTTTGGTCAGGATGTTGTCTCTTTGACACATTCTCCATTTCCATTCGCAATCTTATATTCAAACTGTATTGAGTATTCATGTGCTAATTCTGAATTATGAATTTCTTCAGTTGGTCTTGCTTAGTGTTTATGAGAGAATCTTTTAAAGTCTTTTTTTCCAATGTATTGACAACCTTTTCAAACGCCACACAAATAAAAACTTAAACATATGCTATAAACACATTCAAGACAATATAATCTCAAATATTAAGTTAGAGATATACAGAGGTGTAACAACTCATTAACTGCTGAACTTCCACTTTTATTGATTTAAAAAACAAGGAAACTAATTAAAAAAAAAAATAGAAGATATGATGGCAATATTGGACAATTTGCTTCATATAAAAAACAATATGCATAATTGTCCATTATTATTATCTAATGGATCATCATTCAGACTTCAGCTTAATCTACAAACTGTTTGGTGTGTGTATGAATTTTAGCACTGTTTTGACACAATTAAAATTCACAATCATATAACTGGTTAGCGGTGGTGAGTGATTTTCTTAAATTGATGTCAGAAGTCATAGATCATCTCCATATCAATTAAAACACAAGAGAATCAAGTCCTAATACATAGATAAAATTCAATCAGTCAGAGGTAAACCTCATCAGGTAAATGGATAAATTAGTTTAGATGGTGCTTTAAGGTTCTGGGGAGAACTACTTATAACCACTTGGTAAAACTTTATCACACTTGTTGTAAGATCTTTTTCCAACTTTAATGTCAGAGGTGCAAGCCTATTTAAGACCATGCAAATATCAGGATTTTAAATGATTGAAAGATAAATATGTCAAAACCAGAAATCACCAACTGTGGTGACTGCATTCCTTAAAGCAGGGAATATAAATAAGTGTAGAATTGAGAGTCCTAAGTCAATATGGAATAAAACAGCAATAATGTAAGGCCTATGGAGAATAGAAAATATGTGCCAAATTCACAAGTAGAACTGTGTGTTATTACTCACTAATGACAATCCATTTGTTGTTGTTGGTTATATATCAGTATGTTAAAGGGCAAAAAAATGCAGAACACAAAAGAGCAAGTCCACAATAAGCCAAATAGAAATTTCAGGGAGCTCTTATTTGTAGGTAACAGGAAAAGTGTGATGAAATTTCATAAAGCTCTGATTTGCACTGACCCAAAAATATCTGACGAAAATTTCATATATGGTTATTGTGTTTAGAAACTAAGTATTTGGTTTAATAACAGTACGTTAACAAGTATAAAATGTTTTGTCGTCCCTGAGAAAAAATGCAAAGAAGTATCATTGGATGGACAGAGAGGGGCAGTTGTAATCTAAAGAAAGGGGTAAAAAGTTTGTTTTTTTTTATTTAGAGGGATAATATAATTAAACACAAAATAGTAAGTATGCCAAGTCTGATGAAGATAAACCATGTGGTTAAATTCTAGTATACGGTTCTAACCTTCAACCTCTACTTGACTTTGGATCTTCTCCAGGTAAAAATGTCAACAAAATATAAAGACATGAAACAATATGTGCCTCCACACACACATAAGCACAAAGAGATGTAAAGTTTCTAAACTGTATTCTCCAGTTCAACTTTCTTTGGAGCAGATATTCTATCTGAAATTGTTAATTATGAAAGCTGTGTTTTTGAACAGTTAAGACATACAATTGATTTCTTCATTATGGTATATAATTTCCTATACTGAAAACATGTCCCATTATTTTTTGTCCTCAATACATGTTGTCTGTGTAGTGTTCAGATATAGAAATTTGCGTTCTGTCAGTGCTTCTAACTTTTCATGGTTCAATTCTAAAAACAAACAAAAAAGAAAAATCAAATGTCAAATACATTACTCTATACTCAGAAATGTTTTGTAATTATTAAACAATGGACAACATGCAATTCTAATTATTGCTTTTCCAGGAAATATGTAGATATTAAATAATAATATACTAGCCATTATGCGTCAAATAGACCACCAGTGAATGGACCATTGCACTTCAGCGAGACAACAGCACTTCATCATCCCTTTTGCATTTCAGGGAACTACATATTAATGTGATTTAAATGTCTTCACTTGGTGGCAATTAAGGCACTGCCATTTGAAAATGTGCTTGTTCAAGAGTTTTATGACAATCTTCCTAATCCTAAAGGTGCAGTATGCTTTGAAACAAAATACAATAATTGACTGGTTTTGAGGTGAACAGCCACTTTTTTTAAAAACTGATTACCAATATGTTACTCTAGGCTTACTAACCTTGACAACAGTTAGGTTTGTGGATAAAACAAATTAGCTTTTGCTGTAGAACCCAGTCTAATATTGTTATTATGCTGCCATATTAAAACCATCAGATTAACAACACCTCTGTGGTCAACAGTCCGGTGGCTATTGACCAGTTACATTAAATTTGGAAAACATTTAAACTTCTTCTTAGCTGCCCCTTTCTCATTATATAGGAATATCTTATGAAAGTAGGAGAGTTTTTCATAATCATGTCAGGGGTTAAAATTTTTTGTAACAGCTAACTAGCCCAAGACTTGTTGGCAGCAGGATTTCACTAGCCCTGTTGGAAGAACTGCTAGTCCATCAAAACTGACCTGCTAGCCCTAGTATGCCGTAAAAATCAAGAGTTTGCGGCCTAATACAAAATGTGTGTCCTTTGTTTTGAAGAAGACATTATACATGTTATACACTGTATTTCATATTTTTTGTTAATCTGCTATTTATTCTGTTGGTGCTTAACCTAATTTAGTTGTTCCCACATTCAAAGCAGACTTTTTATTTGCGTGCTTGGGGCAATTAACGGCAATTTTTACAGAGCATCGTCTGTTTTTTTCATCACCAACAGCCAACCTTGCCAGAGGAATCATTGTGTCCTAGTTCTGCCAACTTTTTTTACAGGTAGTAAATATGGTAAATGCGTGAGTTTTTGGCCAAATTGTAAAGATCAAATACAAAACAATAGATCAAGGGCAAATGCTTCCAAATTAGCATGAAAATGTGTGAATCTCGCGATAAAGACTTGGCAGGCTTCCTGTCTTACTTTTTGGACCTTTTGGATTATAGCTCTTCATCTTTTATATAAGCTTTGGATTTCAAATAATTTGGCCACGAGCATCACTGAAGAGACATGTATTGTCGAAATGCGCATCTGGTGCAACAAAATTGGTACCGTTAATTTTATTACTACCACTGGGTCGATGACTCTGCTGGTGGACTATTAGTCCCCGAGGGTATCACCAGCCCAGTAGCCAGTACTTCGTTACTGGCATGAACATACGAATTTTTTGTGTTATTAAAATTTGCTGTTACAAAATATTATAAATTATTATAAATTAAGGAATGTATCTCCCTCATGCAAAGCTCTGATTCCTTTCACGGATTTGGCTATACTTTTTGGACCTTTTGGATTATAGCTCTTCATCTTTTATATAAGCTTTGGATTTCAAATATTTTGGCCACGAGCATCACTGAAGAGACATGTATTGTCGAAATGCGCATCTGGTGCAACAAAATTGGTACCGTTAATTATTAGACACTATAAAAACATTTCCACTTTTCCCGGTCGTATTTGGCATTTTTTGGGGGGATGAATTGTCAGTCTCATTACCCCCTTCATCTACAGTTTTTCGTTTTGAAACGGATAAAGTTCCTGGGGTTCCCGTATTAAAATATTAAGAAATATTTTGTTGCATGGTTTCGTGCTCAAGAGCTGTGCGACAAGACAGGTCAATACCGATCAATACATCATACCCCCAAATACCGTTAATTGAAAATCTCGGCATCAGCAATGTACAATAACCCAGGCCATGGTATGAGAAATCAATATTTAAAGTACTAGAATTGCAATCAACATACGATACCGAGCAGCCAGAGTTGTTTTTCTATTTTTAAAATATGTACAACAGGACCTGTACAAACCAGTTCAAATTCTTGGAATCCCGGATGACTTAATTGAATCGGATTGGCTAACATAGAATAGTGATGAAGGGATTTTCCACTTTCTATATTGGAAACGTCAAGAATTTTGTGTTACTAGTCCGTCGGGCATATCGGGTTACACATTTTAACTGCCCGAGGCGTAATTGATCTAGTCCCGGGCGTCGGGCTAGTGGAATTTTTAACCCCTGCATGTTTGAAAAAGGAACAATAACTTAAGATATGCATGCTGTAGCTGTCTCAATCTAAAGTCAATTAGGTCACTATTGTCAGAATTGAAAATAATACCTGCAAAACTAGTATTAGTTTACCCAAGAAACCTATATAACATATTTATCCCTTTTATATCCAAAATTTGGAACCCTTAATGACTGAAGTTGCTCTAAAACCCTTATATCATGGAAATAGTAAAAGTTGGGTAATTTACGTAAACCCTGTCTGAAAAATAATGGCAAGGAACTCAAATTTAACTCTATTGATTTTATTCAAATATCTTATCAAATATATTGTTCACTGTAGACGC
This sequence comes from Mytilus edulis, assembly GCA_019925275.1. Classification (NCBI taxonomy): domain Eukaryota; kingdom Metazoa; phylum Mollusca; class Bivalvia; order Mytilida; family Mytilidae; genus Mytilus; species Mytilus edulis. The sequence goes on along the minus strand of CM034351.1, from coordinate 102,797,383 downwards.
AACATATAAAACCTGAAATTTAAAGAACAAACTATGAAAAAATTAAGAGTCCCTTCAATAAGTGCATTAAAATTTTCAGAATATCCTTTTAAAATCCTTTTTAAATCAAGGGCGGATAATTAAACTGAATTTGATGGAACAATTTAAGCTTTTTGGATTTATCTAGAAAATAAGGCATGTGACCCCCAATTTCTATTTGCTATTTCAGAAGTATCTTTGAAAAGGAATTATCTCATTGAATGTTAACCCATTTATTCTATTGTTTTATTTTTCCTAAATAAGTCAAAATTAAGTTTCCCCCAATGAAACCCATATTCAATAACTGTGATTCACTGACTTTCAATTTTATACTCCAACAACTTATTTATTACCTCAAACAGTCTGCATCACTAGTTTCTCTATGCCTAACAAAACAGGGATAAGATTCGTTCTTCCTTCCTTTGTTAACAAGTTACATTCTTTACTGTATCTCACATCGGCCGACATGTTTTTGGTTTTGTCATTCTCAAGAAGATTGTCAAAGTATTTCTTACTGCTTTGTAGTGATACAAATGTTACCTAAAGACAAAACAAAAAGAAATAAATTAAGTATCAACTGCTTTACCTCTAAAACAGCATTAAACAGATATGTACTGATTTGTATCAGAATAATAAATGTACGCGATGAGACTAGTTTCTTTGAAAGTAGTTATTTAGACAGCTACAGTTATATTTTTTACATATAAACAATAAAACAATCATATGGTATTTTGGTATCTGTACTAATCTGTCCCCTACAGTCAGGGGTACTACTTGTACAAGTATTTTTTATTTACTTGAAGAAGTAAAAAAAATTATACATATATAAGTTAATTTTAATGGTTAATAATCTCCCCTTAATTTTCTAAAAAATTCACTTGTATAAGTAAATTTTTCTTACAAACCAACAAAAATTCTCAAGTTTTGAGATATAAAATCATGCCTTTAATGATTTTTCCCAGGTTAGCTCATAATTTTTTATTAGATCTCAATGTTTTATCTCATTAATTCATCAGGAAAATGATTGCGCAAAGATCTTAAGTATTTGCGCAAGGCCTTCAAAAATTGCTCCTTTGGGGCTTGTAAATGAGCAATGTTCTGAAGATAACAGACAAATTGGATTTTCATTGTCCATGAGATTATACTTAAATGATTAGTAAAGACATTTGTAAAGGGCAGACAATTTAAAATTCTACAAGAGCTAAGAAATCCTAATCATTCAAGAAAAGAAGATAGGATGACTTTTTAACTTAAGTAAAAAAATCTGAATGTCTAAGAGACATAACTAAGCCAATTTTTGTTTTACTATACAAGTAAATAAATTGTACAAGTATCCTACAAATTTACTTATATGTGTATATTTTTTTTCACTTCTTCAAGTAAATAAAAATTACTTGAATAAGTAGTACCCCTGACTGCCCTAGTTGATAGCTATATATACATGTAAAGTGAAAAACACAAAAATAAACATTTTCAATGTTTTGTGGTAAATTTCATCTAAAACACCTCTTTGACTGATGTATACTAGTGTAACAATGAAGTTGGTGACCCTATGACTATTTATCAGAACTTACCTTCGTTCCCTGCACAATAAATCCAAATACTCCATTGTAGTCAAAAACAGATGCTTCAGACTGAGTAACAGCTAACATATCTCCAATGTGTTGTCCTTTTAATCTTGTATGTACATGTTCAGCAATACTGTTTGTTTGTCTGCATCCTAGTCTTATTTTCTTGGCTTCTGATGATGATTCAGAATCCTGGTCTGGTGAATGACTGTATTCCTTTCTTACCTAAAAGTACATTGAAACATGCCACATATAATTAAATCTAATGTTGCTATATAGACAGCTCTGGCAAAAGCCATAAATATATATATCTTATATTCAATGGATATATTTTTTTCAATTCCATCTAAAGTTTTATTGCACATCTGACTGGCTACATTTTTTAAAAACTTTGATAATCCATGGAAAAATTGTGGTGTAATGTGATCTTAAATCATTCTTAAGAGACTCAGCCGAGCCATAAACGATTAAAAACATTTCTTTCTTAAACGCAGGACTTCATTCAACTTTTCGAAAACGGACTTTTAATTATTTTATAATGGCTATCAAATTCGTTTGCTTTGAATTTTTTTTGTCTACTGAATTATTAAATTTCTAATAAATTACTTTCTGTTTTTAATAAAACAAAATTTACATTTATAAAATCGATTATATTCTATATTTTCAGATTTCCAGGAGCTTTTTGAAATAATTTTCAAATACATGTATAAAAACAAGTCCAAAATATATGTTCTATTGTTTCTAAGCCTCCAACACTGCACTTATTTGTATCTTTCACTTTTAGTTTGAAGAGAAATTCCTCATGTATTTAATTCAATAAAATTATTCTTGGAATTAAAAAAAAGGGTTATTACATATGTACAGGAATTTATTTCCAATTTTTTGTTTGCATTGAGAATTATGGACCATTGAGATATAATTAAAATTGAAAGGACTTAACATGTAGAATCAACCAAACACTTTCATCTTTTATTACATGTATTAGATCAGAAAGCTGGATTGTGTAGATAAACCTCACCTCCACAACAGCAACTACTTTTGACACAAGTTTTGGTGTAATAGAACCTGTCCTAGCTGTGTAGCTACTCATTACAGCACCTGGTATTGATGTGACAGCCTGCTCTCCATGATGTAAATAATACCTGAAGCCTGGAGTGTTTGTTGTGTCACTAAAAAATACAAGGTGGTAAATGACATGTACATGTATATTTTTGGTTATCAGACCGACGAACAGATATGATAACAATAATAAATAATTGCTGCAAGAATTTTTTTAAATCTTGACCCTACCGAAAGACTGATATGGTTAATGAATAATGAAGATGAGAATTTGTTATCAGAATTGTGCATGTTCATTAAGAAATGTAAAAAGTTTTAATGGGATTTATCTCCTTTTACTACTTGTAATTTGAACTTTATATTTTCCCTATAGTGAGTTCTAGAGCACCCTCCCTTGATGAATCGTGTGATGAATCTTGCACAGTAGCAATGTCAACACTTGCTGCTGTGCATTAGTCCTAAGAAGAATCACTATTGAAGTATTCTCATAATATCTATTGGTAGTTCTGAATAAACTCCCCTTGCTGACCTCTGCATTGTTGTGATGTAGAAGTCGCTCCCTGCTGTGGACTAGTCATGAGGAGAACTACTACAAAATGAGAAAGTATATTTCTGGTTCTATTTTTATTTTTTTATTAAATCGGCCTCATTACACTCAGTGCTTTCTACTGGTATTATATCCTACATTGCTCATATTATCACTTTATTACTTTGTGTATTATGTAGTGTGAAATTTACTAAAACCTTCTTTAAAAGTAATCATTGTATTATGATCCATGTTTATGCATCTTGTCCAAAAAGGGCCCATAATTAGTAAAATAAAATAATGTCTAACATCTATGTCTAATGTCTATATAAAACTTCTTACTACTGAGAAGAAAATTACTACTAGTATGATGTGGCCATGGTCTATTGGTATACACTGCTACCTATTAGCAGGAACATATATATTAACGTTACTGTTCCCAGCTATTAGTAAAATCTAACATGAAAATAGATAAACTAAATAAGCTATTGGAAAGTACTGAAAAATCAGTATTGTAGGCCCTATAAAAAGTTGTAAAAATCCTTTTTGGGAAGAAGTTTTTAAAGCTTGGACAGATTTACAAAATAAATTCATACCAAACCAGATGCTCTGCAGGGCACATTTTTATACGACCGCAGTGGTCCAACACTGAACAGTTGGGGCAAGTATGGACCCAACATTCAAGCTTGATACAGCTCTGAATTTGGATTATGATTAAATAGTTGACACAACATAGGTTTCTGACACAGAATGAATGTGGTCTAATGAACTTAAAAAATACACTTTGCTGTTGAATATAAATCCCCTAAAAAAAAATACGACGCAGACAACATCATACCATTATACGAATTTTGCGGTCATATAAAAATGAAGACGAGTTTGCAGTAGATTCGCTCTGGAATAATGAAAACATAAAAATAGGAACAACATCTATTTTCTATAAAGATTGGATAGATATATAGAGATCTTTTTGATAAATGATTTATTAAACAATGAGGGAAAACTAATGACTTTTCAACAATTCCAAAACATTTATAAAATTAAGTCAAACTTTCTTACTTATAATGGGGTCATTACATCAATAAAATCATATAAAAAGAATGTAAAGAACTATACATCCATAAACAATCGTTGTAAAACACAAGGAACAATTATGTCGATTAATATAAGAATATTTTTTTTATCTAGAAAAGGCTCGAAAGATATGTATTTAATGCTTTATTTGAAAAAAGCAGTACTAAACTTAGATGTGAACAAAAATGGTCTTTAACTCTCAACAAAAATTTTGATTAGAAAACTGTGCATAATGTCTTTTAACACTACAAAAAGCTTAAAACTTCACTGGTTCCAATATAGAATAATACACAGAATATAGGGCACAAATAAATTTGTATTTAAAATTAAAATAAAACAAAGCGATAAATGTACTTTCTGCAATGAAGAAACCGAAGATATTGAACACATATTTTGGACATGCCATAAAATTGTAGATCTCTGGATAACACTCATGACTGGATTTATAAACAAACACAGATAATTATTCCATTTAACATAGACCCTGTTCACACTAGCATTTTTTTTTATCGATCTAATTTGAATCGATCTAAATAAAACCAGTTAGCGTTCACATTATCTTTAATCATATCGATCTCTATCTGTCTAATATGAACCACTGCGTTCACACTACAATTAAAAAAGCAATCGATCTAACCTTTTTGCCCGTAAAACTGTAAACACTGTGTATAAATAGAACTGATTAATCAAATTCATGTGCGGATACACTGATACACACACTTGGGAAAAAAAATTGGATAAAGTTATTGTTTCTCTTGAATCACAATTTAAAATTTTGATACTGGTGTTATTGCAGTTTTCTTTAATTTTGAAAAAAATAACTGTAGCAACGAAGTTACAACACAACGCCGGAAATACTGCGGTTCCTGCAAAGAAAAAAAATCAACATAAGAAAAGAAGACACAGATTTTGCAAATCTATGCTATGGCGAAGACAACATGTTTACAGTTTGTTTTAAAGGTCTTTTAACTGAGAAATATGGGTTAAACAACGAACCTCTGAGATAGTTTTGCCGCTATACATGCGCATACATTATTTATCATTCAATCATACTAGTTTAAACCGATCTCTGCGTTCACATCTCAAGTAAGATCGGTTTACTTTAGATCGATTCAAATTAAACTACCTCTTTTGGTGTTTTAGTTTAGACCGATTGAAGATCGATTCAATGCATTCACATTAGCCCTTAAACCGATCTAAAGTGAACTGGTCTAGTTTAAATCGATAAAAATGTCCTAGTGTGAACGGGGTCATAGATATAATTTTATTTGGAAACTTAGGAAAAACAAAAAATAAGAAAATAAAAAATCTAATTATACTTTTATCAAAATTCTTCATCTATAGAACCAAAATGTGTGAAAATCAAGAAATTTTTCAGGGCTGAAAAACTATCTAAAAGAAAATCTAATACTAGAAAAGAATATATTTTTTAAAACAAAACCTCTTCACATAGCCAACCTCTACTGGGACCCCTGGCTTCCATTACTAGAATAATGTACATTTTGTACATTTAAAAAACTTAGCATTACCCTATAGATGTTATGTTATTGTGTATATTGTTTTAGCTTTCTCCACACCACCATATATATGTTTAATATAATATACTGTATATGTTGTTTATTGTTTTTTGTTCTTGTTTTGTGCCAAAAATAGCATGTACATTGTTTAATATCTGTTTTGTGTTTGTATGAATTATTTACAATGGAAAACCAACTTTGCCAAATTTATTTAATGTTGTATCTTAAGAAAAAAACACTGCGGCCAATTTCCAAATTTCAAGTATTTTTCTTTTTTTCTTTTTTTCTTATAGTTTTTGTTTTTTGTTTTTGTTTTGCAACTGTTTTTTATTGCTTTATTATTTTCTCTTCTCTTCCCACTTTCTCTCTTTATTGATCAATATTGAAATAATGGATACACAAAATATATTGTATACATGTTATAATTTTGAATACTAACAATTACTAACAAATTTTCTAAATAAACAATCTCATGTTTAACAAGGCCAGGATAAGGTACCGTTACTTTTTGTATCAAACTAACAAATGTAAAAAAAAAATCAAAAATGTATATATAATACCTCAACAAAAAAAAAGAAAATAGGTGTCCTACAAATAATTACTTCTGAAAGTATGTGATCATGAGGTGATTTATGCAAGTACACATTTGGCAAATACAAAAGGTGCATTACTCATAGTAGAAGCACCAAATTAATATTGTTCAATAAAATGAGGCATAAGATACATGTTAATACCATGGGGAAATTAAAACTCACAATTGAGGGTGGAAATGGTAAAATGTGAGATGCAATGTACTTATGCCAATCAATTTAAACATCTCTCAGTAGTTCATCCAATTAACTCCCATAGCATAATCAGATTGACCAGCAAAATATGTGTTGAATCTTTTTTAATGTTAAAATGTATATATTAATGACATCCATTGACATTATATAAAAAGAAAATATTGTTCATATTCCCCAATATTAAACATGTTAGAAAACCCTGTACTTTTTCATATATCTTTCACTCTCCTTAAAACCTTGCAATTTAACATGCAGCTTACATGTACATGTGAATGGTATAAATAATACAAAAATTAATCCATTGTACTTACAAAATTTTGAGATCAAATATCCGTACAAATGCCATGAACAGATCTTTGAACATTCTCTCTGATGGATAGCCTAAATTGTCCATTACAAACAGCAACTGATCGGAAAAAACTTTCAGTTTTGCAAAAATTCTGTAAGGAAATTGAATGAAGGTAATTATTGGTGTACACTAAATTAAATAATTTGCTTATAATCAAACATATGATGTGGTTCATACAGTTTCTCATTTTTTATATAGATTAAACATTTTCATGTTTGAATGGTGTTACAGTAAGTCATATTTGGGACCTTTTATAGCTTTCTGTTCTTTGTGAGCCAAGGCTCCCTGTTAAAGACAATACTTTGACCTATAATGGTTTTTCTTTTAAAAATTGTGACTTGGATTGAGAGTTGTCTCATTGGCACTCCTACCACATCTTCTTAAACATTGTATATTTATACATTTTAATGTTTCATAAGTATTTACATGTATACATGAATATTCACATCCAATCTTTTATGGTAATTTTCTTCATGTCAGTATTCACCTCAAAATCTAACAAAACCTTTAAACAGACTTGTTAAGGAGGGATATAGATACGATACTATTGTCAGGTCATTAAAGATTGTATATTTTGGCTTTAATATTGATTCACTTATAGCTTATAGGGTTTTTGCATTAGAAATAAACACATTTATTCTTAAATCAGTTGTTGGCATGACACCGGTTATGTTCTTCTTTCTTTGAGTAAATAAAAATCACTTGTACAAGTAGTACTCCTGACTGATAATTGGGAGTTTAGTATGATTTCCATTATAGCTGAACTTAGTATACATATTTGTTAAGGGGCCAGTTGAAGGACAGCTGGGTGGGGGAGTTTCTTGCTGCATTGAAGACCAAATGGTGGCCTTCGGCAGTTGTCTGCTGTATGGTCGGGTTGTTGTCTCTTTGACACATTCCCCATTTTCGTTTTAATTTTATGAATCTTTTGTTTTGGAAAAAGTATTGTTTAAACATTTTGGTGAAATGTTTGAACAGATTTCTCGGTCTGTGGTGTTTTGCTTTTGTATATTCTTCAAATGTAGACAATTTTTATACTTAGATCATTTGTAGATCTTTCATTATTTCAAAAGAGAAAAATATTTTTCTCCTGCCAAAAAAGTTGTTCATTCATTCAGTCACACATTTGCAGGATTCAACATATTGGCCATGGAACAACATTGTCAATACTTTGTGAAAATGTGTGGTCTGTGGCATTTTTCCACAAATATGTTTTATTTTTAAAGTTTTGTGATATATACATGTTATTTGTAGATGGTAAATTATTATATATACTTGTAAATTATGTATTATTCTGTATTTATGTTATTTTTGTTTACTAAACATGCTAAATGGATCTATAATAGCAACAAACAAACTGAAAAAAAAGGAATAAAACCAATTATCCAAAATGGGAGATTAATTTCTGTCTAGTTAAAACAATTGGTTAAATATCTACATGTAAGTAATCATGGTAATCAGATAATCATAATAATGATTAATTTTAAAATTGAATAAGATTGTGAATTGCTTATAATCATTTCTTTGATGTTCAAGTGTATTTTAAAATTATGCCTTTGTCAAGAAATTGTACATACATTGTACATGTACATTTTTTGTATGTACATGTACATGTAATAAATACAACAAAATCATACTTATGTAATAACTATATGAAATACTGCTTTTTATAATTATTACAAGATTACATTGGACAGGAGGGCCTTCTGGTGTATTGTTGCCTAGATTTCCATTACCTAACATTCATGTTGGGATTGTGACCGATCTATAACAAGATAAATACATGGACATTATCTAATATCAAGTGCAAAATAACATTAGATACTCCTAAAAAAATATTTTTTTTCCTGCACTGCACTATTATTAATATAGTAGAATAAAATGAAAAGCAAATGGATGAAAATTATATATATATACATGTAACTGTAATATACAAATATTAATATAATATATAACAACAAACCAGAGTATACTGATTTGTTTCACTACATTGTACAATATAATAGCTATAATGATGAGGTTGAATTCCCGGTCGTTCATTTATCATCCACGTAAGAACTTGCCTCAGAGTTTTGTTTATATCTGTACATTAACCTCACTTTCAGGTATAGAGATATGATTTTTTCCCCCGAGACAAGTGCTTGTGACCATCCACAAGAACTTGCAGTCATCCAATGTGCAGTACTTTAGTACTTTGATTATTTTTTATTTCATAACCACAGTGGAATAAATACTTAAAGTATGGCCGACAAATCCTATAGACAACGTGGAAGTATATGTATGACCGTCACCCCTTGAAAGCTTGCATACACATACATTTTACCTAGATCATAAAGATTGGATTTATGGACACCCTGCTTTGGTTCAAATGAAGAGCAGAATGTCCTGCAATCCAATCTTTAATTATTAACTTTATAGAAGTATTGTATGTGGCTGAATGAATACATAACATTTGTTAAAAAGAAACGAAACCATGGACTTGACATACATATACATACATATAATATATATGTATGTAGAGTTGATGTACAGACTACAACTTACTTCTGACAGGTACTCCTAAGTAATACCAATTGTTCTCCATTGTCTGCCTCTTGTTTCTTCTCTTTTGGCTCTACAAAGTCATGATACAAAGAAGATTTTTCAAATGGTTTGTCTAATACAATGTTCATTTTTAAGGCACCTGAAACCTCAATATCATTAATAAATTCGCTATCTATCACCATGTCTTTCCATGTGTTTAATGCAAACTGAAACCTTTGTGTTTTGTTTTATATTCTTGATCCGGAGATTCAAAATGGTTTTTCATATATTCGATAAGTTTGATATTTTGCTCCATTAATTCGAGATATCCGATAATGAAAACAGAACGTGGATCGTCATTATATTTCAGTGTAACGCTGAGTTTGTTACACACTTCATATGCTGACCAAGCACTTGTTGTTTCAGGTATATTTTCAGGATTTTCGCATAAGGATCTCACTCGCGAAAGGTCGGATGACATATCTCCGTATTTTAAATGTTTTTCCCCTCCAGACCGTAAAAGGGGGTTGAACAAAAATTTCTTCCCTAAGCTGTCAGGGATATTTGAGTAGAAGGGAATGAAACTAATGTATTATTATGAATATTTTTCCTGTATAGGCATCCTTTTCAGGAGCACCATTATTAGATATGACGTATTAGTGGACATTTTTCACACTGTTTTTAACAGATTTGAAAATTGATTTTAACTAAATACAATTGTTTTTTTGTGAGTCAGATTTTTTGTTTGCGCACATTTGTATAATTTAGTTTTTCGACGCTATCAATTATACATCTTTTCTTTCTAAATTTGACACTATAAGGTATTGGGAAAATCTGGATTCAGAATAATTTATTTTGCCATGTGCTTGGTCAGAATATTTTGATGGATCAATATTTTTATCATCAAATTGGGGATCAAAATATTTTTTTCACGAAAAATTATACCCCCCCCCCCCTTTATGAAGTTTAATCTTCTTCTTCTTCTTCTTTCAGTAACTTCCTCCTGTGATTTCATGGGTTAGGAGCACATCAATTTCTTGATTATCACAGTGGGCTTATATTACACGGACTTATATAGCTAAAATCACTTTGTTAATTCACAGTAAAAAACGCAATTGCATATATTAAAAAGACGATGGGCTTATATTACACGGACGGTATTAAAAGTTATTCACTTTGATACTTCGTTAAAAATAGTCTAAAATCTAAAATGACACTGATTCACTTTATGACATTAGTAAAACCGTGGTCTGACACTATTAAATATCTGCATGGTCTATATTCGGAACATCAGCTACCACTTTGATACAGCAATTGTCTGTATATTACGTATATTATTGTAAACAACAACGTATTCATATAAAGTACATCTATATCTCAACTGTCCTCCATGTACTTCTCACTTAATCTGAATCTGAATCTGAATAAATACGTTGCAGGGCCAGTCATGGCGGAGAGAGGCGCTGGATAATTAGTCCAACGTTATGAGAGCAATCGAAGTCTTAAAGCTCTCAATTGTCTTAGCACACACGAGATAGTCTGGTAGTCTATTCCAATCGGGTATTGTTCTTACAAAGAATGACTGTTTATATTGATCAGATTTACTAGGTGGAATTTTGCAGCACCGGCTGTTGTTTTGAGCAAATTTGTCTACAATGTTTGTCATATCCAGAAATCAACGCCACTTTACTTATTTGCATATTATACTAAAGAAATCGGATACGGGTCACGGAAATTATATTGAAATGATAGGGAATTTTGAAAAAATATCTCTTTTAACTTTTATTTAAGTGATAGACTGGTTGCCGGGGCAGAAAATAAATATACACAACAATATACACCATTGAAACGAAACATAATGACTGTTGTTGCAAAAATCCAGGTTCCTGAGCTATTTAAAAAATCGAAGCGAGAGGCTTTTAACATTGTAGTATAAAATACAGGCTAAAATGGCTGAAACGTCAAATTTGCAAACTTCGTGTCGAAAATTTAAAACTTGAATGTCCAAAGAATAAGCAAGTCCAAACCTTGTATGTGTAGTCGTTAAACTCTAGGTTCCCACGTAAAGTGAAAATGGCCATATTTCAAGAAGAATTGACTCACGAAAACACGAACAATTGACTAAATTCGCGTTCATTGTTTTGATTTTGACCGCCTGACAACTTTACGGAAATACCAGAGTGATTATAATCAAGGACTCTGTGACGGGCAACTTATAATATCCGTGTTTTAAAGATTTTATTGATATCAAGCCAGTCCAGTTCAAACTATTATCACGTGGTACAATTCTCATTTACATATTATGAATATTAATTAGCAAAAGCGTTAGTAATTTCTGGCTATGTTGTTTTAAAGTCACTAAATTGTTTTAATTTGTTATTTTGGTCTATCTTTGACTAATACTGAGTCTTGTGGTATAGCTGGTACCAACTCCCCGGACACCTTGTAGAGAAAAGTGAGTCTAATGTGAAGACGTCTGTTTTCCAGTGTTGGAAGTTTTTGTTCATTCATAAGTTTCCTTATACTGCCTTCCTCTCTGTATGTATAATCCCCACTGATGAAACGCACTGCTTGTCTTTGTACTTGTTCAAGTACATTAATGTCCTTGATTAAGTAAGGGTCCCAAACTATGGACGCGTTAGTCTTATACTATACACATGGAAAAAAGTATTGCAACACCTTGATTTTTTAAAACTTGAAAAATCAGTCTCTTATTTTGGATGGAATATGATAAAATATTTGTAAAATAATATTGAAACGTAGTTAATGATAACATTGGCTTTAAAACGAACAAAAAATGTATGAAAAAAAAGTTTTATCTAACCAAAATTTTTATAACAAAATGAAGTGTTTTTGTACAAAAAAAATGCATTTTACAACTTTTACTGTAGTCGAACTTTACAATGTCAGACATTTCAAAATTAATCTTTAGATGATTGTTCACATCATGGTTGATCGTTATACGCCAAAGAATTAGTACTTTGTGCGCAGCCTCCATTCAAACGGATAACCGCATCTTAACGTCTTAGTTCTGATTCCTGCCATAAGTCGACTATTTTGTTGCTAAGCTAGCACTGCAGCGACCATTCTTGACGAAGGGTATTGTTTATTTCATGACTTGTTTGAACTGGGGTGTCCTTTCATGTACTTTATGCCCAATAGTGTCCCATATATGCTCGATATGGTTCAAATTCGGGCTACGATTGGGCCAAGGAAGATAAACCGAATTCCATTGAAACAATGGATCTTCCTCCACGACGCTAATTTCCAACTTTGGAGAGCTCTGCACTATATTGGATACGGGCATCTGTGTGTCTCTTCGTAGGCAAAGGTCCCCGAAATGGTATTATCGCACGATAACCAGTATGATGAGCCGGTCTCGAACAGTTCTTGTTTAAAGGCTCCTGTATAGTCATCTTTCTCTTTTTAGGATTGTATTGTTTGCAATGGGTTTCCTTCTGACCAACCTTCATTATGCTTTATTTTCCCTAGCAGATGTTTTAGTGGGTCTTCTTGACCTCGGAAGGTCGTTAACAACGTTTTTTGCCTGATTTTTAGTCTCAAAACGACTTATAGTGGAATGGTGATGACCAACAATACGTGCAATTACCACAGCGACATACCTGCTTCCCTCATGCTGGACATCTGCCATCTTGCTGCAGTTATGAGTTGTGGATGACCAAAAACAACATAAGAAAAACTTATAGTACCAGTTGGAAAGGGCTTAACTCATCAAATCGATACAAGAAACCTAACAGAAACACATGCCCGACGTGCAAGGGCATTTATACATCCCCACAACATAAAAGACACTGTAGTGGCGGATCCCGGGGGGGGGGGGGTCAATGCATTTAAATGGGGACATATGGTTGCAGATCTGAGAGTACTCGAAGTTACTGACAGATAGCTATACATAGTGCAAAGCCAATCACAACTAATAAAAAATTCGAACAGCTAAAATATCAATTAGTACACAACCAATCTACAATAGATTCAGTTTAAAGACGTCATTAACAGTCATAAACAACCATGCCAATGTGCAGATACATTATAGAGCCATGTATGAGCATATGCATATATAAAAGTAATGTTTAATTAAAATTTGATATACTTTGATTTTTCTTGTTGTTCAAATATTGGAAAGGAAGTAAATATTGAAATTAGAGACCATTTTTTGCAGTAATATTTAGTTTGATTTTTTTCTTTGTTAAAATATTGAAAAAAAAATAGATTTTGAGCTTGGAGACCTATTTTTTATTGTGCATACAGGATTACAGTGTAAATAACAATCAATGATAAATGTTGTCATTATTAAATTAACAATCAAACTACATTAACCCTTGTTTAGATAATAGAAAATTCAATACAAGAACAAATCATTAGAATTAACCCCATTATGATAAAGTCGTCATATATTTCGAATCAAATAATTATATTCAAAGCAAAAGTAAAGATGAAACGAATTTCCACGAAATATTTTTGTTTTATAGTGACTATTTTTATTACTTTAATTCCTAAAAGTATTAATGGAGATTTTAAGAAAATGACCGAAAGAAAAGAACTACGGAATCAACATTTACAAGACAATCTAGTTAAATCTATGACGACAGAGACCAGTATAGATTGCTTTCGACAATGTAATAATCTTACACCATGTTCCTCAATGTCGTACAACCAACACAATAAGATTTGTTATATGTACTCTAGGTTTAATACATATTCAGATGGTACTTTGGACAATGGAAGGATGTATTATTTGAAAGGTTAGTAGAAAACGTATCTATATGTTTGGTAATATATTAGGAACTCTGTTAACATTTTGGATATCGTGTCTAATATAGAAAAGAAGATGTGGTATAATTGCCAATGAGACAACTCTCCACAACAGTCCAAAATGACACAGAAATTAACAATTATAGGACACCATACGACCTTCAACAATGAACCAAGTCCATACCGCATAGTCAGCTATAAAAGGCCCCGAAATAAAACTGTTTTATAAAAACCTATCGATGGGCGTAGAATATAAAATCGCAATCAACACAATTTCGTACCAACAATACAAATAATTCGGACCTTATTGCTATTTAAAAAAAACAACGGCAATTTTAACAAATTACACCAAATTTTAGAAGACTGCAACACATTTCTATATTGCAGTCCTAAGTATGAAATTGTTCAAAATATAATAGCATATTGTTATTCTATACTGTTTCCCAAAATGGTAGCCCTGAAGATCATAAAACACATTTTATTGAAATCAAATATGTTAATAAAGGTTTTGAATTTGCCGGTACTTTCAAGGACCATTCTGTTAAAGAACAAATTCGATCCTGGCTATTTTGATAATACTGAACTCCTTCTTACTTGCTATGTTTACAAACCACGCACCAAAGAAGCTCGAATAAAACAAAAACTAATAATGTCATGCAAAGTAAGTAGTTGAAGAACATTGAATGTCATCTTTCGTTTAAAATAAGATTAAAGTATTCAATATATATCGTTCAATCTCCTTTCAAGTGATAGTTTATTATGATAATAGCAAAAATAATGATGTATGACTTTTAAGCATCGATGATGCACAGCAGCTCATTTATAGGTTGCATTTCTGTAAATATTGACAATGCAATTTTCCATAGGAACTCCTTTTACGGCTAAAACTGTACCACTTTTACTATGAAGTTTTGAAAAAAATCTTATCCTAAAATTGAAAGTTCATATGCACCACAATTTGTTTCAAAGGTCAAAATATAGGGCTGTGCGGCATATTTTCAACGTTTATATGCCCTGAACTTCTCAGAGTTTAAACTTACACTAATTTTCTTTACTACCCCTACCTCGAATGAAAGGTTACCACAGATTTCAATGTAAACAATATGCACGTGTTTATTTACTGGTAACATTCCCAAGTTCTGTCTCTGCGATATGGAACACAGAGAGCATAACTGGGAACCAGTATGTAAACAAAATGAATTTTCTATGAATATTCAATTACTCCCCAAAAGAGGCGTGTTTTGAGAAACAGCTGTATTTACAAAGTGCAACCTATACAGACATTTATTCAAATAGAAAACTGTCTAAAATCAGTTTTTCTCACATTAATACTCATTTATCAGAATTAAAGTTTTAAAGAAATCACTGTGTATACTCTAAGTTTTTCTTTACTATACATTTTATACCCCCTCCCCTGTTTCAATTTTTTAAAGAATTTGAAAACAAGACTTTAATTATTGCCAGCTTACCCTATTTGCATATTTTCTGATAAAAAATGCCTAGAACCTGTTAAAAACTGTTTTGATAACATATTGAAAGCATATCAGAATATCATAAATGTAATGTTTAGCAGTCAATCATTACAACATTCAAGATTATATAAAGTATCCAATCCAGCCTCTATCTCCAGTCCACATCTTACTGTATGCCTATTTGTCAATTAAAGAACACATTTTCTGCCTCAAATGGTCAATTTAGAATTCTTGTCACAACAGTATCATCTCTAACCATATATCTGACACAATTTAGCTACTATATATACTAGAAGTGTTCAAACAAAGCCATATTTGCAATAGTTGTATGTATGCAGATACCAGTCTGAGATATAAATTCACTTAAAATGTTGTAGAGATGACTGCTAACATTTGATGTTTGCATAACTTCCAAGCATAGTTATTGTTTTCTATATCAAGAACTTTAAAATCATAAAATCATAGCATTTACAAGTTAAATTATTTGTTTTATGACCCAGGGGGTAGGCAATTTTCTATGTTTCTTGCCCCTGGGGCCTCAAATTTCCTAAATAATTCTGCTGTTTCTAGCAATTTGGAATATTTAGTACATATTCAGGATAGAACACACTACTGTAAGTTTTCTTGAGATATTTTTGTTTTTCTAGCTTGTATTTATTATGCCATGGTGACAAAAAAGCAGATTTAGGTGTTGCGACTTACTTTTGGGTTATCGAAAGGACACAAATACCCCATAAATAATATTCAGGAAGGATCTATGAGTTTCAATGACTGTGAAGAGTAAATATAAGCACTTCTCAACAATTTAACTACAAATATGCAAATATTATGATTTAATTTTGTATCCAGGACTTTAAGTAAACTATGCATACTGTAAACTGTGAATTTATGCTGAGTCATCATATTTAAGGCCCAGGATTCTATCAATCTTCATTAAATATTTATAAAACTTCTTATTTGAGTTAATTTCATTAAAATCTGTGAAATAAAGCAAATTTGGTTAAATTCTGAATGTTCCCCTTTTTCACCCTATATAGATATAATACATTATGGAGAGGGCTTATATATGCTTTGTCTGTTACCTAATCAACTAAATGTATATGATTAAAATACTGTTTAAACTAAAAATAAAATTAAAAAATGCTGAACTCCGAGGAAAAATAAAAAAGGAAAATCCTTAATCAAATGGCAATCTCAAAAGCTCAATCACATCAAACGAACGAGCAACTGTCATATTCTGATTTGGCAAAGACCTATCTTATGTAGAAAATGGTTGATTGAACCTGGTTTTATAGCTAGCCAAACCTCTCACCTGTATGACAGTCGCAATAAATTCCATCATATTGACAACGATGCGTGAACAAAACAAACAGACACAATAGGTAAAAATGTCAAAAATAGGGGAACATCTGTCAACCTTAAGCTTGTGTTCACATCTTTTAAAATCTATATAAAAACAAACAAATGTAACAAAGAAGCATAAAAAGGCAAACATCAAATTAACTACAATCCCCTTCCCTTTCATGAATGTGACCTACCGGATTTATTATCAAATAAGCAACACGACGGGTGCTACATGTGGAGCAGGATCTGCTTACCCTTCCGGAGCTATTGAGATCACCCCTAGTTTTTTGTTGGGTTCCTGTTGCTTATTCTTTAGTTTTCTATGTTGTGTTATATGTACTATTGTTTGTCTGTTTGTCTTTTTTCATTTTGAGCCATGGCATGGTCATTTTATTTTTGATTTATGAGATTGACTGTCCTTATGGTATCTTTCGTTCCTCTTTTAAACTACCTCGATTTTAATTTTTTTTTCGATTTTATTTACATACGTATTATACATTGGATGATACTTAGACAAAACGGAGATTTAGTAAACAAACTTCAAATTGAAAATGTGACTATATTATAAGTCATCTACATATCCCCCCCCCCCCCCCCCCCAAAAAAAAAGAAAAGAAGCGACACGTGATGTTAATAGGCATTTAAATAATCAATACGTTGATGAATTTAGCAAATATTGTGACACACTAATATTCTTTCTCACGAAGGCAAACCTGATCTTAAACGGATTTTGCATGGTTCTTTTTGGGTAAAGAGCTCGTCACCTGCCCTGACGGAATTGTTTTCTCCCAAACGATTTGTAAAATTTGAACACCGGTATACTTCTGTTGCTTTTATTTGATACTTTCAAATTTTGTAGCTTTGAAAGTTTCTATTGCAGTCAACTCAAGAAAATTAATTCGGACGCATTCATTTGATAGCGTTTTTTTTAATTTATTTACAGATGTAAACAACTGTCTGACAGAAGAAGGATATTCATACAAATCGAGTGTCATGCTGTGTATTAAGTTTTATAATGTTAAGGTAACATACCATAATGCTGTTTCAACATGTCATTCAGAAAATGCATCACTGGTCAGAATAGACAATCAGGAAAAACAAAATGTTTTGTATTCTTTTTTAGTAGGTACGTATTGTGTTTATGGAATATATAATATGCAGTGTTGGGTGATCAGTTCAGAAAGTTTTCATAGTTTCATATGATTTATCAAAGGTATGACGTTTATAAAAATGGATAATACTTATTTTTCTTAGCATGCGAATGTTCCCTAAATAACCTACATTAGGTATGCTTTAGAAAATTTTCGGAGAGAGAAAAAATAAAACAAAAAATTATATTTTGATAGAATGTCAAACCAAAATATGAACTGAGTTATCTCGTTGACGAACCGCGCGCCTTAGGAAACTGATTATTTAGATGGGTATTTACATCAAAGTCGATGCAACAATTATAAGGCGATTCTTCTATTAAATAAGGGAGAACGTCAAATGAAGGAAGAACACGACAGATACTGCTAATATGAAAGTCTGATGTTTGTCGTTTTGTTTTATGATGTACAACTTTTATTTTGTTATTACATTTAAATATAACTCAGTAAAACAAATTTTGAAATAAGTTTATATTTTAGGATAATGATTTGGTACATATGATGCGTTTCTACATATTTGGGACTAAATTACTCTTAGTCAATATCATACCTGTAATAGGTTGTATGTATTTGTAGTTGATGAACATTTCACCGCAGGTTATATATACTTGCAAGGGAACAGAATCCCGAATACATCAGAATGGGAATTTGATGATGGAACCACTATAACATACTTACCGTGAAATCGAGGACAACCAGATTCCAATGATCAAATTTATTTATGCTCATTAGCTCAAGACCAGGGAATGTGGCATGACTGCATTGGGACACAGTTATTCGGATTTGTTTGTGAACGTAATTTGTTTTAGTTCTACATTTAACTTTAACTGATCATAGTAAGGACCTTTTAACTTTATACAAGCGAGATAAAAAATAAACTCGTGTAAAGCTAGTTGTTCATTGCATATTTGTATGTCAATACATCAGTACAAACGGTTGTTTTGATTCTCAGTGATTTACTTTTTCAGCTATGAGAAGTTAAACACCTCAATATCCAAAACCGATGCATTTAAACTTAAATCAATAAATTCCATCAAATTACAAAATCAAAGACAATAACAGTTCCTATCAATTCTCAATATACAGGTGTTTGCATGTACCTACTTTATGTAAATATTTGAAGTAACTTTCAATCGAAGATGACAAAGCACACAACTACACCTATACGATCATTATTAAATAAAGACAACAGCCTTTTATATTCTGGATATTTCATAAAACTTTTGTATCACATATATTTACCACATATATATCATATCATAATTCAAAGTGTATTCTTAATTTTGGAAAAGTGAAATATTATTTTGGAACAATAAATCGCATTCGTGATTCATAGTGTATGTTTAGAAATAGAAATTATTTGAAGACTATCCCCTTCGAATATAGTTGTGATTTCTAACATTGTGATTTTTTCTGTCAAGTGACAGTTTTTTAATTCGCCCTTGTGTGTTTTTTATAATAAAGATTTCAATTAACCAGGATCGTGGAATTATTGATGTGTCAGGTTTAGGTCATGTTATCTTTAATGTTAAATATTCAATATTTTTATTTACTTCCAAATAGAGTCGGTCAATAGATTATTAATATTCCGAAGCAAGGTTGTCGGCTCTCCGGACATTCCCGAAGTCCTGCGTTTAATACCCTTGCCTTCAGCCGTACTCACACCGTGCAAGATCTTGCCGAACTTAATCATCCGCAGCGCATGCATACATTTTTTCGTTAATTGCATAAACATATATTTAAAACATGTTTTTATATTAACTTTAACGGTTCATTTTTAAACATACGACAATTTGTAGCTGATTGACCATTCTGTGGAAAGTGCGTACATGCGAACTACTTTGTTTACGTTTTCGAAGTTGGCGGCCGCCAGCGTACAAACCATGCAGGTATGATTTTTTCTTATAAATATTAAACGATCTAACTATTTTAAATCAATGTATATGACAGAATTCAATTGCATAGGTGTCAGGTCTGATCGCTGGTGGACAATAAACAAAATTGCCGTTTCTTGGATGGAGAAATAACAGAAATTTAAAAAAGGGGGAAGGGGTACTTAAAAAAAAGGTATCACACTTTATTCTAGCTGCGGTACCATACTGTGGCATGCATAAATGTATTCTCATAGACAGAAAATAGTGTTTGCTGGATATTAAAGATGGTAGGATCCCCCTCCCCCCCCAAAAAAAAACCCACTGCATTATCATTATTGTGTGGTATTTAATAACATGATCAAGGATTTGTACTATACAGATCCTTAGTAAGTAAGTAAGTAAAACTTTATTTGGATTCAGCATATTGACAAACAGTACAAACATTTTATCCTGCAATTGGGTGTCCTACTATACAGATACAGCCCGACAGATATCGCTATGCTGTATCTGTATACTATACAGATATCGCTTTAAAGCTCCGCCCACTGCCGGACTGAGTATTGTTTGAACCTATGTGACCTCAGAATGTGTATTCCAGTTGCATTCCAATGACGATGAAAATTGTCGATTTCAGAACTTGAATGTGTATAATTGTGTTACAAAATCAACCATGTCAATTTCAGCATGCATGTTTAGTGAATGTCAAGTCTGAAGCGTAGGACAACTCGTACACTTCTGTTTCAAATTAAACAATGTTTTGTTATTTGTTTTTACTGTTGAAATAAGTTGTTATGTTAAAATAGATAATTATTCAACTTGAGCGATGTATTATTGTTGAACATTCGAGATTCTTTTTTTGGGAACCCGTCTTCAGCGTAATGTGTGATTTTGATATTACTACGCGGGCCTCAAGGGATTACAAATCGCAAATAAATGCTAAATATGTTAGTTTTTGTGTCTTCCAAAACACAAACAATATACAGAATTAATTGCAGGATAAAGACAATAACTGTTTAGTGTCTTTAAATATCAGCTGTATTTGTACTCGGCTCGAAACAGGTGTAGTAGCTCGCTAAAAGCTCGCATACACCTTGTTTCCTAGCCTCGTACAAATACAGCTGATATTTAAAGACACTAAACAGTTATTGTCTATATCTCTTATGAGCTTTTCACCAAATATAAAAACATATGCAATAACAAATAAAACAAGGCACGCGGCATGCAAAATAAATTATAAAAAGCAGCACCAAAAATTATCTCTAAGCAATAGCATATACATGTATCTGCTATTGGAAGCCGCATGCATAATTAGGAATCAAATGAGCTAGCAATCAAAGGTTACCTATGAAATTATGGTGTCATTATTTATTTGTACATGTATGGCATGAAAAGAAAAAAATCTACTTCACAGGTTTTGAAAACTAATTATATATTTTTCTCTGTGTCTATAATTTCTAAACAATTAAAACATTTATAAGCTGGAGTATATATCAGTAACACTTAAGAATGTGTCCACTCCTTAAAAGGAAGATAGATAAATAATAGGCTGCAAATACTAATAGTTTTGTTCAAATGCCAGAATCATGTATTTTAATTTACAAAAATGTACAAGTACAAATATGCATAATCACCCATTTTTTTTTACAATGTACACAAAATGTACATGTACATTCCATTTATCAGTTGGATCATCTAGCTACTAATGGCTAGTTTACAGAAAACCAGGCATATATAATACTGTTATATTCCACTCACCATATATTATATGATTATATATTTTTAATTTTTGTGTTTTTGTTGAAGTTATGCTATTTTGGTGTCCTTGTCTTCAATTTTCCCCCCTTTAAGACTTGCATGTGTAGGCTGAAGGTAAAGACACAGAAGAGTGCAGGGGGGGAATCATGATCAGTACCCCCCTTTTGTTGACTAGCTGTATATTTTGAAATATATATAGTGCTGATTCTGATGATAGATAATTTTTTTTTTAGGTTTCTTGTACTAAGTAACTGATTATCATGACACTGTCATAACATGAGGTGCCAGAACAGGCAGGAAATGTGAGAAGTAGCAGTTTTTAAATTTTATCGCGGGATATGTGAATTCTATCTTTTGGTAAGTTTTAGATAGTCTTATATATAAAATAATTAGAATTTTGAATGTATAAATGAGGGTTTGGATGGGGTTAAATGAATAAAGAATAATGCCCTTAAAAAATGAAGATTAGAGAATAACGGACAAAAAAAAAATGAAAATTAGAGAAAAAAGGGGTTAATTATTTGAAGATTAGAGAAAAAAAGGGGTGAAAATTAAATGTTTACAGAATAACAGACACCCCCCCTCCCCCAATCCAGACCCTCATACATACATGTAAATATAGAACATTATATTTTTTTCAAAAATAGGACAAGTGAATTCATATTTAAAGTGTAAATTAAGTTTCTAGTTTAAAAAATAACATTTAATGAAAAAACTAAGGTCATATATAAATTTAAAATACTGCAATCTTTTGAAACAGATAAAATAATGTGAAATGGAAATTTTAGACCATGAAATATAGTCCTCATTAAAACTGATTATTTCTGTAATATGCTAGAAATATAGGTAGGGTCAAACAACCCTACTTTTGTACTTGAATGTCGGTTTGATAGTAAACTAATGTGCAATTTTATATGACTGTAAATGAGAAATCAGCTAATTTTTATTATTTTTGTCAAAATAGTCAATATTTAGAGAGTGTGTTCGGAGTTCCAAAAAAACATATTCTAAGTATGAAAATAAACAGTTTTCTAAGACTTGCTGATCTTACTCTTTCATTCATATTATTACATTCAATTTTGGCAAAAATTGACAAACTATAGCAAATTTATAGCAACTCACCAAAATTTTGATCATATTGTAAATTAGTTCAATACACTGTTTCATAAGGTTTTCATCATCATGTAAATATTGAAATCTGTCACTAATCATGTGTACTCTTCAAATATCTATAAATTTGTGATTTTTCTTTTCTTGATTTGAAGTTGGAGATAATTGGAGATTTGAGCCACTATAAACATACATGTATAATATCACTGTACTAGTATACATGTTTTTTTAAGGGGCCAGCTGGACACCGCCTCCTGGTGCGGGAGTTTCTCGCTACATTGAAGACCCATTGGTGGCCTTCAGCTGTTGTCTGCTCTATGATCTGGTTGTTGTCGCTTCGACACATTTCCCATTTCCTTTCTTCATTTTATGTATAAAATATATCTCTGCATACATATCTGAAGCCCCAGACTAATAAATTTCTTATGGACTAGTAAGTTTTTGTAAAACTTTGTTTGAACCAATAAGAAAAATGTCAGAATATTGGTCTTTGGACTAGTAGTTGAGAAAAGATTTTGGTGCAGACTGTATATATATCACATTTCCTTTATCAAAATTTTTTTTCAAGCAGAAAAAATGAATGGGTTGAAGAAAAATTATTGAAAGCTAAATTTGTCAAAATTAAATATTTGCGGAAAATATGCTCTTTTTAGTGGCCTCCTCTCATGCTTGTTTCTAGCTATAAATTGCACTTATCAAAGACTTAGACAGACGCATGTTTTATTTTACTAAACATATAAATATATATATATATTATATCAGATTTTGAAATATTTCTTCTAGGATGGTGTTTTTCTATGCATTCTACAAACTAGTTTTCTTTAAACAAAGCTCTAAAATACCTTGTGAAATATAATTTGAGCTTTTAAATTACATTCTGTAGTACATTGTACATGTAGTTGCAAAGGGAGATAAGATCAATATGTACAAATGTAATAGCTTCAAAGATATGAAAAAATATGTTATATTTTACTAGATTTTTGCACATGATCTCCTGATATGTTCTGAATTTGATTATAGGTAATTTTTTTTTCATGTTCATGTATCATTATGCAATGCACTGAAGCATGATGAAGCATGAAAAATATTTTTCTTATTTTTGTACGCACTATTCTGATCATTCATAAAGTGAAATAGACAATACCAAACTTTGATAAAAAATGATATGCAATGCAGTACATATACTAGTATAAATCTATTAATTAATGATTTTTTCTTCTAGAATGGACATATATGGAACTGCAACACAGAGAAGCTGACTTGAAAGAAATATACGTAGTATTTTGTGCGCTGATAGAGAATTACAGTCACAAACTTTTATAAATATTGTAATTCAAACAATTATCATACACATAGGAAATAAACATATATAATTTTTACTTGTTTTTTTTAAGTCAATCTTAAAAATCAATCTATGGAGAAGGGTCATAGTCAAAAACTAGTAATTTTTGATGTAAGCCATTACAGACATTCATATGGCCTTTACTAATGAGAAATAGTTCAAAGCCTAACATATGTTAATGCACCAGAATACATTTTAAAAATACATGGAAATCTCTACTGAGTTTTAGGTGTTAAGGTCAAACATGAAGAGATTATGAAATTGCATGGTCAATCTTTTTTTGATGATGTGCCATTAATTTATTATTACGATGATAAAGAGTTGAGTCATTTTTTTTAGCTCACCTGGCCCTCAGGACCAAGTGAGCTTTTCTCATCACTTGGCGTCCTTAGTCTTCCGTCATATGTCGTCCATTAACTTTTACAAAAAATCTTCTCCTCTGAAACTACTGGGCCAATTTAACCAAACTTGGCCACAATCATCATTTGTGTATCTAACTTAAAAGAATGTGTCAAGTGACCCGGCCAACCAACAAAAATTGAACATAGGGGTAAAATGTAGATTTTGGCTTACAACTCTGAAACCAAAGCATGTAGAGTAAATCTGACGCCCGATCATATTGTTAATCAGGTCAAAATGTATCTGTTCTGAAATTTTCCGATGAATGGGACAACCCATTATTGGGTTGCTGCTCCATAATTGGTAATTTTACGGAAATTTTGCCGTTTTTGGTTATTATCGTGAATGTTATTATAGATAGAGATAATCTGTTGACAGCAATAATGTTCTCTTTTAACTATAGATCATGTATATTATTGATTTTCTTTCTACAATACATATTTATACTAACATTTGTTTTTTGGGACAGATAATCTTAATTTTTGTTGAACTATTATTTTGTTGGTGTCATATAAGGCAAACGGTATAAACTGACCAAATTCAACTACAATGTGGCAAAACATATTGAAATATTTATTTTTTTTAACACTTTTTTTGTTTGTTAATTATATTTCTTTCTATGAATTGAATGTCTGTAAAGTATTGAATTACACTGTTGGTCCCTGTACGAAGCTTGGTTATACATGTGTGTCGAAAATTTTCATACCACCATATATAGATACTTTGAGCAAATCTTTGTATATATGTCTTTGTGTCTCATGTGAATGTATAATATGGATAATCATATGTAAAAATGTATGCCTATATGAAATTATGATGTACACATATTTCAAACCATTATGGCATCTTTAAAGCTACTGTCTGTTAACTGTCAGGGTCTGGGTGATTTATCTAAAAGGAGGGATGTATTTAGTTTTCTAAAATCTGGAAACCATAACATTTACTGTCTACAAGACACTCATTTCACAGTGGATAAAGAAAATAGTATAAGAACGTTATGGGGATATGAATGCTACTTTTCATCCTTTTCTTCAAATTCAAGAGGTGTAGCTATTATGTTTAAAAATAATTTTGAGTGGAAAGTACTTAAAGAAAAAAGGGACATTGATGGAAACTACTTAGCTTTGGACTTGGTTGTAGATAAAGTTCGTTTTACTCTCATAACTACATATGGCCCAAATACTGACAGTCCATTTTTATGAGCATATTATGTCAATTATTGATGATTTTTAAAATGAGTATTTTATTATCTGTGGAGATTTTAATCTTGTGTTAAATCCAAATTTAGATTGTTATAATTATTTACACATAAATAATCCTAATGCTAGAGACAAACTATTAGAATTGATTGACGATAGATCTCTAGTTGATCCCTATAGGGAACTTTTTCCTGACCTGTGTAGATACAATTGGAGGAAAAAATCACCTTTCAAACAAGCTAGGCTTGATTTTTTCTTATTTTCTGAAAACATTTTGTCATTTTTGAAAAATTGCTGTGTAGAACCAAGTTACCGCTCGGATCATTCTAGAACTACTCTAGAACTTGAATTGAATCCATTCATTAGGGGGAAAGGTTTATGGAAGTTCAATAATTCTTTGTTGTATGATGCTGACTATGTTAATGCTATCAAGGAAAATATTTTGGATGTAAAAAAACAGTATGCAGCCGTGGTATATAATTTTGACAATATTAATGAAGTGAATAATGATGATCTTCATTTTACAATTAATAGTCAGCTTTTTTGGAAACTCTATTAATGGAGGTGAGGGGCAAAACTATCTCATTCTCTAGCTTCAAAAAGAAAGAAAGAGAGAAAAGGGAAAAAAACATTAAAAGATGACATTAATATTTTAGAAGAAAATGTAAACTCAGGTTCTATACAGCAATTGGAAGACAAAAAAAAAAATGAACTAGAAAAATTATGAAAGGAAAAAATGCATGGTAAAATAATTCGATCCAGAATACAGTGGATAGAAGAGGGAGAAAAACCCACAAGTTATTTTTGTGGACTTGAATCTAAGAATTTTACCAACAAGATTATTCCAAAGGTTGAAAAAGAAAATGGTGATATTGTAACTAACCAAAAAGATATACTTAAACAGGTTAAAATATTTTATGAAAATTTGTACAAAAACAGAGATGTTGAATGTTGTAAACCTAAAGATATTGAAAGTAGTCTACAAAATGTAAATGTTAGAAAGTTGCCTTTAGATGAACAAGATAAACTAGAAGGTGAAATATCAGTTGAGGAAGCTGGTGAATCTTTAAAAAGAATGAAAAGCAATAAAACGCCTGGATCAGATGGTTTTTCAAGTGAATTTTAAAAAATTTTCTGGCCTGATTTAAATTTGTTGTTGTAAGATCCTTGAATGCAGGTTATGATAAAGGAGAACTTTCTGTTACTCAAAAACAGGGGATAATTACATGTCTTCCACAGGGTAACAAACCTAGACATTTAAAAAAAAAACTGGCGCCCTATATTTTTGCTTAATACTGTATATAAAATTGGCTCTGGGGTTATAGCAAGAAGATTTAGAACAGTTTTGACTAAACTTATTGATACTGATCAGACAGGTTTTATGAGTGGAAGATATATTGGGGAAAATCTAAGATTGATCTATGATATCATGGAATATACTGAAGATAATGATATACCAGGCCTTTTATTGTTGATAGATTTTGAAAAAGCCTTTGATTCCATTTCATGGGAATTTCTTTTAAATGTATTGCAATTTTTTAATTTTGGCGATTCTATTATAAATTGGGTGAAAGTGATCTATCAAAACATTAATTCAGCAGTCATTCAGGGAGGAAATCTTTCAGACTTTTTCACTGTTGAACGGGGTTGTAGGCAAGGTGATACATTATCGCCTTATCTTTTCATTCTTTGTGCAGAAATTTTAGCGTTAAAAATAAGAAATAACAAAAATATAAATGGAATCAAAGTTCTTCATGTTGAACACAAACTCTCGCAGTTTGCTGACGATACATCACTACTTTTAGATGGAAGTGAAGAATCTTTAAATGAGGCATTATTGGAACTAGATTGGTTTGCGAATATAAATTTTTCCAAAACTCATGTGATTTGGATTGGAAGTAAAAAGTACAGCACAGAGACACTTTGTACAAATCAAAATCTTACTTGGGGAAGCACATCCTTTAAATTATTGGGTGTTAATTTTGATGTCGATTTAGAAAACATAGTTAAAATCAATTATGATGAAAATATTGTAAAAATAAAAAGACTAGTCAAACAATGGTCTAGACGTAACATTACTGTTATTGGTCGAATTACTGTTGTAAAGACACTTATGTTGCCAATTTTAAATCATTTAATATTGTCACTACCTAATCCAAGTGAAGATATTATTAAACAGATAAATGAACTTATGTATACGTTTATATGGAACTCACCAGTTCATAGAGTAAAAAAAGATGTAATATAAAAAGATTATTGTGATGGAGGCTTAAAAATGATTAATTTACATGCTTTTATAAATGCTTTGAAATGTACTTGGATAAGAAGAATTTGTAAAAACGATTGTAAATGACGAAATATATTTTTGTCATATGTTGATAAAGATAGATTCTTTACTTGTGGTAATAGCTATGTAAAGCAACTACAACAAAGTATTAAGAATAAATTTAGGAAAGATGTACTTGGTGCTTGGCAAATGGTAATTGAAAAAGAAATGAATTTGCACGACTGGGAATATTTTCTTTCCAGTCCAATTTGGATGAATAACCTATTCCAAATTGACAACAAACCAGTGTTTTTCAAAGACTGGCATAGTAAGGGTATTATACATGTAAATGATATTGTTGGGGAGAATGGTACCTTTCTAAATTTTTATTAATTTCAGGAGTGTTTTCAGATGGATATAGACATCATGAAATATAATAGCATAATTTCTGTGCTAACTAAGACTTCCAAAAAAATTAATAGGGGAGATTATAAATTAGTATCTCCTTTCATACCATCAGTAATAAAGACTATTCTAAAAGCAAAAAGGGATCTAAAGATATGTTTTTGGTGCTAATCAAAAACAACACCGTTCCTACAGGAGTAAAAAGATGGGAAGCAATTTTAGTTTTAGAAAATCAAAACTGGAAAAAGATTTTTCAATTACCATTTGCTATTACAAAAAATACTAAGCTACAATGGCTTCAGTATAGAATTAATCATAAAATTCTGGCAACAAATACGTTTTTAAACAAAATTGGGATAGTGCAAAACCCATATTATACTTTTTGTAACACTGAACTTGAATCAATTGAACATATACTGTGGGACTGTTATTATGTACAACAATTTATTGAGCAAACTGAAATGTGGTTTCTCCAGAATGGTATTAGTATACCATTTACACAAGATATTGTTTTGTTTGGAAATTTATCACGAATGTACAAAGGTGACCCTCAAAACAATATTTTTCTCTGGATTAAACAATATATTTATAATACACGATATTTTAAAGGAGAATTAAGTTTAACGGCATTGATTGAAAAAATAAAGCATCATTATATTTTGGAGAAGAAGATATCAATTAAAAATAAATGTTTTGACAAGTTTAATCAAGCTTGGTGCATTTACCAAGAGGCTTTACAGGATAATTTGGTGGATTAGCAACTATACAAAATTAGCAGACATCAAACTAAAGTTTTTTTTTTAATTTTTTATATTTGTTTTTTGTTTTTTGTTTTTTGTTTTTTTTTTATATTTGTTTTTTGTTTTTTGGTTTTTTTTTGGTTTTTTTTTGGTTTTTTTTTCTTTCTTAATCATCTTTTAATTCTTTTATTTATTAATTCTCTATACTTTTTTTTTGTATGTCCTTTTTAATAAGATACATTTATAAAATCCCAACAAAATGTTATTTTCAAGTTCTATACAATTTCTGATAGGTTGTATTATATTACATTCATATATATGAGCTTAGTGTTTGATAACTGTACTGTTGTATATTATGTATGTTGGATAAAAAAAAATTTAACCAAACTTAACCACAATCATCACTTGTGTATCTAACTGAAAAGAATGTATCAAGTGACCCGGCCAACCAACAAAAATGGCGACCATGGCTAAAAATTGAACATAGGGGTAAAATGTAGATTTTGGCTTACAACTCTGAAACCAAAGCATGTAAAGTAAATCTGACGCCCGATCATATTGTTAATCAGGTCAAGATGTATCTGTTCTGAAATTTTCCGATGAATGGGACAACCTATTATTGGGTTGCTGCTCCATAATTAGTAATTTTACGGAAATTTTGCCGTTTTTGGTTATTATCGTGAATGTTATTATAGATAGAGATAATCTGTTGACAGCAATAATGTTCAGCAAATTAAGATACACAAATATGTCAAGCTGACAAAAATGGTCAGTTGACCCCTTAAGGAGTTATTGACCTTTATAGTCAAATTTTTTAAAACTTTTACAAAAATCTCCTCCTCTATAACTACTGATATAAAAAAAAAAAAGAAGATGTGGTATGATTGCAAATGAGACAACTATCCACAAGAGACCAAAATGATACAGAAATTAACAATAAGAGATAACCGTATGGTCTTCAACAATGAGACAAATTGAACCAACCTTGTCCACAATCACCAATAGGGTATTTATTTTAATGTCCGATGACCCTGCCGGTGAACTAAAATGGCTGACATGGCTAAAATTAGTACTTACGGTAGAATGCAGTTTTTCGGCTCATATCTCTGAAACCATTTAGAGCAAATCTAACGAGGATACAAATGTTCATTAGACCCAGATCTATTTGCCCTGAATTTTTTAGGCCAATCAGACAATTTGTTGTTGGGTTGCTGCCTCTGAATAGATAATTTTAAGAAATCTTGCAGCTTTCGGTTATTATCTTGAATGTTATTATAGATAATACAAATACTACAAATAAGTCAACATGACTCAAATGGTCAAGTGACCCCTTATTAAGGAGTTATTGCTCTTTATAGTAAATTTTTAACAATTTTCTCTTCTGGGCCAAATAAAGGCAACAGTAGTATATCGCTGTTCGAAACTCACAATTGACTGAGAAAGTAAACAAATCCTGGTTACAAACTAAAACTGAGGGAAACGCATCAAATATAAGAGAACACATAACAGAAACACAACATACACATTGTGTAACACACACAGAAACGAACTATAATAGAACAATGGTCATTTGCCTGACTTGGTATAGGACATTTTAAGAAAAAAAATGTAGGGTTGAACCTGGTTTTGTGGCATGCCAAACAACCCACTTTAATGGCAAATTATGTTCATTATAGATAGAGATCATTGTAAGCAGCAATAATTTTCAGTAACGTAAGATCTACAAACACATCACCAAAACACAATTTTTGTCATGAATCCATTTCTGTCCCTTGTTTAATATGCACATAGACCAAGGTGAGCGACACAGGCTCGTTAGAGTCTTTTGTTTAGATGCTACAAGCAACTGGCTAACTATATTTGGATAGTTTAAATTTGACATTTCGGTGCTTTAATAGCTACTTATGCGGTATAGGTTTTGGTGATTGTTGAAGGCCGTACTGTGACAAATATCTGTTAATTTCTGTGTCATTTGGTCTCTTAAAGAGTTGACAAAGTGGCAATCATACAACATCTTCATACAAAGCAATATTGCCGTAAGATATGAACAATCATCTTTGCAAAAATTGATAATAAGTGTTTAACGCCCAGCGATGAATATTACACATATATATCTATGTATATATAAATATGTTCAAGACCATACAAGTATGGTCATGACCGTATGGTTATAGACTGATATAGTAGGGATCATTAACAAGTTTACAGTAAATACTTTTAAAATCTTCATAAGGTATAACATTTTAGTTGTCATGTCATTATAAAAGATGGTATCAAAGGTCATTTTATTGTATAATAATGATAAAAGATTAATTGAATAAAAATAAGCAGTTTCAAGATATTCTTGTATGACATTATTAAGATTGCATCTTGTAATATGTTGTTCTATATAAAGTACTGTTTGTTTTGATTTGCTTATGTAAAGGGTTGTTTGAATGTTAAAGTAACTTTTAATGAATTTTTTAATTTCAAAATTCCACATTTTTTTTTTAAATGACCCATATGTATAGCTTTGAAATAAAAGTAAAATTGAGAATGGAAATGGGGAATGTGTCAAACAGACAACTCGACCATAGAACAGACAACAGCAGAAGGTCATTAAGGGACTTATCATTATTTACCTGGGAGGGGGGCTGGTCATTTTGAAATCAAAAGTATAAAGTTTTCTTGATCCCCCCATAAAATTTATCTGTTTTTATTTGATCCCCCTGTAAAAAAAATTAAAAAAATGTGACCCCCCCTCTATTAAACATGCCAAAATTTTAACAAGTAAAACACTTATCATGTTATTTCACAGAAATATTGCAAACATGAAATATTTTCAGTGAATTGAGTCCAAAACCATATTTGAAGAAAAATTGCCTTGACATAGGACTCGTTCATGAATATTAATGGGTAGAGCAAGCCAGTGCTTTGGGGAGCTATTTTTTTTTCTAATTTCCTTTATTGGGCTATTAAAGAAACTTGTTGAGACAGTAACTGTACATTATTTACTAAGAAGGATCTATTAAAAAAAGAGGGACCAAAGATACCAAAGGGACAATCAAACTCATAAATCGAAAATAAACTGACAACGCCATGGCTAAAAATAAAAAAAAAGACAAACAGACAGACAGACAATAGTACACATGACACAACATAGAAAACTAAAGAATAAGCAACACGAACCCCACCAAAAACTAGGGGTGATCTCAGGTGCTATTAAATTGTCCCTATCTTATATGCTGCCTAAACTTAAGTTTTAAGTGAATTTTGATACCTGTATGGATAGTTTATGCTTTAAGCTTTCAGAAAATTCAATTACTCATTTGTTGTCATATTTCATTTATAAATGTGTGATAGTAACCCCAAAATTTTGATTCATTAGCCTTAAAAGTACAAACTTTGCAATGAGAGGTATAAATGGACCCAAAGGGATCTGATAATGAAAGCAAAAAGGTGCATTAGTGGTGTTGTCATCTCAGAATCATCTTTTGTATCAATATTCAACTGGTTTTATGCAGACTATTTGGCCATTTATTGGAGAACTTATTGCTCTAGACTATATTCTTTCATGATGCAGCGTGATTTTATTTGTTTGACAAAGTTTTGCACAAATCGCTGAAGATTTCATTTTAATTTATACTTATTTCTCTCAAACTTTTAGCTTATTATAACATAAGTTTGCACTAATGCTTGTTAATGTAGTGATCGAAGTGGGTGTAATATAACGACTGGATTAATCGGGTTATAACATATGGACGTCAAGTTGTTATGAACATGATGAAGCACCTATGCATTCTAAATAGGAAAATATGACACAAAATGACAGCTTACTACATCACCACAAAGTCTTGTGATGTCTTACTTAATTGTATGAATGGTGGTAAAAATATATTTCCATTCAACTGTTGTAATTTTCTTTTTGGCATTTTGTCTGTTGAAGCATTTGACTACTCAGTTTCATGTGCAAAAAATATTGATCCCCCCATTTTGAATTTATATAAAATTTGAACCCCCCTTTTCCACATACATAAAAAAAACTTGACCCCCCTGTATTTTGACCAGCCCCCCTCCCAGATAAATAATGATAAGTCCCTAACAGGTCGTCAATGCAGCGAGAAATTCCCACACCCGGAGGCGTCCCTCAGCTGTCCCCATACAAATAATAATATATATATATATATATACTAGTTCAGTGATAATGAACGCCATACTTAACTCCAAATTATACACAAGAATACTAAAATTAAAAATGATACAAGACTAACAAAGGCCAGAATCTCCTGACTTCGGACTGGTGCAAAAATGCAGCGGGGTTTAACATGTTTATGAGATCTCAACCCTCCCCCTATACCTGTAGCCAATGTAGAAAAGTAAACGATAACAATATGCCAATTTCTATTCTGGCAAATATTGATAATAAATTTCCAATATCTTAACCTGGGGGAAAAAGCAATTAAATAATTTGAATAAGTCTTATGGTAGATTTTTTTTTTCAAGCAGTCTTTTCGTTTCCACTTGCAGTTTCGACTTTATAAAGTAAATGTTTTTCTTTTCATTTTAATAATTCATTTAACTCTACATTTAATAAAAAGCAAACTTGAAGAAAACTTATCGAAAAGTTACAAAAGTTTACTGAAATTTCAATAAATCGAATCGTATAATATCAGCGTTAATTCATTTCTATTTCCTTTTTGGGTCTTTGGTGTAAACCCCCCAAAAAAGTAGTTCCGACCACAAAGAGTAGTGTCCCTTTGAACGCTTGTAGATTACAATAGAAACTGGCAGTTTCTATATCGTGACGTCACAATACAAAATAGGAAGTCCGCATAAACGATCAGTGACGCAGAAAATACAAAATACCGGTGACGGCAAGGATTGATTGCCGAGTTTATGAGCTTCGGTCCTTGCTTGGAAGTTGCCTTTTTAGGAGCACCATAATCATGATTATTAGATATGACGTATTAATTTAGTGAACATTTGTCACACTGTTTAACAGATTTGAAAATTGATTCTAACTACATACTATTGTTTTTTTGTGAGTCAAATTTTTTGTTTGCGCACATTTGTATAATTTAGTTTTTCGACGCTATCAATTATACATCTTTTCCTTCTAAATTTGACACAATAAGGTATTTGGAAAATCTCAGTCCGGGATTCAGAATTATTTATTTTGCCATCTGCTTGGTCAGAATATTTTTGTTATCTGATGGATCAATATTTTTATCATCAAATTGGGGATCAAAATATTTTTTTCACGAAAAATTATACCCCCCTCCCTTTTGAAGTTTAATCTGAATCTGAATCTGAATAAATACGTTGCAGGGCCAGTATATGACATCAATGACAACGGGAGAGAGGCGCTGGATAATTAGTCCAACGTTGTGAGAGCAACCGAAGTCTTAAAGCTCTCAATTGTCTTAGCACACACGAGATTGTCTGGTAGTCTATTCCAATCGGGTATTGTTCTTACAAAGAATGACTGTTTATATTGATCGGATTTTCTAGGTGGAATTTTGAAGCACCGGCTGTTGTTTTGAGCAAATTTGTCTACAATGTTTGTTGTTTTAAATTCACTAAATTGTTTTAATTTGTCGTTTTGGTCTCTCTTTGACTGATACTGAGTCTTGTGGTATAGCTGGTACCAACTCCCCGGACACCTTGTAGAGAAAAGTGAGTCTACTATGACGACGTGTCGTCTGTTTTCCAGTGTTGGAAGTTTTTGTTCATTCATAAGTTTCCTTATACTACCTTCCCCTCTGTATATATAATCCCCACTGATGAAACGCACTGCTTGTCTCTGTACTCTTTTAAGTGCATTAATGTCCTTGATTAAGTAAGGGTCCCAAACTATGGACGCGTTAGTCCTATACTATACGACTTTGGAGTTTGATATTATTTACATTCAACGTTTTTTTTATCGGATTTTTTTTTATTATTATCGTTCAAACGTTTTTATCGGTAAATGATATCAAACTACAAAGTCATATACTATAGGACTATGGACGCGTATTCTAGAAGTGGTCGTTTCCTTAAACGTGTTTGGTTTTGAAGCTACATGTATGTGATACGTTTAGTTAGATTTTGTAATCTTTTATCAAATTAATGTGGAATTTTTAGATTAGCAAAATAGGCTCATGATTTTTGAATCCATGAATAATCGCCTCACTGGCAAATCGTCCCACTTTTCCCCCAACTCGCCCCACTTTCTGAAAATCGCTCAATTTTTGTTTACCAACTCGCCCCACTTATGAAAAAGGGTAAAATCCCATTGAACATAGGTTGGATAAATTGCTCCTTCTATGAAAAGGGTAACAATCCCTCTGAAATAAGGTATGCCAACTAGCCCCACTTGTGAAAAATTATAGATAAACTGTGATGGATAGTAATGCCAACTCCCCTCACATAATGCAAAAGATTCATTTCCGTTGTATATGTACTTCGATTGCTTTACATTCTAATACCATAATATAATATCATATTATTTGATCTGCTGATTTCCCAAATGAATGCTGCGGAAATTGGGTTACTGCACTGAGTGTCTAGTATACATGAAAATTCAAAATAGAAATGAAAATGATAGAAATGTGATACATAAGAAAACGAAACACATCAAAAGTTTAATTGTAGACTGTCTAAAAAAACAAAAACAAACAAACAACAGTCAATAGTGGAGTAAAACAGTTACTGTTAAATCATTTACACAAAGTATTTAGACTGAATGTCCAGAATACTGTGACAAAAATGACAGTTTAAGTATTTTATATATATATATATATTTTTTTTTTTACAAATAAATATTCTTTATTCTTCAAATTGCTTGTTACTACTTTACTTCATTGTCCAAGCTTCAATAAAGTATCCCTGTGAAATACTTTCTGAGTATCCAGGAAAATACACAGAATATAATAAAATATAAATATTATTTTTTTCCATCAATTAAATCAATCTTTTTAACTTTATGAAAAACACATTTTGAGATACTGTTTTGTTCTCATTCATAAACCTTCGTAGCTCCTTTATAAACATAGCATACACGTCTAAAAATTTCAGTTTTTGCTCGGATACATAGTACGACTTGCAAATACAAAAACTTAGTATTGTCAAGAAATAATTAAAACCGTTATATACCCTTGATCTGATATTTTGTATCCAAATACTATATGTTATGCTAATATCTTGTTTTGAAAATTAATTTTTGCTAAAAGATAATGTACTTTCTCCCAAAAATCTTTCAAAAATGAACATGTAATAAAGAAATGCAAATAATCTTCTTCTTTTGTTTTATAATAACTGCAAGTATCGTTCTCAGGTATTTTCTACTTTAATAGTAGCTGCTTTGTAGGAATAATATACTGAAGCAGTTTCCTTCTGAAATTTTTTTAACTTATTTTCCTTTAAAATTTTAAATATAAAATCGTATATATATCGAGACAATATTTTAAATCTTAGTAATTAATTCAATATTTAAATGTAAACATTAGAAGATGTAGGCACTGACTGAAATTGAGTGACAGAACATCGTCAATTATATATCTATCTATCTGAAAATGACATTAAAAATTTTGCCATATAATTTGTCTGTTTGTCTTTGAGAAGTTTTATATGAATACTACTTCATATGAGTACAATAACAGATTGACCAGTATAGCGATGCACAATTTTTACCCAGTGGAATACCGACTCTGCAAAAAACTATTTCTCTATCAAGTGACACTTATCATAATGCTCCTAGTACGGGGCGCCGAATGGGACTCTTGTGGTTTTGTACTCGAAATTCAATTTTGTATGCAAATTAGTTTAGTTTGGATTTTGTGCACTAATTTGCATACAAAACTGAGATTTTGTCACAAAATTCAATTTTGTGTTTATTTTTGTGTAGACAAAATTGAGTTTTGTTAAACAGAAGTGAAAATTTAACACACAAGTGAATTTTGTGTCACAAATTCATTTTTGTCACAAAAGTCAATTTTGTGTCACTAGAGTCAATTTTGTATGCAAATAAGTTTGTATTTGCATACCTATTTGTCATGAAGAAAATGAATTTTGTCTACAAAAATGAATTTTGTCATCCCCGTGAAAATTGAAGTTCACATAAAACAAGTCTGTATCTCATAGTTTTGTAAGACAAAAATTATTTTGTTATGACAGAATTGAATTTTGTACAAAACCACAAAAGTCCCATTCGGCGCCCCGTACCTAGCAAGTACATGTCTATAGTTTGATGATATCACAATCCAGGAAAACAGGAATAGAAGAGATTAAAGCTAAAAGGTTATTTTAACACGGATATTTCATAAAGTTCAACAAACTTGTGATGGCTCCTGTAAAACGTTCGAAGAATGACCTCTTTGAATTTCTTTTTTTTTGTATCGCCGTATGATTCTTACAACTTCCTTCGTTACCTCATCTTTGCGAGCCAAGGGTTTTATGACGAACTGACCCATGAGAGGAGTCAAATTGTGATCGTATGTACTAATCTGTGCCTATACTGCTTAAATGTTCACATTGTTACGATCCTGATGAACTTTATAGATATTTTTTCAGTCATTCAGACATGTATATAAATGATGTAATCTGTGAAATTATCGTCAAGAACAAAAAAAAAAATGCACTTGCGGTCTGAGTGCGAGATGCCGTTTCACAGTTTCTATTATACAAAGAGTTGTATCACGCTTTTCTACGTATATTCACTTTTGACCTAAGTATGATTCACATGTTGTAAAGACGCACATTGGCATTTAAAAGTAAGATCAAAGTTTGGTCGACCGGAAACAGAATAATTTATACGGTCAAGGTGACATGTGATGCTGCGAACAGGTTAATTTCTGAATTAGCTCGTTCCAAACTCAATTCATCTTGTCGTTCTATAGCTAGTACACATCAATGAGGCCCCTCATGGGGGGTCCTAGTAATCACATAATCACCATTTTTTTGCCAATATAATCACATAATCATTAAATATTTGCTTATCTTTAGTAATCAAATAATCATAAACTAAAAATACAGTCCTAGGTAATCAAATAATCATGAAATATTGGGCTTAATAATCAAATAATCATTAAAAAAAACGGCCAAGTAATCACATAATCAAAAACCCCATGAGTGCCCTCATCAATGTTCATATTAATATAACATTAACATGTTTTCGTTCTTAATATCCATTTTAATTTGCCTTTGGACGTTAAACATTCATCCTTTAATCACATTGTATTGTTTTTTTTAGCATATTCAGTAAAGTTTGTCACAAAGTAAAATTGTTAGTGCTTTTACACAAAACATATGTTTATATAAGATTCTTGTGTATGTAAAATAACGGTTTAATAACTGTTTAATGGTTTATAAAAATAAGAAGATGTGGTATAATTGCCAATCATCAGACATTTCTCCACCAGCAACCAAAAGACATCTATGAGGCTTGTTTAGGGGGGTATCAATATCCCATATCCCATTAAGTTTTTATTCCAATATCCCGTATTCCTATAATGTTTACCTCTAATATCCCAATAAATATTTTTTACAAATATTCCATATCCCTAAAACTATTTTGAAATATCCCAAAAAATCATTATAAATTCATTCCCAAGCCCATTTGTTTCCTCAGCATCACAACGTCAATAATTTTGACTGGGAAAACAAACTGTGTTAAAGGAAATTTACATTGCATACTTCCAGTGTTAAATAAGAGTATATGTCCTTGTATAACAATCTCTTTTTATGTGATCTTAAACGATAAATTTAGTGTAAGGGGTCTAATTTCAGACTTTTTTCTTAATTGTTCAAACCGTGATGCATATGACTGTAAAATTTCATTTTGATAGCATTCTTCTTTCATTGATAAGAAACTTCATCCTACACGTTAACCTATGTTGGAAAGAACAGAAGGACTCAACCCTGTCTCTTGTCTGAAATTGCTCTGACATACAACGGCTGTTTTGCCAGACAAGCTGAGACTGTGTGACGTCAGAGCACGTCCATATCAAAAAGTGGATATTTAGCATGCAAGTTCAATAACTCAAAATTTAACACAAGAAAGCTTTCTGCTAATGTACCTACATTACACTTAACTGTTGCAATATTTTTACAGCAGGCAACATTTGCATAGCCCTTGTTTTGCAAAGAAATAACACAACATTTGACTCTGTGATCTTGAACTTTATGAATTATATAGATCCCAATATTTTTGTTACTTTTTTTTTTAATTTACTTCCTCACAACACCAGTAATAGAAAGAAAATATATTAATTTACATTGATTATTTAGTAATTATTCGTTATTAACATAGTTTATACGGCGAAATATCTACTCGGCCCCAGCTTGTCTGGCAAAACAGCCGTTGCACATCAGAGCAATCTGTGAAATGTGGAGACCTCTGAAGATCCTCGCCACGTAAAAAATAAGAGGTAAAACACAAGAAAATATCCTGTAATCATATAAAGCATCAAAACAAATAAAAACATTGACAACAATAAGGCTTAAAACATCAGATGGATACATCTAACAAAAAGCTATGATTATTTCAAGAAAATTATCAATGCATATGAGCATGATTATAATATAAAAAAAGATGTGGTATGATTGCCAATGAGACAACTCTTCACAAGAGACCATTTGGCACAGAAATTAACAACTATAGGTCACCGTACGACCTTCAACAATGAGCAAAGCTCATACCGCATAGTTAGCTATAAAAGGTCCTGAAATGACAAATGTAGAACTGTTACAATTCAAACGAGAAAACTAACGGCCTAATTTATGTATAAAAAAATGAACAAAAAAACAAATATGTAACACAGCAACAAACGACAACCACTGTATTAAAGACTCCTGACTTTGGACAGGCACATACATACAGAATGTGGCAAGGTTAAACATGCTAGCGGGATCCCAACCCTCCCCTTAACCTGGGACAGTGGTGTAACAGTACAACATAAGAACGAACTATACAAATCAGTTGAAAAAGGCTTAACTCATCAGATGGATACAAATAGAAATACATCTAACAAAAATAGAGAGTGGACGTGACCGAGTACTTGTACATCCCATCAATCAAAAGACACTAAGTACAGATCTGAGAGTACTAGCAGATACTGACAGCTAGTTAAAAGCCAATTACAACTAATAAAAAGAAATGCATCTGAGACTAAATTATCAATCATTACACATCCAGCATCCAATGGCACGGTAAACAACATCTCCGTGAAAATGAAATAAGTTTTTTACAGGTAGAACCAAACTTCAAAACCAAATCTAGAATTTAGTAAAGATTTTAAGTGATTTGTGGTAACGAAATCCCTAATGCGGGGTTCACACATTGCCGATTATTGCTCCCGTTTGAGATCAGACAGCAATACGATATGAAAAGTGAAAAAGTCGGATTGGTATCCTCAATTATCTGGAATGTCCTAGCATTGTCTGAACGCATTCGTTTTAGTTCGTAACAGATTCCTACGGATCGGGAAGGGTCCGAATAGTTCGGCAAAGCATCCCGACAGTTAGGTGCGTCCCGTAACATTCGGGGCAACTCAGCCGATTTTGTCTAATCGGATTACAATCGTGGCTATGTCGTGACAGATTCTGCTGTATCGGGTTGAATTCCGAACAATGTCTTGTGTATTCTGGACGGTGTCCTGTGGAACGGGAATGATCCGGAGTATTTTTTCATAGCTGTTTTTCTGCCGATTGAGTCCAGATTGCATCCAGATCTTGTCGATTGCGAACCGTTTTTTGCCGAAACCGTTCCGAAACAGTCCCGTTATTAATACGAAATTCGTCAACGATACCCACGTCAGAGTCCCGACAACTACAGAATACAATACGACTGAGACCAGACAAAGCCGTTTGCAATGCGATAGAGCGGACCGTGATAGGATTACGTTCCGACAGTACCTGATCATCCCGAATATGCCGACAGTTTTCGAACAAATAACTTCCGTCAGCGTCGGTTCACAGTCTGGTCACTGTCTGATCTCAGTCGGATTACATTCGGTAGAGTCGGGACGCAGTCGTGACAGACTCGGTCGAATTTTACCTGGCGAAAAATACAAATCGGATTAGAAGCGGATTCAGAACGGGATTATCGGGACTTATTCGCTTAGAAACGGTTGAATATCGGTGCTTCCTGAACACTATCTGATTGTTGTCGTGATCAAATTATTTTTTTTACAAATTTTGATTTAAGTTTGAATTTCCATCCACGATTCACAGGATCTTGATCAGACTTTTAATAAATTTTAATCGGGAATGGTCCTGTCAAGAACGGTAGTAAAAATCGTGAATGTGTGACCCAGCTTAACTTAATAATTTACCAGTAATACATTGATTTCGTTCATTAAAATCCAAAACGTTACAACAGACACGGGCATAGCGGAGGTGTTGTGATATACAAACACCGTAAGATAGTGCCAAAGGAACATCACCATCCAAAAAAGGAAAATTAACAATAAGGAACAAAGTATGGAAAGCAAAACAAATACTTTTAAAATTATCAGTACATATGAGAATATAAATATTGAAAATAGATCAATACTTTTCGCTTGGGTTTGGATGACTTTTAAATAAAACGACCATAAACTCAATTAAAATCAACAAAGCACTAAAATGACCTTTTAAAATTTAATATTAAACTTTTTGGGCAATTTTATAAAGTGAGATGTAAATATTTCTGTTCTTAACTTTTAAATTCCACTTATTTTTTTTCATGTTAAAAATTTAATATCCTTATAAATGCATTATTATCCCATATCCCATTTACTTTTAGGACAAATATCCCATATCCCTAAAATTAAAATGGCAAATATCCCGTATCCCAATATACCCTATACAAGCCTCGTCTATAGACGTTACAATTTTATGCCACCGTACGACCTT
This sequence comes from Mytilus edulis, assembly GCA_019925275.1. Lineage (NCBI taxonomy): Eukaryota > Metazoa > Mollusca > Bivalvia > Mytilida > Mytilidae > Mytilus > Mytilus edulis. The sequence goes on along the minus strand of CM034351.1, from coordinate 102,755,285 downwards.
CAATAATAAGCAAAACCCGTACATCATAGTCAGGTATAAAATGCTAAATGTAAAACAATTCAAGCAGCTTGATTTGTGTAAACAAACACTTAACAAAAACAATATATAATATGATATACCCCAGCAAACAACAACCACTGACTTACAGAATCATGGCTTGGGACAGGATCATACATAATGAAGTGGGATGAAACTAATTTGTTGGTGCCATAGACTTCCCATAAACTTGGAACTAGGTGTAACAAAACAACATAAGATAAACTTATAGTACCAGTTGGAAAAGGCTTAACTCATCAAATCGATACAAGAAACCTAGCAGAAACACATGCCCGATGTGCAAGGGCATTTATACATCCCCACAACATAAAAGACACTGTAGTGGCGGATCCGGGGGGCGGGGGTGTCAATGCATTTAAATGGGGACATATGGTTGCAGATCTGAGAGTACTCGAAGTTACTGACAGATAGCTATATATAGTGCAAAGCCAATCACAACTAATAAAAAATTCAAACAGCTTAGACTAAAATATCAGTTAGTACACACCCAATCTCCAATCGATTCAGTTTAAAGACGTCATTAACAGTCATAAAAACCATGCCAATGTGCAGATATCGACACATTATAGAGCCATGAATGAGCATATGCATACATAAAAGTTATGTTTAATTTGAATTTGACATACTTTGATTTTTCTTGTCGTTCACATATTGGAAAGGAAGTAAATATTGAAATTAGAGACCACTTTTTGCAGTAATATTTAGTTTGATTTTTTTTCTTTGTTAAAATATTGAAAAAGAAATAGATTTTGAGCTTGGAGACCTTTTTTTATTGTGCATACAGGATTACAGTGTACATAACAATCAATGCTAAATGATGTCAATATTAAATCAACAATCAAACTACATTTACGCTTGTTTAGATAATAGAAAATTCAATACAAGAACAAATCATTAGAATTAACTCCATTATGATAAAGTCGTAATATATTTCGAATCAAATAATTATATTCAAAGCAAAAGTAAAGATGAAACGAATTTCCACGAAATATTTTTGTTTTATAGTGACTATTTTTATTACTTTAATTCCTAAAAGTATAAATGGAGATTTTAACAAAATGACCGAAAGAAAAGAACTACGGAATCAACATTTACAAGGCAATCTAGTTAAATCTATGACGACAGAGACCAGTATAGATTGCTTTCGACAATGTAATAATCTTACACCATGTTCCTCAATGTCGTACAACCAACACAATAAGATTTGTTATATGTACTCTAGGTTTAATACATATTCAGACGGTACTTTGGACAATGGAAGGATGTATTATTTGAAAGGTTAGTAGAAAACGTATCGATATGTTTGGTAATATATTAAGAAACGCCTCTGTTAACATTTTGGATATTGTGTCTAATATAGAAAAGAAGATGTGGTATAATTGCCAATGAGACAACTCTCCACAACAGACCAAAATGACACAGAAATTAACAACTAAAGGTCACCATACGACCTTCAACAATGAACCAAGTCCATACCGCATAGTCAGCTATAAAAGGCCCCGAAATAAAACTTTTTTTTATAAAAACCTATCGATGGCCGTAGAATATAAAATCGCAATCAAAACAATTTCGTACCAACAATACAAAAAATTCGGACCTTATTGCTATTTAAAAAACAACGACAATGTTAACAAATTACACCAAATTTTAGAAGACTGCAACACATTGCAGTCCTAAGTAGGAAATTGTTCAAAATATAATAGTATATTGTTATTCTATACTGTTTCCCAAAATGATCGCCCTGAAGATTATAAAACACATTTTATTGAAATCAAATATGTTAACAAAGGTTTTACATTTGCCGGTACTGTCAAGGACCATTCTGTTAAAGAACGAATTCGATCCTGGCTATTTTGAAAATACTGAACTCCTTCTTACTTGTTATTTTTACAAACCACGCACCAAAGAAGCTCGAATAAAACAAAAACTAATAATGTCATACAAAGTAAGTAGTTGAAGAACATTGAATGTCATCTTTCGTTTAAAATAATATTAAAGTATTCAATATATATCGTTCAATCTCCTTTCAAGTGATAGTTTATGATGATAATAGCAAAAATAATGATGTATGACTTTCAAGCATCGATGATGCACAGCAGCTCATTTATAAATATAATACATTATGGAGAGGGCTTATATATGCTTTGTCTGTTACCTAATCAACTAAATGCATATGAATAAAATACCGTTTAAACTAAATATTAAATTACAAAATGCTGAACTCCGAGGAAAAATAAAAAAGGAAAATCCTTAATCAAATGGCAATCTCAAAAGCTCAATCACATCAAACGAACGAACAACTGTCATATTCTGACTTGGCAAAGACCTATCTTATGTAGAAAACGGTTGATTGAACCTGGTTTTATAGCTAGCCAAACCTCTCACCTGTATGACAGTTGCATAAAATTCCATCATATTGACAACGACGCGTGAACAAAACAAACAGACACAATAGCTAAAAATGTCAAAAATAGGGGAAAATCTGTCAACCTTGTGTTAACATCTTTTAAAATCACTATAAAAACAAACAAATGTAACAAGGAAGCACAAAAAGGCAAACATCAAATTAACTACAATCCCCTTCCCTTTCATGAATGTGACCTACCGGATTTATTATCACATAAGCAACACGACGGGTGCCACATGTGGAGCATGATCTGCTTACCCTTCCGGAGCAATTGAGATCACCCTAGTTTTTTTTGTGGGATTCCTGTTGCTTATTCTTTAGTTTTCTATGTTGTGTTATGTGTACTATTGTTTGTCTGTTTGTCTTTTTTAATTTTTAGCCATGGCATGGTCAGTTTATTTTCGATTTATGAGTTTGACTGTCCCTATGGTATCTTTCGTTCCTCTTTTAAACAAATTGGTATACTTCTGTTGCTTTTATTTGATACTTTCAAATTTTGTAGCTTTGAAAGTTTCTATTGCAGACAAGTCAAGAAAATTAATTCGGACGCATTCATTTGATAGCGTTTTTTTAAATTTATTTACAGATGTAAACAACTGTCTGACAGAAGAAGGGTATTCATACAAATCAAGTGTCATGCTGTGTATTAAGTTGTATAATGTTAAGGTAACATACCATAATGCTGTTTCAACATGTCATTCAGAAAATGCATCACTGGTCAGAATAGACAGTCAGGAAAAACAAAATGTTTTGTATTCTTTTTTAGTAGGTACGTATTGTGGTTATGGAATATATAATATGCAGTGTTGGGTGATCAGTTCAGAAAGTTTTCATAGTTTCATATGATTTATCAAAGGTATGACGTTTATCAAAATGGATAATACTTATTTTTGTTAGCATGCGAATGTTCCCTAAATAACTGTCCTACATTAGGTATATGTAACAAAAAATTTCTTCCGGCGTGACATTTGTTCCGTCGGAACAAATGTCATAGGAAATATGTTCCACCGGAACTTATGTCACAGATAATATGTTCCAGCACTATAAAACTTGTTCCGGAACTATTTTTTCAAGCAAGTGTGAAATAAGTTCCGGAACAAAAATCCCAGCACCATGAGTTTTGTTCCAATATTAAAATAAAATAAAAAAGTGAAATAGGTTCCTGTGATATTAGTTTTGAACAGAGGTATTTTATAGAAATCAATGAAAATGTTCTGCTCGAACCTATTTCACAGAAAATAAGTACTGTGCTTGCATGGGGTACATTTGCAATTGAAGGCACGACTGTAGGATGAATATCAGAAATAAAAGCGAGGATAATGTATCATAATTTGTATCTCTGTTTTATCGTTTTAAATATGTGGTATTCAACCTCCTTGTTTCTAGTGATCTGTCATGGGTGTTCCTATCATACATGTACTTAGCTATGGTCATTGCAGTTTTAAAAGAATGTGTCTTTTGTTTCTTTATGTCTTTTAATATAATTGATCAGTCACTTTGTCCTTTCAAAAAAGTACAAATGTTCATCTTTAACTATAATACTTTTTTTTCAGAATGACTTTTATTATTATTTCTTATTCTACTCTTCCTGGTTCATAATTGTCATTTTTAGTATTAGTATATTATAAATTGAGTATGTTATTAAACTTTTGCTTTACTCCGAATGATCCAAATTAGATGATTACACTTTTTATTTATTACATTATCAATATAATACATGTTTTTTATAATGACTTTAAACTCACTGATGACAAGTGCTCAGTATATAAGATAGCTTGTTTAACCAGTGGAACAAATTTCACAGAGAAGGAACTTTTTTCACCAGGTAAGGAAAAAATCTCACAAATCCAGAACTTATTTCACCAGGTAAGGAACAAATCTAACAAACATGGAACTTATTTCACATGGTTAGGAACAAATTTCACCAACCCAGAACTTATTTCACCAGGTATTTCATAGAGATGGAACAAATTATATAGAAATTGTCTGTGAAAAAAGTTCTCCCAGAACATATTTCCTGTGAAAGTAGTTCCACTGGAACTTTTTTCACAGGAACAAATTTTGGCTCACATATGCTTTAGAAAAAATTTCGGAGAGAAAAAAATAAAACAAAAAATTATATTTTGATAGAATGTCAAAACAAATATGAACTATGTTATTTCGTTGACGAACCACGCGCCTTGGGGAAACTGATTATTTAGATGGGTATTTACATCAAAGTCGATGCAACGATTATAAGGCGATTCGTCTATTAAATAAGGGAGAACGTCAAACGAAGGAAGAACACAACAGATACTGCTAATATTAAAGTCTGATGTTTGTCGTTTTGTTTTATGATGTACAACTTTTATTTTGTTATTACATTTAAATATAACTCAGTAAAACAAATTTTGAAATAAGTTTATATTTTAGGATAATGATTTGGTACATATGATGCGTTTCCACATATTTAAGACTAAATTACTCTTAGTCAATATCATACCTGTAATAGGTTGTATGTATTTGTAGTTGATGAACATTTCACCGCAGGTCATATATACTTGCAAGGGAACAGAATCCCAAATACATCAGAATGGGAATTTGATGATGGAACCCCTATAACATACTTACCGTGGAATCGAGGACAACCAGATTCCAATGATCAAATTTATTTATGCTCATTAGCTCAAGACCAGGGAATGTGGCATGACTGCATCGGGACACAGTTATTCGGATTTGTTTGTGAACGTAATTTGTTCTAGTTCGACATTTAACTTTAACTGATCATAGTAAGGACCTTCTAACTTTTTACAAGCGTGATAAAAAATAAACTCGTGTACAGCTAGTTGTTCATTGCATGTTTGTATGTCAATACATCAGTACAAACGGTTGTTTTGATTCTCAGTGATTTACTTTTCAGCTATGAGAAGTTAAACACCTCAATATCCAAAACCGATGCATTTAAACTTAAATCAATAAATTTCATCAAATTACAAAATCAAAGACAATAACAGTTCCTATCAATTCTCAATATACAGGTGTTTGCATGTACATACTTTATGTAAATATTTGAAGTAACTTTCAATCGAAGATGAAAAAACACACAACTACACCTATACGATCATTATTGAATAAAGACAACAGCCTTTTATATTCTGGATATTTCAAAAAACTTTTGTATCACATATATTTACCACATATATATCATATCATAATTCAAAGTGTATTCTTAATTTTGGAAAAGTGAAATATTATTTTGGAACAATAAATCGCATTCGTGATTCATAGTGTATGTTTAGAAATAGAAATTATTTGAAGACTATCCCCTTCGAATATAGTTGTGATTTCTAACATTGTGATTTTTTCTGTCAAGTGACAGTTTTTCTAATTCGCCCTTGTGTGTTTTTCATAATAAAGATTTCAATTAACCAGGATCGTGGAATTATTGATGTGTCAGGTTTTGTTCATTTTATCTTTAATGTTAAATATTCAATATTTTTATTTACTTCCAAATAGAGTCGGTCAATAGATTATTAATATTGTGCACTTTTTATAAAAAAAAACCTCTATGACTTGCAATGACGTAGAATTACGAAGACCACATACCAAGAGGATATTATATATGGATTTGTCAGAACAGCAAAACAAATTGAGCCATGTCATGAAAACAGACAATACATTACTTGATTACGTAACATAATTAATATGTACAAATTGATTATTAAGTAGAAACAGACAAAACTTACTATCATCATGTCAGACTTAATCAAGATTTGTATAATGTGGTCAATAAATCTACAAACGCTACAGAAACATGCAGTATGGCACGTAATGATAAATCAGGAAACAATTAGTCTATTGCCAGTACTTGACAGGAACATTGTTTCTCAAAGCTCTTCTATATATCAAGTTGGCATTGGAAGTTGTGCACTGCTGTCGTTTTATTAGTCAAATTAAATTCAAATGTATATTTTCTTCCTAAATAATGTCAGTACGTATGCTCTATGATGTGATATACCGTTCTTTAAAACATAGTAAATATGTAAATTGTTTTCGTTCTATCTGTTGTACTAATGTTCTAATGACAATGAAATACATGTTGTGACTATAACACAATTTATGACGTTAACACATGAGCGTTATTTTGTAAGTACAGTGACCCATCTATGTATTTAAGATCAGACTTTATACGAGCATTTATGATTTTTTTTTTATCGAATTAGTCCTCATACAGACAAATAAACATGTTCAATACTCATAGAGTTGTCATGTTGATATGTACAGTTTTTCTGCCATATTAAATAATTAACTAATATATGATATTCAATTTCGGTTACAAATGTTTCACACCTTACCGAACTTTGTATGTACCTTGATGTATAATAAATTGTGTAGTAATATTTTGAAACTTAAAATGACATTAACTTGATTAAAAAGTCAAAACTATGGTTCGTGTTTTATTGCAATTCGAAACGGAAATATTTCACATCCTTTTTAATTAAACCCTTTTCCATTTCCTCCGATGTTAAATAGCAGTTCGCTAACGATAAGACTAATATGGATAAAAGTCTGATTATTCTTCCCTTGTTCTTTATATTTGCTAGATAAATGGTAGCCATGAGCATTGCTTAAGTGCTTGGAATCGTAAACAGAAATATTGCCGAAAAGTGTATTTAGCCATAGAACAAACAGTTCAAATACAACTTCGGGTACCTGCATAAGGAAAAATGTCTAGATTGAATCAAATAACACGAATAGTTTAATAAATGGTATAGACGGGCTGTTTCTGTTTTACTCTGGTATAAATCATCGATCAGCTATATTCGACCCTTCAAGTTTTGGACCAATACAGCCTAAATCAAATCTTAACCAAGGACAATACAGAAACAGTCAGTGCATAACACTTTAATACAGTACTTTGTTTATTTCTACAGTTATAGCAAATGGTTGAGTTATTTGCGTGTGTTATAATTAGAACGAAAATAAGGGACATTGGGAATGCGTTAATAAGAAAAGACAATGATCAAAGGACATTCCAACAACAGGCAAAACCAGATATACATTATGAGGAACAGTACCGGCCGTATATCACGTATAAGCGAGTTTGATGAATATCAGTTAAATGTTTAAAGACATAAAATCGCAAGCTGATGCCCTAGAATAACTATAGAATTGAAATTCCTGACAGCATTTTGCCATCCACAATTGATAATTCTGTTGTTTTGTAAGTAACAATCTTCATTGAATTATAAATACAAATTCCTAAAACATCTGTGAGAGCTTCGTAAAAATACTTTCTAATGCTATAATAATCTTGACTGTTTAAAAACAATGAGGAATGCTAAATTGAAAAAATAGTAGAGTACCATACATATATGTATAAACTGTTAAGTTTCAGTCTCATTGCTCCTGCAATAGTTGTAGAATGCTTTACTTTTCGACTATACCCTTTACAGAAGTGTTCCTCATTTCAAAAAGTCAGAAGCGGTTTTCTGGTTTTAAATTCATTAAGAACACTCAACAAAATGCTTGAAAGTCAACGATGCATAAAGTCCGTTGAAGAGGTATCGAACCAAAACAGAAGCTATAAAATATATGCAAATTTTTTGGTAACAAAAACCCTCTCGGATTCAATCAAAATGTTCTTTGAAACTGACGAATTGATATATCTTTTTCTATGCTTCTTTGTTAAATATTTGTTTGTTTTTGTTCTGATTGAGATTGTTAGACGGTGATGATTGCTGTATCCCACATTTGACTATTGTACCTATTATGTCTGTTTTGTTTCACGCATCGTCATGAATATAATAGAATACAAGTGAGAGGTTTAGCGCAATAAAACCAGGTTAAACCTACGCTTAGAGGCTTTCCTTATATGATTTTCCTCCGAGTTAGGCATTTTTGTTCATTCACTTTTTTTTGAGAGTCGGTTCAAAACAAAACAAAGAGATGATGTCAGATCATTTCGTTGTGTGAATGTATACATTAGTTTTGAAATACATGGAAAATTGTCCACACAGCCAACTCTTGTTTAAAAAAAACAACAAATGGTGTACTTTAACGGTTGTCATGAAAAGTTCCGAACAAGCTCTCTTGTAAGATAGTCATGCAGCCGTTGGAATTTTGAAACAGAATAAACGAATACTAATATCGCGCATAACTGTTTTGCCCTGGTAATATTATAATAAGTGGCCTATTAAAAAAAACCTAAGTATTATCTCCTTTTGAGGAAAATATCTCTACAGTACCGTTTCCTGTAAAGACTTACTTTATAATTAACGTTTAATAAAGTTACACTTAAAAATGTCATCTAACATTCAATGATACACACATTACACAAAGTTTCCATTTAAAACGGAGAAACGGATAACTTAAATGCACATTTTATTTGACGATAGATCAATTCTTTTATTTTCAATAGCAATCCAAACTGTTTGACGCAATCTCAAATTATTGAACACTACACTAATTTTATTGTGATATCAATGGATTTATACCGCTGCTGTTACTCCCTGTTGGCATTATTAGGTCAGTAGTAATTGGTTAGTAACTGATATGATTTGTAACATTCATTTGCTCAAATGCCCAATTATTATCATTGAATTGAAGTTCAAACGTCCGAAGCATACCACTTATAAAGTATTATTTACAATGTTTTATCCGAAATATTCCAATGTAACGGAACGTATATATCATCGGATGCAACAATACCTTTAAAATCTTTTTACGAAACTTGAGCCAAACCCGCCGATTTACATTCATTTTAAAAACCGAAGTCACGGGTATACGTAGTAAGGTCGTCATATCGATGGTCGTTTAGTACAGTGATTTTGTCATAGTTTGGTTAAGTTAGACATGGTTGTGTTAAGAGTTTTTATTGACAATCAATTACACAATATAAACATTCGGATTTTTCGCTAAATGAACCTCTGAATATAAATTCAAGCTGGTAAGAATCTTTGTTTATTGTTAATATGTTAGTACATTAAATTTTTTATCATATGGTTATAATTTGACACGGAATAAAGCTTGCGTATGTCAAACCTTAAAAGTTGTTGTTCGTTTCTAATGCATAAAGTACATTTTTTTTTACTGTCTGTTAGATCCCATGTTTCGTTATGGTATTAATCTGCCGTCAATTATTCATAAAAAAGCCTACATTTGCACACAATTTAAGATTACAGAAAATTCGATGTCATGGTTTGGTTCACTAGTGTCATGGTTAAGTTCATGTTCAACATGGTTCAGTTATGATATTCCTGTCGTTAATGATGGAAGTGTTATGATCAATATAAACAGACATTATGTACAACTATTAAAATACTGTTTAACAATATTTTGCTGATAATTATTTTCGAGTTTAACCCATTCTATCCTATTTTGAGTCAATATAGTGTCGCTATTTTCTAATGTTATTGTTTTGTTCCCAAATAAGTAGATCTGAGTTTTACACCTTAAGGAGGTTCGAGGGTATAAAATTTCGGAAAAAAAAACCAAACTTATTTTTCATTACAAATTTTTTTCATTGCCTTTATTAGTTGTTACTCTATCATATGGTACAAAAAGCATTACACAAATCAATTTGTGATGGCCCCAGATGACTTTAAAAGTGTATATATCATTGAAAAAGCTCCAAATTATATCCCTTTGGTGCAAAAATGACATTTTTGGCATTAAAAGTGAAATATCTTTTTTCAACTCATCGGTGACCTATATTTTTTATTATTATTTTCAAAAAGGCTGTACTTAAACTAAACTTTTATAAAATTTGAGCGATTTCTGTAATTTAGTTCTTTTTTTATTTTGATATTACTTTTTAATTCTCCTATTAGTTCAACAGAAACAAAAAAGTAACTTTACAAAAATGTATGCTTCTTTGAAGGCAGATTATGAGTGTAAATGAACGATGACCCCATCTTTTTTATTTTATTTTTCTATTAAGTATAAGATAAAGTTCATTTTTAGAAAAATATAGCGAAATCCTATATTAAAATAAAATTTTGATTTAGACCCGCGGGCAACCTTAAAGATGTTGTTTTACTCGCAAAAATTCACCTCTCAAGAACTAAGTCATCTACAGTAAAACTAAGATATTATCATAATTATAGAACAAGCACATATAAAGAGACCAATAGAGCAATATATTAATGAATTTCAACAATAGCATTTTTTTTTTAAAAGTTGGTGTATTCGGAATACACTATGACCTAAGAAAACACATAGTAATATACAATAATTAAATACAGTATCATTTCCAATGAGACAACTATCCACCCTAGAACAAATACCTTTAAGCAAGTAATTAAAGCATGTCTTCACTATCGAGCATCTCTTATTCAGGTCAGATTGAACAAAACTGTTTCAAATATAAACCTACTAGTTGTCGAAATGATAAGACAAAGGTGGTGAGCAACATAATTGCTAAGTCATGAAAGATATGTATTATAAATATCGCTTAGTTTGATTTGCCGCTTATCTTGTTTATCCTTTTTATTGGGTACGCTTCCGTTAGGTGTCCGTTTTATGCGGTACTCTCCCGTTGGATGTACATTTGACGTCCGTTCTGTCCAATACGTTTCCGTTTCTAGTACATTGCATATCCTGTAAGTGTCCGTCAGGCATTCATTGCCCGTCCGTTTTATTTGGTCAATATACCAACGGATACAAATTTTGTCAACGGAAAACTTTTTTTTCATCCGTTCGGCGTCCGTTAGAGCTATCCGGTAAGGTGTGACTGCAGCTTTATATAGTAAAATAATAATCTTTCGGTACTAATTTTCAAATCAGTCGAAACAATTGTTGATATCAAACTATCATGATTCAACTTACATAAAATTTGGGTATGAATTGTACATATAAGAGCGCCTAAAATGCAGATCTCCATATAATTATATTTTTAAGGGACACCACTCTTTTCACACTCATTTTTGAATTCGTCAAAGTTATTGCTAATATAAACCTATGATGTAAATTTTGCCAGAATTTTATGGAACTTACATAATGTTATACATAATGGAAGTTCCATAAAATTCTGGAAAGAATTGTACATTTAAGAGTGCTAACAATGCAATTTTGAACAAAACTTTTATAAAAAACTATGATATATTAAGTTTCATAAAAAAGCCGGCAAGAATTTGTAAACGTGAGGCCGGACGGATGAACGCACAGACGGACGGTCGAAATTACAATTGCCTAATATATCCATTGACCCTGCAATGCGTTACGCGGGGTGAAAAAATATATAAATGTACGATTTATCCGGCATTTTTGCCGTTTACGCCCAGCAAATTTGGTCAAACGACTTGTTCCCTCTGTGGTCAATTAATTAGTTAATTGTGTTACTTTATCGTTTCACAATCGCATTAAAACAAACTGTCAATATTCAGGTCCCACAAAGATGTATTAATTTTGATCTAAACCATGACAAATGTAACCAAAACCATGACGAATTTTTAGACTCTTAACTTAACCATGTCAATAACTTAACCAAACCATACCAATTTGGATATCTTGGTTATCCTGCGTTAATTTCTTTAAAACAACGATTTCAATTTAGATAGTTACAATATATATTCAAACATTTAATTTGCTTCTTATTTGCTCATTTGAGAAGAACTGAGGCATTCGTTTTGAGAAGTTACATAACTTATCCATGACCAACTTAACTAAATTATGACAAAATCACTGTACTAAACGCTCCTCGATATGACGACCTTACTACCCGTGGAAGTATTCTGTATTCTGCCATTACCATTATTTCCACCCTAATAATTTGTTTAATGGATTAATTTAAAAGATAATCAACTAGGAAACAATTTAATAGACACTAACTTAATAACTAGCTTTCAGTATACTCTTCACTGAAATATTTCTAACATGCTTGTTAAAGCCAAGAGTATTATATAATTATTTTTAAATTTCAACACTGTTTTTCGGTAGGTTCTGTTATATTTTACAGAATTTGTTATTTGATCAAAGAGTTGTCAGTTTTTTTTTCTTCTAATTATTAAATTTGATTGTCCTATTATATTCTTCACATTTAAAAAAAAAACAATTTGGACAGACTCTTGGACAGAACAAATGTTGATCATCTATAATACTAAAATTACGAGGTCCAATTTGTCAGCCGTCATCGGGTTAAAACGACAAATCAAAGAATTCAACTCTATATATAACTAATATAGGACAATGGTATAGATTAAAAATTACAGCACTCCAGACCCTTTTGTTTTCAACATAATTAATATTGCCAATAATTAACAAGTTCCGGGTCGAATCCGATACCGATACCAATAGTATATTCACCTGTTAGCTAATACCTTATCTGTACATTCCGCATTTGACAGGCGCACCACCAAACGGTGTATTTAGGATTTTGCTATATACACGGGTCATAATCAAAGGGCTGACACTACTAAATTCCGCATTTGACAGGCGCACCACCAAACAGTGTATTTAGGATTTTGCTATATACACGGGTCATAATCAAAGGGCTGACACTACTAAATTCCGCATTCGACAGGCGCACAACCAAACGTTGTATTTAGGATTTTGCTATATACACGGGTCATAATCAAAGGGCTGACACTACTAAATTCAATCATTGTCAAATTGTTCCCTATTGTAGTTTTATTCAGCAATCAGCAAGACTTTCTAAGATAACTAATATAGGACAGTGCTGTTGATTAAAAAAATACTCCATTCCTGGATAGCCAGGACCTTTTGTTTTCCAAATAATTAATATTACCAATAATTGATAAGTTCCAGGTCGACGGGTTCAAACAGAAAGATTTGAAAGCAGAGAAAACTGTGTATCTTATAATCGACATGACTTTATCAGATGACAATACCAATTACTAAAAAAAGGCTTAGGCATAGTTATATACTTTAATTCAGTCACGGACCCGCGATATCACTGGTGTGTACTTGTATTAATAATTTTTCTCACGGGTTTTTCGACGAGGACAACGTTCATTGTCGCGGCAAACGTAAAAGTATGCAATTGGTCGATTTATGAAAGTATATGATTACAAATGACACACGCCTTTATTTGCCTTTATCAGTTTTCGAACACATGGCCGTAGCCATTACTATTTTCTAAGCAACTAAGTCTTTTTTCTTTATCTTATTTGATAAATGAGAGATGCTAGCAAAGACAAATTTAAACCATCCATATAACTATTCTAGTATAGAAATAGAATATTCACTGATATTTGTTAAATTTCATACTAGCACAAAGACAACAATGCTATTGTTTATATATTCATTTAGATCAGACTGATTACTAGTAATTTCCGTATAAAGAATCAGAGTTGTCTCGCATTTAGCAGTTTATTTAGTTGTTTTGTTAACTTGGAAAGTCCTAAATTATTCTGTTTTCCAGTACAAGTCTCAAGGAAAAGTAATGTTGCACGGCTGCAAAACAGTATTGCTCAGAGTAGGCCAACCATTTTATTCATTTAAGTAAAACTAATTATTAAGAGTAGTTTGAGGATTTTTGTAAAAGTATAAGTCCAATGATTAGTCATAATTTGCATTACAAATAAAGGCAACAGTAGTATTCCGCTATTCAATAGTTATCAATCTATTCATCGTTAAATAATTCAGGGTAACTAACCAAAAACTTCCGGTAGCATGGCGATTGCATGAAGTGGTGTTTTTCTACTCTCCGCCTTTTTTTATTGAAAAACCAGTTAGTAAATGTATGTGAGTTATGTGAAGGTCGTAAACTAAAAACAATAGATGATCCACAAAACTCTAGCAAGTTTTAAATGACATAAACCTGATACAAAAGTCTTTAATTGTTACAAACATTATCTTGGAAATATTATTCGAGTGGACCGAACTTCGTTATTCGTGTAAACAGAGGTCAGTGGTCGGAGTCAGAATCGATAATCGTTATTTAAAGTACATTTTGACGGAAATATACGGAGACAACTGATAACCATGGACCCCAAGGAACAAGAAAGGTATGAGACATTAAAAAAAATGTACGAATCTAAATCTGTGTCCGAATGCTTTGCAAGTTTGCACCTCAAATTAGAGGGGGATGTTGAATTTCTGAAAACAGAGGTCAAGGTACTAAGGGACAATGTAGAAAACCTTGAATCTCATGCTAAACTCATGGATGACAGTATTAAAGACATACATAACACACTCCTTCCTGATATTGAGGAAAAAATATCAACAGAAGAAAAAGAAAGACTAAAGCTAGAGTATTGGGGCAGAAAATGAAACCTGGTGGTAAGTGGTGTGAGAGGAACCCCCTTGGCCGAGATGCCTAAAGCAACTGATGTGTATGTCCGACACTTCTTTGAAAAAACTTTAGAAATACCCAAGGAGCGCATCGAAAAAATGCTGTTCCAGGCCGTGCATAGGCTACCAGGAAAAGAGGGAGACAAAGAGAAGAGAAAGATTATTGTGCGTTTTAATAGTCTGATAGATCGAGACGACGTTCTGGCCACTGGGATGAAGCTACAACGTGGAAGTGGGTATAGTGTTGTGCCCGATGTGCCGCCGTCTGTTGCAAAACTTCGATTTAATCTTTTGAATGAAAGACGTGCACTGTCTTCATCTGAACAGAGGAAAGTCCATCTTGTATACATTAAAGAGTATCCGTTTGTCATGCTGAAAAAGAAGAGATCATCATAGACCTTTCAGCAGACCTTCTCATGTAAAATAAATAACTTTTAACTGATTTAAACGAAAAAAATATTTAAACAAATCGCATTGGAATACTCACAGTAACATTCTGTTTATTATTATTGTATTTTATTACTACGTTCCTGTTTTTGTTTTTTTTTTTTTTTTTACATTGTGTATTCTAAAACTCTCTCTAATTGTTAGGTTTTTTTTTCTATGTTGATAAATTGTATGTCCCGGCTCATCCGCACATGGCTAATTTGCATATTAGATTGCTCAGGTGGGCATGCGCAACCTGTACCGGATGTTTTGGCTCACGATACAGACAAAAACACGGAGAATAATAAAACCCTCTCTAAACTAAAGAAATACATAATATGTGCCTTTCAAGAGTACTTAGGTAAACATTATTCCAAATATACACCCTTATTGAACTCGTCTAGTAGGTGTTAATAGTTTTTATTAAGTTTTGAACGTGGTCAGACTTAATTAGTAGCGGTCCATCATATAAAACGCACATGGCTATAATTCCTCATACTGGCTACTTTTATGTCTTTTAAAGAACCCCACATATAAATAGAATGTCACTTAACAGTTGTTCAAAACTGTATCACCTTTAAAAAACAACAAACCAACCTGAGAGACATGGCATTCTCAAATAAAATCAGAATTATCTGCTTTCAGCACAAAGGGGGCACCCCGGACAACAATAACAAACAGTTGAACTTCTGATCCTCAAAATTAAAAAACATTACAAAACTTGAAATGGGAAAAGACTTACAGAGATTTGCACCATAATTCGTTTTTTTTAGAGGTATAAAGAAAGGGGAAAACAGTTATTTTTGTTTTTGTTTTTTTGTTTTTGTTATAAAAACTATATTTTGTTTTTATATATAAAGGGCTGGGGAAGAGAGACACCCACTGTATTTTAGTTAATTAATTTACTTAATTAGAATTGTATTACCATGAAACGGGATACCTCAGGTTGTTATGGGTTAAACGGTTCGAAAAAAACATTTTTATGTCACTTTAATTTCTCTCTACTTACTTGTACTTTATTTTTTTGTATTGCTCTGAATATGTTTATTGACTGTATAATCTTAGATCATTCATCCGTTACAATTGTAAGTGATATAAAATATGGGTAGTTTGAAAATTGGTTGCATAAATTGTAGAGGCCTGTCTTCTGATAAAATTAAAAGAAGAGATATATTTAGTAAATGTAGAGAAAATTATGATATGGTCTTCTTGGTAGATACTCACTGTAAAAAAGAACTTGAAAAGTATTGGCAGGCAGAATGGGGTTATAAAATAATATTTGGGTCGCATACCACGAGCAGTAGAGGCGTGGCTATCTTGTTTAGAAGCACTTTTTCTTTTGAAATTTTTGGACAGAAAGTGGATCAAAACGGGAACTATGCAATTCTAGATATAAAAATTTTCAATCATAGAATGACAATAGCAGTGGTATATGGACCCAATGAGGACAAAACAGTTTTTTATGAAATACTCCAAAGAGATATTGAAAATTTTGGTAATACTTCAGTAATAGTGGGGGGTGATTGGAATTTACCACAAAATTATGATATGGATACTTTAAACTATTTGCATAAAAATAATCCTAAAGCTCAAAAAAAGGTTAATGAAATGATGTCAGAAATAGATCTGGTTGATGTTTATAGGGAATTATACCCAGAAAAAAAGAGGTTTTCCTGGAGAGGACCTAACAAGAAGCAGGCAAGACTGGACTACTTCCTTGTCTCATCTGATTTTCAACCACTGATAACCTCGTGTGATATTGGTGTTGCATATAGGTCTGATCACTCACCCGTATCTCTGTCCATTCAATTTAATACAAATGAAAAAGGCAAAGGGACGTGGAAATTTAACAATGCTTTATTATACGACAAAGAATTTATTACTAATACTAAAACTTGTATTGCTGATTGTATTGATCAATATAAAATAGTTGATTCTGAAAATAGGGAAGAAATAGAATTTTCCATTTCCGACCAACTGTTTTGGGAAACTTTAAAACTGATGATACGAGGAAAAACAATTTCTTATTCATCTTTTAAAAAGAAAGAACGCAGTAGGGAAGAACAAGAACTAGAAAGTCAATTGAACAATTTGAACAATAATGAACATATCAATGATAAAAGGGAAGAAATTACACGTATTGAACTTCAGTTAAGGTCGCTCAGAGAATTTAGAATAAAAGGGGCAATAATGAGAGCAAAAGCTAAATGGCAAATTGAAGGGGAGAGAAGTACAAAATATTTCTGTAATCTAGAGAAAAGAAATTATATTGACAAAGTAATACAAAAATTAACTTTAGATAATGGTGAATTTATCACTGATCAAGCAAAAATTCGTGCGGAACAAAAGTTATATTATGAGAATCTATATTCATCTAAGAAAACACTTATAAATAATACACACCGAGCTAATTTCTTTTCTCTTGAAAACCCATTTATCAAAATTCTCTCTGATGAACAAAATATTAATTTAGAGGGGGAACTAAAAACCTCAGAAATTCATAATGCATTAAAAAATATGAAAAATGGAAAATCTCCTGGTCTGGATGGTTTTACAACTGAGTTTTATAAATTTTTTTGGCACGACATTAATCCTTTCCTACTGCGTTCTTTCAAAGAAGCATTTCAAGAAGGTAAATTATCAATTTCACAAACACAAGGTGTTATCACCTGTCTACCCAAAGATGGTAAACCAAAACATTTTCTAAAAAATTGGCGACCTACTTAATGTAGACTATAAAATAGTATCAACATGTATTGCAAATAGAATTAAAAAAGTCCTTGATCACCTGATTAGTGAAACTCAAACTGGCTTTATGAAAGGCAGATATATTGGTGAGTGTACAAGACTTATATATGACCTCTTGAAAAAATTAGATGACGAAGATATTCCTGGCTTGCTTGTCTTGTTGGACTTTGAAAAAGCCTTCGACTCTCTTGAGTGGAACTTTATATGTGAAACCTTGAAATTTCTAGGTTTTGGGGACACAATAGTGAAATGGTTCACATCCCTTTACTACAATTCAAAAAGCTGCATTCAAAATAATGGCTATCTATCTGATTTTTTTGTAATAGAGAGGGGGGTACGACAAGGGGATCCATTGTCTCCCTATCTTTTTATTTTATGTTTGGAACTGCTTAGTGCATCAATAAAATATGACAACAACATTAATGGTATAAAGATTAAAAATTCTTAATTTTTACTCAGTCAGTATGCTGATGATTCGACTTTGATCCTGGATGATAGTGAAGAATCTCTCAACAGTGCTCTAAATAAGATAGACTTGTTTTACTCATGCTCTGGTTTGAAGGCTAATTTTGAAAAAACCCAGGTTATATGGATTGGGGCAAAAAGGGGCTGTGGTGAGGAGCTAAACACAAATAAAATAATAATATGGAACCATTCAGGAAATTTCAAACTCCTAGGCATTCAATATTGTTTGTCAAAAGCTGATATATGTGTTGATAATTATTTAGAAAAAATTCAAAAAGTAAAAAATCTTTTAAGTGACTGGTCATTCAGAAATATTACTATATATGGGAAAATTGTAGTTGTGAAAACTCTCGCCCTACCAATTCTAATTCAATGTTTTACTGTTTTACCAGATCCATCCCCAGATATATTAAAGCAGATA
The DNA here is from genome assembly GCA_019925275.1 of Mytilus edulis. Classification (NCBI taxonomy): domain Eukaryota; kingdom Metazoa; phylum Mollusca; class Bivalvia; order Mytilida; family Mytilidae; genus Mytilus; species Mytilus edulis. The sequence goes on along the minus strand of CM034351.1, from coordinate 102,736,527 downwards.
CAATCTATGCTATACAGATTTGTGTGGGATGGTAAAGGGGACAAAATTAAAAGAAATATACTTATCTCAAATTACGAGGATGGTGGTGTAAAAATGCCACATATTGAATCATTTATAAAATCACTTAAGTTATCCTGGGTTAAAAAAGTTTTAGACCCCACAAATTATTTCTCATGGAAGGTTCTATTGGCAGATCACCTTGAAATGTATGGTGGTGAAAATATGTGGCATTTATCAAAATCAGCACTCAATGAAATTAAAAAGAATTTAACCCTTTTTGGCAAAATGTAATTTCATCATGGGCCTCATTGTGTGAGCCTCTGACCACAGCCCCAAGTGATATCTTGTCTCAACCATTGTTTTTAAATGAAAATATTATGATTGATGGAAAAACAGCTTTTTATAAAAATTGGATACAGAATAATGTATTTTTCATAAATGATCTCATTAAGGAAAATGGAGAATTTTACAATTATGATGAATTTATTAGAAATTATAATATAAAAACAACTTTCTTAGATTTCTATGGACTAATCTTGGCACTGCCAAAGGAATGGAAGAATGTTATTCATTCTCAAGTATTTATCAAACTAAATACTGTCAGTCACAAAATTGTTACCGCCATTAAAACAGTTGATAAAGTATCAAAACATTTGTATAAATTTTTGCTAGATAAAATAAAGGAAACCCCATCACGCATACAAGAGAAATGGAAAATGAAATTGGGAATAGATATTGTGGCCGAAGAATGGAATTATTTTTTTAGTCTTCCTTTAATTATAACTGAAGATCCCACATTAAGGGCATTTCAATACAGATTACTCCATAGAATTCTAGGAACAAATACTTTACTTATGAAGTGTAAATATAGTGAAACAGAACTGTGCACTTTTTGTACCGAAACTAAAGAAACATACATACACCTCTTTTTTGAATGTAGTTATGTTCGAACATTCTGGCTTAATTTTTTTCAAAAGTTAGAAGATGTATGTAATGTAAGCTTTCTCCCAACCTAATCAAGTATAATCTTGGGTGTTAAACATCATCTATTTAAAGATATTCTTAATACATGTATTCTGATATTGAAGAGATATGTTTATTTATGTAGAGTTAGATTTACAGTCCCATCTGTTGCTGAAGCAATTGAATGGCTAAACTATTATTATAGGGTTGACATGGTCTCTATGAACTTGTGCTCTACCAGTAAAGCAATAAGATTAAAAGAAAAATGGTCAAGCATTGATAATATTATTAAGAAATAGAGCTCAATGCAGATGTACTCTGTATTCTGTTACTGACTTTGTATTTTATAATTTGTAACAAGTATGGTTAACTATATGTTTAGGATTTATAGCAGAATAATTTGTTTGTGCATCTTTATTTGTAGATGAGATTTGAAAATGATATGAAAATAATAAAAATATATATTACAAAAAAAAAAACTAACCAAAAACCAAGGGGAGCACTTCAAGTATAAGAAGAAAGCAACGAAATAAGACAAACACTAAGCTACTTGACATATTATGGATACATGGTGATTTAAGGAAGCACATTACAAAGATTTTCTTACTTCCAATCACTAACCTTTAAAAGGCTGTTACTTTCTTATGAGTGCATAAAAAATAATAAAAGAGGTATACATAGATAGATAAAAGATTAATCTTTTAAATGAATGCAATATTTTAATTATGCAATTATTATGTAATCAATTATTGTGTATGTAATGGCAAAATCTCGGTCAGTTCACTCGAATGAATTTAGCTCTATCATCTCTTTAACTATATAGAAAAATTTAACGAAATCTTAATCAACACATCATGGGCTTCAAAAGGGTGTCTCAAATTGTCCCTATTGTATTACATTCTCTCATAAATCTCTAATTAGTGTAAGCATCCTTGCCACATACAAGAAGATAATGTTTAGTTAGGTGTAAAATTTGTTCTATACATTCTATCTGAAATCTGAGACAACCTTTTGTAGATAATGGCCATAGTAACAACATATAATAAAATAAATCCAATAGGAATACCAATGCAGAAGCTAATTTCAATCACAAGTGGAAATTTGGTGAAAAATAATTTTGACACAGTTTACATTATAATTGGTTACATAATTGTTGCATAATACTAGCATCACATTAATTTGAAAGAGTAATCTGTAAGCTATCCATAACTACCACTTTTATAAATTTTCAAGCATTTTAAAGAAAGTAACAGCATTTTAAAACTTAGGAGTTGGAGTTATAATTCTTTGTATTATGCTACCTTAAACCTGGTTTAAATGTTTGAAATAACATTAAGAGTCAACTTTACGCGACAGAAGTACAGTACAAATACACGAAAGAACACTCAGGACTAATAAATACATACATAGATAATGTTATATTGCATTTCTACATGTAAAACATGATAACCGTTTGATTAAACAAAATATCAGACCTATAGATCTCATCAAGTGCAACAAAATACTAGAAATAAACTACATGACAATAGAATTGACCATAATGACCATTTGATGGCAGCTCATGCTATCTCCGTTTGCAAAGACACGTTTCAAATTTCCGAATTTGTAGTGGTCATCGTTTGTTGTTTGTTGGCATAAATGTGTTTATATTTTTGCATTTGTCTGTCATTATAGGGGTTGAAGTAGTATTACATTCATTTCTATCAATTATCATTTTCGTAGACACAAAGTCGATTGTATACCATATTTAGTTTTAATTTGAATAAAAAATAGCATCTACTTTGGCTACATACGAGAGCCCAGCAAAGTATATACATCAAACATTCGACTTCATGACTAGTCATCGTTTCACAACAAAGGAGACCAATGCTCTGTAATATGTACTTACTAGGCATTGTCAATATGGCGGGACAAACACAATAAATTGAATCAATTCATGCAAAGAGACAATCTATAACTGTATAACGTAACATTAATAATGTGTTCAAATGGATTGTTAAGTAGAAACAGACAAAACACATGCCATTCGAATTGTTATATATATAAGTAAGTAAATCTATACTTTGAGAGAATTGTTCCAGTATAACAAGTAACCATACAAGGAAGTAATTAGTTAGATACCAGACATGGCCTGATTTATATTGATTTATATCTATGTTGGAATCCTTTCTTTGTCAATTATATTTGGCATTTGGTTGTCACGAAGTGACATTGTATCATACATCTTATTACCAAAAACTAACATGGAAAAATATTAATCACATACAAATACCACCAGATGTGCTTTATTAAGAAAGCACAATAAAATAAAGATCTTGATTTCCATTCATTCTAGTTTAAGATTATATGATCTAATTCATGTTTCGCACTAGTTCCATGCACAATGTGAAATATAGAAATAAGTAAAAAAGAAGTGAATATTATAGGATAATTGTCACATGAATGGCAATTGTTCTTGAATCTTTAGTGAGTTAACTTCAGTTATTGTCAGAAGAACACTGTTAACCGAATGATTTGTTTAGTTATTGAACTCTCTAATCCCGCCGTTGATGGCTTCTTGTTTGACTAGTAAATAATGAATGGAGATTAAAGAAATGCATTAGTTTCCATCTCAGATATTTTTAATGCAAAGTAGAAATTAATAAAAGATTAAATCAAAATGAAATAGAAATGTCTATGCATTTTCTTTTAGTTATCTTAAGCTTGCTTCAATGAACCGAATTTTTTCAATGTCCTTGGGAATGAAAGAAGATTTGTTATTTTCTTCATACGTCTGTTGAAACTAAACGTCTTTTTTTAAGGATTTGAGGGAAATAAACATCAAATATAATTTTTTATTATTTCACCATCCCCTTTTCTCTCCCAACCACACCCATATTTTCAATTTTTGAGGGAAAATAAAATATTCAATTACACATAAGTGACCACCGAATACGATCCTACGCCAACAATTCTTTTGATTTTAAACGTACCTTTATCTGACAAATCCCACTGACATCTCCTGCATGTGTTAATTGTCAGGAAATCAGATATACTAATAGTATCACGCCACTATTTGATTGACAAATCAAAAGTGCATAAAATTTATACATATACGTTTTATAGCCAAGTAATGTGACATTCTTCCAGTAGCCTATATCAAATATCACAATTTTGTTTTGTCTCTGCAATTCACATCTCATCATTTTTAAACGTTTATATTGTTCAAGCAAACGCTATTTATATTTTTATTTAATCAATCTGTGTATGTATGGACATTTACCTGAGATAAGGTCAACGTCACCAAAAATACGTCAATTTTGTGATGTTGATCCACTCGTGTGACACGCGTTTATTTTGTTTGTGGTGTCCTGGTGTTCTATTGTAAATTCATTGGAGTTATCGGTTGTTATTGAACTGTTTAAATTTTGTAATGTACTATTGCATTATTCATTTATGTACTAATCTGTGCTGAGTGTTCTTGCATTGGTTGTACTGTATTCCTGTCACGTAGTATTGACAGTTTAGTAGGGTATGTTTAGCCATATCATATCAGTGGAAGGTTTGGCTAGCCGTAAACCAGGTTCAACCAACCATGTTTTCTTACAATGTCCTGTACCAAGTCGGAAATATAGCAGTTGATATATATAGTCTCTTTCAATGTGTGTTTGCCTTTGTTTTGATGTAGTTCAGTGTTTCTGTTGTTTCTGTTGTTTTCCTCTTTTAGACTCAGTTTTCTTTTATTACCCATGTATTGTTTTGCCTCATCGAAATATAACTATTGAACATCGGTAGACTACTGTTTAGAACATTTAACAAGTACTCAAAAGTATGTCCATTAAATTTAACACTGCTAAAATCGTGCAGTTTTCGTCGTACTAAGGAGTAAAAAATGAAACATCCGTGAACATGTTTTTGAGTTCTTTCGAGGGTCTGAAAGATGACTTATTGTAAAAATACCAAGTTAAATATGACTTATAGTAGTAATTTTCTTAATTGAATTCAAGCAATTGAGTGTGTTTTTCAAAGTGTTGAAGAAACGTAATTGTTGATGTTTTGATTATATAACATTCGAATGACATTCAAACAAAACGCAATTTTAACTACTGATTTGTTGTTGAAAAAATAATCATGTATATGATAATTACATACCTTGCAGGAGATAACAGTCACAATGTTATGTGGTCTCTTTAATTTGTATTAGATAATCCAAAGTTAAGAGGTGCACTTGATTAAATTATAATGTTAAATTATTGAGGTGAACTCTATTATGTTATAATGTTATAATTGTCTGGTTGAGAGGTGCACTCGTTTATATTATAATGTTTTATAAATATTATTAATTACTGCATGTGATACTACATTATAGAAAGATTTTTCTTTTTCAATCATTGTCATCTAAAAGAATATATACTATTTTTCTGGTAAAACAGTGCATTATTTGGGCCTCCCGCTTCCCGGACAGTTTGTTTTTAATGTAATCATCAATTTGCATCCTGGGCAACTGAAGAAATTGTAAACAGGAATTTTTTTTGAATAAACAAGTATCTTTAAAAAAAAAAAAAAAAAAAAAAAAAAAAAAAAAAAAAAAAAACTCAAATTATAAGTGCAGCTTTTGTTATTTAAGTGATCGAGACAGGGGTTTCGCCTATTCCAGGAAGACAAGCATATTAAAAATTTTGATCATTAAAGAACTGAGATTAAAAGAACCACTCATTGGAAAAACACCAACAATCAACCGAAAAAAACCAAAGCATCACATTATTAAATATCTTGATCTTGATCAAAATTGCTTTGCATTGCTTGCTTAAAAAAAGGTTTAGTATAACTTTTTTTCAAAATTAAATACAATATGTACTAGTTTTACAAAAAAAATCATTTTAGTTAAGGTAAAAAGATCAAAAGTAGACTTTGGTATCTTTGTACGCCATTAATATACCTGTACGTGAATGTATATGAACCAACCTATTTGAACTGCTTATCTTTTACTGCTTTTCATATGAATTGAATCATAATCATATGAAAATAAGAAAAGATTGACAAGGAGAGACCAACAGTTGACTCCAATTTGAATGCCGACAACCTGCAACAAAAATGTACATCTACAGTCAACACATTTGTTTGTTATCATTTCATTATCAATATTTCTCCTGTGAAAATCAAAATGAGATTTGTTCAAAAGTAAACATCAAATTTCAAAGACAATTTTCAATATCGAAAATGCATGTTAAAGTTAAGCAACAATACCAACCGTAAAATTAAATTCAGTTAACCTATAAGTTGCATTTCTGTAAATATTGACAATGCAATTGCCCATAGGAACTCATTTTTAATTCAACACAAATCGCTCGGGTCTCGATAAGGGTTGTAACAGTGTTGTTTCAATGACTTTCAAATATATGAGTCTTAAGAAAAAAAAACACCAACCAGAAACTTTATAGATATCGGATCGCCTTGAAATGAAAATGCTTTAAAGACAGAAGCAACTATTTGCAGTAACGGTATTAAGTCTCTTCAAACTCATCAAATAGACCACACATTAATTCCTTATTTGAACATAAAAAGGGACTGACGAAGCAATCTTAAAAGTCCAAATATTTGTCTTTCAGTACGACGAGATTTAGTTTTTTGTACATGTGTCTTATTAATTTATATGAATGTATTTTAACACTTGCATGTATATTTATAAAGTAAAATGTTCCCAATTACGAAGAAAACTATAAGGGAATGAAACAAAGAGATATTGTTTCTTGTTACATGAAATGAAAAGTTTGCAGTGAACACACACAATTATTCATTGTGGTTAAAATTAACAAAAGCCTTATGTAAAACTAAAAATCAAATTTCAAAAATAAGTTTACAAAGTTGAATGTGCGTGTAATCATTCAGCAACAATGTTGTTCTTAATTAAGTTTAGTTAACATTATTATCTTTTCTTTAAGATAGGTTAACAGGATTGACTCTATAAATTTAATGAGATTTGTTTTTGTACTTCAGATAATTCTGTTGTTTACGCTACCATTACTTTAATCCCAGTAAATCAGTAAATGAGTCTTCAATCGTCTTGTGTGTCCCTCGTGATAAATACGATTAACAAGTTTCTAAATTATTTACCGTTTTTGTTTTGACTCTTAAATAAAACAACAAGAAGGAGAGAGTGACGAAATCAAAGTTACAATTAATGTCCAGTAAAGCAGTAAATGAGTTTGCAATTACCTGGTGTTTTCATCGTGATGAATACGATACATAAGTCTCTAAACTATTAACCGTTCTTGTTTTGTCTCTTTTATAACAATAAAAGAGAATAAATCAATGTTGCATTTAATGTTCAATAAAAACAGAAAATACAATGTATAAAAAGAAAACAAATAAAAGACTAACTACAAAATACATGTTAACTGTCACATCTTCACGTGGTTTATTTTGTGTTTCATTCAAGTTTAATTGTTTATCTAATTATTGTTTTTTCAATACTCTTCGTTGATACTGACCCCATATCTCAACGCAACACAACATAAATTAAGTGCCTTTAGTCCCGTTTTACAAAGCATTAATTACCGAAGATATACTATATGCGACCCTAAGACCTTAAATAATCTTTGAATGATTAGTGAAGAATATCTGTAGGTTTTAAATTGTTTTATTAACTAAAAAATACATTCAAGGATAGTATTTGATTTACACAACAGTTCAGAATTATTCCAGTCGTTTCTTCATTTGTTTATGACAAAACAAATCTTAATCGGCGAATAGAATATAGTGTTACCACGAGAAACATCATTTCTTTCAAAATGCAAACATTGATTTAAAATGCTTTGATTAGTTGAAATCGTTCGCTTGGTAACTGTCATCTTGGAAAACACATGGTAAATAAACATAAACAATGGAAGTAGGTTGTTGGAATGTATCAGATTTATTAGAAAGAGCTTGACGATGAAAGTAACAAGAAACAATTCTAGTCGCCTAATTTTTCTTGTTTTTATAAAAGCCAGCACAAATTGATTGATATATGTTACTATAGTATTTTCTATAGTTTACTGTTCAAGTTTTTAAAGTTAAAATTTAAAATCTAGTCAGTCTTAACTATCTTTATAATATATTGACATTGCTTCGCTTTTAGTTATAATACATTTATCCTAAATATGACGTTCAAAAGAGCATTAGCATGCACCAAGTATCCTAAGCTGGTAAAAAAACATTATTATTATAAGGTTCTAAAAGTTACATGACATTATCTATCTAACCAGAAATACAATTTACTTCAAAAATGGATAAGTTTTAATAAAGTGATCTCTTATCTAATGAAAAATATAACGCCATCAATTTTAGTCAGAATGCATGTGATGGGCATTTGCTTAGAAATTAATTAATAATGCGCAGTAGAATAGGAATTAATTTTATTTAAAAACATTTGGTTCTGATCTGCAGTTGATAACACCGAGATCAGTTAAATTAGAAGTGTTCATGTCAAAGATTAAATTGATGGGATTTATACTGTGTCATTGTCAAGTTTAGTTCGTTAAAGTACGTTTCACTTATACAATATATGTGTAAAGTTACGTTTGAGCTTCAGTTTTGTAATATACCAGATTTAAGTTTGAGAGACTAAAGACAAGTATAAAATATAAATCAAACGAAGAGCTATCAAATTACATACTTTTACTTTGGATTCAAACACAAAAATAGGCTTATGGGAAAGGCTGAAACATAAACTATACTACTAAATGAAATTAAGATATGTCAATATTATTACATCTTACCTACCATAAAAGATTTATCAAAATGTGACCTAATCTCTAATTTAAACATGTACATTATGGACAATTGTAAAACATATAAAGACCCAAAACGAAAGAGCAATTGATCAAATAACCTCCATTGAAAGAAGATGTACTAATTATAATGTTTTTACAACTGTCAATCAGTTTTCATTGATCCAAAATGCATACAAAAATAGCACATAGTAAATGTCGTGTTAAAATGACATATTAACAAAAAATAAATCATATTTGTTATCACCAATTAAGGAGGCTCGAGGGTATAAAAATTTCAGAAAAAAATTAAACATTTGTTTTTCATTACAAATTTTATTTATTACCTTTTGTAGTTATTACTTTATCATATGGTACAAAAAACATTCAAAACAATTAATTCGTGTTGGCCCCAGATGACTTTTAAAATGTAAACATCATTGAAAAAGTTCCAAATTATCTCCCTTTGGTGGAAAAATGCCAGTTTTTGGCTTTAAAATTGAAATGTCTCTTTTAACTCATCGGTGACCTATATTTTTTAATATAATTTCGATATATGCTGTACTTAAACTAAATTATTGTAAAATTTGAGCGATTTCTGAAATAAATTTCTTTTTTTATTTTGATATTACCTTTATTTCTCATATTAGTTCAACAGAAAAAAAAAACACTTTTACAAAGATGTATGCTTCTTTCGAAGGCAGATTGTGAGCGCAAATAAACGGTGACCCCATTTTTTTATTTTATTTTTCTATTAACTATAAGATAAAGTTCATTTATAGAAAAATATAGAGAAATCCTATATAAATAATTTAGACCCGCGAACCCCCTTTAGCAGTCGTCAATGTCCTCGGGAAAAAATAAACGGACATTTTATTTAATTCTTGTTGATTTTATCAAATTCTCCTTTAAAAGAAGTGTTTGTAAGAAACAAACCTGATTTATTTACACTTTGTAGAACTGTTCAGCTCATTTTTAACAACGTTTTCCAAAAGTTGAAGAATAAATTGCACGTATTTATGGACCTTTTCCGCATCACCAGACAGTAGTCTAGCATTTAGAACGTTCTGTTTAGGATTTAAAGAAGATGCCATGAATCTGTTCAGTAAACCGTTTTCAAGTATGCTGAACAATTCGCGTACCAGAGGTATGTCAACATCAGACGAAGGTTCCGGATGAAACATAGTTTCAGCCGGTCCATATGAAGGTGCCAAACACTCAGGTTCATCAAACAATTGGTCAGATTTGTCTCTTAGTTGATAGTAAACACTGTGTAACCCGTTTGTTAAAGCACGACTTTCGACAGCTTGAAAAAATGCCATTTTCAAAAGGTAGGAAGGAATTAAACTTTCAATGCTTTCATACATAAATATCCCGTCTAGATCTCCTTCTGACATACCCTTTAAATGTCCATAGTACTCTTTTATATCCTCGTTTCCATCAAAATTAACTTCTGGGCAAACATGTGAGTGGACGAGAATCTTTGATACAATGTAGCTGTTTCTAATTTTAGGCAACATATTTCGAAATATTGCTATCTCTTGTAAAACCATTGAACAACGCCAAAGATCTTCATGTTCACCACTTGTCATTTTAGGAACAGCGATTGACGGCAACAACATCATTTCCTTGGTCAAAAGTATTGAATCTTTAATAACCGTGGGTGGCCATGAAGGTAGTCTAACGGCTGGAACAATATCAACGCTGATCTGAAGATCCTTAAATCTGGAACCTCTCCATTGCAATAAAACTTCTGGTTGGGCAGTTACTTCCTTAATGATTAAACGTTCGTCCTTCGGAAAATCACTTGCAAACATGACTTTTGTAAGCAGTTTACTAAATAAATAATTCATTTGATAGCCGGATAATAAATCATCTTCACTAGCCCATTCCGACAGTAAACTGGAAATGATTTTGTTTGAAGAACGCAAATATGCATATCCAGCTATGGACGTAACCTCTTCTTCCGGTTCAATCCCAATAAAAGCTTCAGAGATAGTGTTGTTTCCAGTACTATATGGAAGGGCTACTGCTATTTGAGTCATTGTTTCTTCTTCTTTGTATTGAGGGTTAGATGCCGCGCTACTTACATCGAGACAAAATGTAAAATCGAATTCATCAGGATATCGTACTTTAGTTCCTTCTGATACACTTCCGATATGTAGAAGCGTACATTTAAATATAGGATCATGTTTGCTTACCATATCTGCTAGAACTGATGCCATTGCCTCAACTGCAAGTTGTATATCTTTAACTTCTGATTCACAATTTCTTGAGTAAGGCATTTCATTTTCGAATAATTTACCAACGAAATTATTCAGTTCTGGTTCACTTGTTTTAATCATACCATTGCAAGTTATTAGCTTTTCAAAATCATCTAAATGCATCAGAGAATCTGCATAGTTCGTAAATTTGCATTGGGATTCCTTGTTACTGGTTCTATTTGTATACTTTAACAATATATCGATAGTATCCTTTGATGACCTGTATAAAGATAGATCAAACGCAGTGTTTCCATTTTCGTCCTTAAAGTAGGGGTCGCCCCTGTTTTCCAGTAAAAGATCCACAGTACTTGCGTTGTCATTCCAGGTTGCAAGATGTAATGGTGTATTGGAATAATTATCAGTTATATTTGCATTCATTCCTATTTTAAGAAGCAACATCACAATATCGTCTGAACCATTTGATGCCGCAATGTGAAGTATTGTACGTCCTTTAACATCGCCTTCATCAAAATTGGTACCGTTATTAATCATTTCTTCAACAATTTCAATGTCCATTCTCTCTGTGGCTAAATGAACGGCAGCTTGTCCCCAAAAGTCTGTTATATCAGGCTTACATCCGCGAGAAGTTAAAACGGAGCAAGTTTTACCAGAATTTACGAAATGTAATGGTGTTCTTCCGAATCCGTCAGAAATATTTGCGTTGCTTCCTCGGCTTACGAGGAAAGATACAATTCTATCGTTAGTTTTCTCGGCAGAATAATGAAGTGGTGTTTTACCTGCCGCATCAGTCACGTTTGCACAATCTTCCCCCTGCAAAAGTTTGTCGATTCCAGCTAAAAATAACGTTTCATCTTCTGGATCATACAAATGATAATGGTCCAAAAGGTAATGAATAGGACACATTCCTTGAAAATCATGTTTTTTAAGAACTGCATTTTTAGCTACGAGTAAACCTATAATGTTGTTAGTTTTTGCATTCTGACATGCATGATGAAGAGGACTTCTTTTTAAATTATCCAATGTATTTACATCTATTCCATATCGAATTAGCATTTGAACTGTCTGAAAACTGTTTTCGTCAGACGAATTTTTACATGCAAGGTGTAGTGCGTTTTGTCCATTATGATTTGTTTGGTTAATATCCGCCCCATTATTTAGGAATAATTCAGCGATTCTATCATTGCCAAATTCCGTTGCCTTGTGTAAAGGGTTGTTCCCTAATTCATCGACTGCAGTCACAGATGACCCAGAATCAACTAGTAATTTTGCTATTTCAAAATTACGTACTATGTTTAAAGGAACACATGTTGGGTTTACACATGCATCGTGTTGTATCAAGGTTTTCACCACTTGGAAATGATTATTTTGTACCGCCAAGTAAAGCGGGGTATTTCCTCTGTCATCTTCCAAGTCGATTTGTACATCACCGCCCTTCAACAATTTCACAACACATTCTACATCCCCGTCAACAGCTGCCTTATGAAGGTCACTTTTTGATGCAGCAGTATAGTCTGTCGTATATTTCGTGAAAAAGTCTGTAAATGGATTTGAACTCCCCATTGCTAATACCTACGTATCTGAAAAAATAAAATATTTTGTTATTCGAAAAAAACAAGCATTCCAATTAACATGAATGAAATATTTAATGATCAATTTAAATTTCCGAAGTCTTATTCTGTTATGAATGAAGCTTGTTATCCTTTTCTTGCAAGTTAGATATTTTTCGTATCACACTGCATGATATGTGAGACGAATCAAAGGTGATACGACAAATGCAATAATTTGATCACAAAACAATACTCCTACGCATAAGTCGGTTCATGAATGACTTTCAGAAGACAAAAAGATGTAAATTTCAACCATGGCGGTTGAGAAATGTGATTCCGTAATAAAAACATATACAGAGCGCATACGTGTCTCGTAAAAATTCTAATTCTGTCACATATTAGAACTTTCTGAATTGTTAAAAGTTGACGCCGAAATAGGACATACCCATCATCCTTGTATGTGTAAAAGTCTAAATTAACGAAATGTAGACATTTCTATTTATCAAAAAATGATTATTAACCATGTTTAACGACTCATGAAAATAGGAAATAGACCAATGGGTTAATTTATTAGTTAGTTAAAAGTTAATAACTAGGGTTGACAAAAAGTGATATCAGATTCTCTCCCATGATGAAACCTATCGTTTAAGTTTATTTTGAACAATAAAATTGAGAATGGAAATGGGGAATGTGTCAAAGAGACAACAACCCGACCAAATAAAAAACAACAGCAGAGGGTCACCAACAGGTCTTCAATGTAGCGAGAAATTCCCGCACCCGAAGGCGTCCTTCAGCTGGCCCCTAAACAAATATATACTAGTCCACTGATAATGAACGCCATACTAATTTCCAAATTGTACACAAGAAACTAAAATTAAAATAATACAAGACTAACAAAGGCCAGAGGCTCCTGACTTGGGACAGGCGCAAAAATGCGGCGGGGTTAAACATGTTTGTGAGATCTCAACCCTCCCCCTATACCTCTAACCAATGTAGTAAAGTAAACGCATAAAATACGCACATTAAAATTCAGTTCAAGAGAAATCCGAGTCTGATGTCAGAAAATGTAACTAAAGAAAATAAACAAAATGACAATAATAAATAAATAACAACAGACTACTAGCAGTTAACTGACATGCCAGCTCCAGACTTCAATTAAACTGACTGAAAGATTATGATTTCATCATATGAACATCAGGTACAATCCGTCCCGTTAGGGGTTTAGTATCATACCATCATAACATATATGAGAAGAACATAACCCGTGTCATGCCAAAAACTGTTTTTAGAATAAATGTGTTTAGTTCCGATGCAAAGACCTTATCAGTGACTCAATATTAACGCCAAAATATGCAATCTTTAATGACTTGACAACAGTATCGTAATTATATCCCTTCTTAATAAGTCTATTCAAAGGTTTTGTAAGTTTCTGAGGTGAATACTGACACCTTTGTGCTTTATAAAAAATATTACCATAAAAAAATGGATGTGAAATAACTGAACGTATTAGAAGTCTGCATGTTGAGCTATATTTACGAATGATGTCTTTATACCGATGATAAAATTTAGTAAATGTTTTGACTAGTTTGTGATATCGAAAACCCTGGTGTAATAATTTTTCAGTAATACATAAATTTCTCTCGTTAAAATCTAAAACATTGTTACATACACGAGCGAATCGTACAAGTTGAGATATATAAACACCATAAGATGGTGACGAGGGAACGTCACCATCTAAAAACGGATAATTAACGATAGGAAATGAAAAATCATCCCTTTTATCATAAATTTTAGTATTCAGCTTTCCATTAGTGATATAGATATCAAGATCGAGAAAAGGGCAGTGGTCATTGTTAGTATTAGCTTTATTTAAAGTAAGTTCAACAGGATAAATTTCATTAATATACATACTGAAGTCGTCATTATTGAGAGCCAAAATATCATCCAAATATTATTAAATTTGTTTATCAGATGTTGTTTCGATGGGTCTTTGCTTATTTTTGTCATAAATTGTAACTCATAACAATACAAAAACAGGTCCGCAATAAGTGGTGCACAGTTAGTCCCCATTGGAATTCCGATAATCTGACGATATACGGAATCCCCAAAGCGAACAAAAATGTTATCTAGTAAAAATTCAAGGGCATATATAGTATCAAAGCATGTCCAATTAACATAGTTTTTTTGTTTATTGCTACTAAAAAATGAACTAAAAGAGTTTGAACATATATATTCACATTCTGATATTTTGAATGCCCATTTAATTAGGTGTGTGAATTTTTTCGTAATGAGAATGTGAGGCAATGTGGTATACAGGGTAGAAAAATCAAAACTTTGAACAGATTCAAAATCACCAATATAAGCATGCAATTTATCAAGTACTTCCAACGAGTTCTTGACACTCCAAAAGTAATTTATTCCACTATTTTCGAAGGCCTTATTTGAACAATTTATTATCAGGTTTATAATTGTACCAAGTGTGCTGGTAAGAAGAATAGACAATTTAGTTGTTGAACAATGGTTTGAAGACGAAATAAATCTATATTATTAAGGGGTTTTGTGTAGCTTCGGAAGCCAATACATAGTTGGGACTTTCATTGTATTTGGCTCTGCTTGTAAAGCGGTGGCTAAAAGTTTATGTTTGTTACAGATTTCGTTTTCTGAAAATGGAGTCAGTTGGAATGTTGGTGAATTGGTGATTTCCTTTTTCAGAACCTCAATGTAAAATTTACGTCAAACAATAATAATATTATTAGCAGCTTTATCTGCCTGGACAAAAACAAATTCCTTGGCTAGTTCTTTTAGTTTATGTTTGATACGAGAAATAGGTTTATTGTGGTTATTGTTTATAGTAAAATGTTCATTAAAATGTTAAATACGTATATCAACTATCTTCATTACTGAATTAAAAAAAGAGTCCAAAGATTTTTTGTCAGCTTTTTCCCGTTTTATCCATTTCATACAGTAAGTATGGAAGTAAGTAAGTAAATAACAGTACATAATGAGCCATTCCAGCTAATGTCTGCTAAAGGGGATGGATGGTCCTTTCTCCCTTAGGGTCGTAAAATTTATACAATTTAGGGGGTGTATTTTTTTCCGTCTTAAACGTACACTTATTCTAAGGGTCTTGCAGCAGTTAATAGTTTTCAAGTTATTACATCTAAGGAACTATACATCTGATAGGTCTTAATCATAAGATCTGGTAGTTTTTCATGTATTCTTTTCTGATACCTATAAAAAAATTCTCCTCATCCGGGTTGGATGGGGAGAATTTTTTTTATACGTATCAGAAAAAAATTGGGCAATTCCAGTTTATTTCTGACAGGTACCCTACCTGTCAGAAATAAACTGGAATGGTCCAATGACCAAATGAACGATATGTGTTTTCTCAGGGAAAAAAGTAAAATAGAAAAATTCTTATCTGGGAAAGTCCCTAATCTAATGGCAAAATCAAAACTGAAACACATCAAACGAATGGATAACAGCTGTCACATTCCTGACTTGGTACAGGTGTCTGATGTAGGAAATGGTGGAATTAATACGATTGACTAGCTAGCCAAACCTCTTCCCTGCATGCAAGTCGCATAATATTCCATGTTATTGTCAACGATGTGCGAATAAAACAAACAAAAACATGATTTTGGGCCTATTAAACCCGATGCATTTGATTGCATTTGTCCTAAGTCAGGAACCTGATGTTTAGTAGTTGTCGTTTGTTGATGTGGTCCATAAGTGTTTCTGGTTTTTATTTTGATTTGATCGTTGGTTTTTCTCCTCTTTGAATGGTTTTACTTTAGTCATTTCGGGACCCTTTATATGTTGCTGTATGATCCAAGGCTCCATGTTGAATGCCGCACCCTGACCTATAATTCTTTACTTTACAAATTGTGACTTGGATGTAGAGTTATATCATTTTCTGTTTGTGGACAATGATGTTCCTTTGGCAAGTTTTAATAAGTTGTTATTAGCTTTGAACTAGCTGTTAGTAACTGTGAGTGTTCTCAGATCTGTACTGTGTCTTTTGTTGCAGGGATGTGAAAGTAGCCTGTCACGTCCAAATATCTTGTACATAACTAAGGCCGTTAATTTTCTTGTTTGAATCGTTTTACATTTGTCATTTCAGAGCTATTATGCTTGATGGGGATTACTTATTGTTGAAGGCCGTACGCTGAACTATTTGTTTTTTTAATTTCTGTGTCAGTATTGTCTCATTTGCAGTTATACCACATATTTTTATTGTTATATTTATAACCATCTGCAGAAAATAATTTTTACAATAATTTAGAACCGTTCATAATTATGCTCAAGTCGTTCTTCATCTGAAATTGTTTAAAAAAAAACCAACAGGCAGTAAACAAATATTAAATCCGTTAATTGTTTTTATATAGAATCTTTCAGATTGTTTAGAAATGAGTTAATACGATAAAATCAATTAAATTTAAAATGAACGGCTCGGTCCGAAAATGAAAATTTGACTGATTACCAGATGCAAGAAGCAGCCTGCCTACACAAAAAAGAATGCATGGGAAATCAAATAATGAATACAAAGAGGTGACTAAAAATGATCGATTCCAAGGCATTTTTTATGCATTTCTCCTGTTTACCGAAGAAGCATGATTTTAACAAATCGGTATGAGTGTGTAAGAATTATGATAAGTCCATCAGTTTTTCATTATCAGCTAATGACTAGTCTTTATTAATTATTTTTTTAATAGGAAAATTTTGCAACTAGTTAATTCAATTATAAACATAAGATTAAAAATCATGATAACTTGAAACTGGATTTCCATTTGTATTTATAACATTACATGTGTCTTGCTGGTAACCATATACATCTAAATATAACTGGGGTATGAACAAGTTGTACTTAATGACCCGGGACGTAACGGAGTGCTTCGTTTCCCCTCTTTATTGTTGGAAGAGACTGTCAATCTTTTATAACGTGATGAAGTGACAAATTCTTTACCAGTAATAATATTCTGAGCACTTGATAAAGAAAAGTACAGTGCGTGTCCTGGTTGGTAAAGGCATGAAGAGAAACTACTTGCTTTACTTCCTGTATTTTGCAATCCCTATATATGTATTCCCTGTCTGTATATATTGATTTACAGTTGCTCCGTACTATTTGCTGTATGATTCTTACCTTATTAGAGACTGTATTCCTTAAGTCACTTCATTTAAGATGTCTTGTACATATAGCCTCATGAATATTGTTACAATTACTCTCACAACATAACTAGGTGTTGTAAATTTTTAAGGTTAAATTATGACGTTATTTGAATGCATTTAAAAATATCCACAAGTTTATATATATAAAACTCAACAGACCAGTAATTGTTAATCACCAAACCTCCGCCTAATAGTATTTAAAGTTAGTATTGCAAGAAGGTGATTTATATGAATGGTTTGATATTTTAACATAAAATGTATAATATAGAAAAGAGAACTTTAACGGATCAAACTGAAATAAAGGTCCAATTGACAAACAAATATTTTGTGAACGTATGTGGTGATATCAGCATCGCCTAAATTCACATGATATAAAATTAAAATAACAATATCGAAAGAACAGTGATTTTGTGAAACATATTCTTTATTTTAACATCTATGTGTAAATACCAAAAACTAACATCACAAAAATACCAAAGAACTCAAAAGAATATTCAAAACGTTAATTCCCTATTTAAAAATCAAAATCAAAAGCTGAAACACATCAAACGAAAAAATAACAGCTGTCATATTCCTCACTTGGTACAGGCATTTTCTTATGTAGAAAATGGTGGATTAACAAATATGCATGCTCGTGAAGTACTATTCATTAATATGGCACCACATAAAAGTTTCATTTATATAACAAATCATGTTAAAGTGTAGATTACAGCAAAACAAGTAAAAGCCCGCTGCAAATGTATTAATAAGGGCTTTGTTTATTGTTCAAGACAACTACAGCTGGTAATTTCAGTATCATTTAGTATCTTTTGGAGAGTTATATCATTGGCAATCATGCCACATCCTGTTTTTCATAGAAACGCTGGTTTATAAGTAAAATTGCATATTAATTATGAAGAAAAAAAGTTTATAATAAATATGAATAGGACAAAATATGTTTTAAAAACAGACAGATATTCAAGGTATATTTATACCTAAATAAAACAGTAGGGCAACGACTCACATACACACAATAAAACCCATCGATCTACATTTTTAATTAAAGTAAACTAATGCCGCCTTGAATTAAGTCTTGCTTCAAATTTGAATCTAATCAATTAGAAATGTATCCCCGAAATACATGATAAAAGGTTGTTTAACAACAAAAGGTAAGATTTGAATGTGAATTTCTCACTTTGTTAGCTTCATAGATAAAGAAAATGAATACTGCAATAGTCAATTAAATGCTGCAAACGGAATCATAATCCTGATACAACCATTTCAGAAATGTATATCAGCTTAAAAATGAGAAATCATGCAGTATGAATGGTATAAGTGTTAATTACGATAAAAAAAAAGGCAACAGAAGGAACCCGCTGTTCAAAAGTAATAAATATATTGAGAAAAGTCAAATCCGAAAATTGAAAAACTGGTAGTCATGAATAAAATCATACACCCTCATACAAAATTGTTTAAATGAGGGTTTCCTCGGTAAACAATAAAAACGCATCAAAACTGCCGTAGTTTCTCATTAACTTTTACCCACCTCTTTGTATAAATCATTTGATTTAATATGCAAACGCAAACTTAAACATACATCAATATAAGAAGAAAACAAAGGAACAACAGAACCACTTAAGTCATCTCATCAAAACAACAGCTCATATCAGAAAAAAGGAGTGTACCCATTAACCACGAGGGACGACAGTATCTCCAACAATTGCAAGAATCATACCCCGGGTACATTAAACACATGTACAAAGACACGTGTTACGGTAACATCTCATCCCACATACAGAGACGTGTGTAATAAATTGGATAAGATATGATTTAAAGTGAAAGAGACTAAAACCTCGTTAGAAAACTGCGAAAAAATGTATTAAAACACGGCGTTTTGAACATAATCTATGCAAGGTCATCAACACATGATGAACTTTGATCAATATATTAATATGTTTTTATAATGTGCATATATATTACAAATTACACATTCAACTGGCAACGTCTTCTTTAACAATGTATCATCATTCGCAGAACATATCACTCTGATAATTACAACTATAAACAAACGAACAAAATCGAAGGATGTCATCTTGAAATGACTCATGGTGGTGAATTACTGTTGATACATGGTGGTGCATTTGAAATTTTGAACCCATTGCAAACATATGTGACAAATCAAGAATACATCCCTACATTTTGACTTGCAAGATTTTAAAAAGAAACGAATTTTCATCCTCACCCTTTAGTCATTTCCTATACAATTCTCATTTAAATTGTGTCATTACCAAAATTAAACAAGATTTAGTATTTTATACTTAGATATTCACAAGACCTTGATTTATATATATTTCGTGTTGAAAGTTTTAGCTTTACAAATAACTTGTCTTGTGTTAAAGATTTATATTGAACTGTTGATATTAATTGTAGTTTTAGGTTAGTGTCTTGATGACTTATACACACATCTCTCTTTATTGGGCCATATTGTTATAATCATTGACCATTTTAGATTAAAGGTGTCTCGCTTTTTGTATTCTACCTAAGTTATTTAATTTAAATATTTATATATTAATCGAACGATGGCTACACGATTTTTTTTCGTAGTAACTACTTTTATCTCTATTGCTCAGATTGACAATTAGCTAAATATAGCTACTTGATCATTCGGATACGATTAGGGAACAATAACAACGTTTTGTATCTCATTTTGGCTGCAAATTGTCATCAAAATCCATTAGCGTCCTTGCAGAGAAACCAAACATGCATGCCAAACATTGTAGAAATTAGTAAAAGATTGAGATAATTTTTTCTCACCAAATTCGCGTTGGTAGTCGAACAGATGTTAAATGTTGTGCATTGATCGTCATCATTTTTTCAAAACGGTACTGCCTATAGAACAATTTTGTAACATTAATGTCTTATTGGTGATTATTTATAAAATGTTTGTAATCTAAATACGGTTTTGGGTAGTTTTAGTTAGTGTTCCAGGAGATAGGTATATGAGATGACGAGAAATCGACACCAAAAACTATTAAATTCAGAAAGACTAATGATTTTCAAGAACAGAAAATGGTAAAAATACCATATGGGCATGTTGTAAGTTTTTTATTTTTCTTAACTAGGATTAAAAGGTTCGTTGTGATCAGAGCCATTGCAAAGGCCAACATTAAAACCAGTTCAGAAAAGGCTGTAACTATGTGATATCGGTCTTACTTATGCTCGCAATTACTGGAAGTAGGCTTTAAAACATACTAAATTTGCTGATGTAAATATCCTGCCTCCATACACAAGAACACCGGTCAGTGACGATGTATTTCCTAGGAGAATTCGTATTCAATTATTATTAATAATTTTGAAAACATGAACTTGTGCCTTTCCCATTGGAGAGTTCATAGCATATTTACCCTAGACTTGTTTCAACCACTCAGTAAAAATAAGAAAGGTGATGAAAGATAGAGGATCTTATGCAGATGTCTATCTTATGAAGTATAACACGGTCTTTAGAAGGCGTTTTCATTTGTTTCAATGCTTACTTATATGTTACAAAATAATGCATGACATGAAATATAGCATATATTCTTTATCGTGACGATTTTTCTGTTGACCAAGTAAGTCCTATCATTATCACGGATACATTTTGTGTGATTTCGAAAAAAAATGCAAAATCATTTTTATTAAAAACCGAGGTTAAACATATAGCTAATAATGAATTGAAGAAGTTCTGAGTAACTAAAAATGCTACGTTTTACCCTCACATAATTAACAAAAAAGATATTAAAGAAAATCATTAATTCGTCCTCTATCTTTTGATATTCAGATTAGAAAGGACAACGAAATTCTCTAAGTGTTTTACTGCATACAAAATCTTCGCAAAAATCTTTACAACGATTTATATATAGTCGGGTATTCGAGTTGTTAGACAAAGCTACACTTCTGTTCTTAGTTACAACTACTCTCTCCGTTCTTTTCATTGGACATTTTTAACTAGGGGTGTCAATAATGTGTGTTTTCATACATTGCAAAAATCTACTTTAAAATTCTCAATGTTAATGTTCCAGATCGTATGAGTATTTGGACCGTACGCGTACGGTCTGGACCATATGCTTACTTTTTCAAAATACTCATACGGTCGGACCGTACGCGTACGGTCTAACTAATATTAAAAAAGATGGTCAGGTTTATTAGATACAAATGCATATAGCAGATCAACATAACTTATCTATCAAATTAATATAAAAAAAAGTTCAATTGAAATTGCAACAAAAACTTTATATTTTAACTTTTTTCTAATTCACGCTAATTAAATCTGTTAATCTCTTGTATCTAGCATGCTGATCAGTAATACATTAATTAAATTATGATCACTGAAATTGAAGACATCGGAAGTAAATATTATGTGGGAGGTCAATTGTTTAGGAATATTTAGCAACTTTACCACAAAAAGCAAATGCAAAGAACATGCATGAACTGCATTCATGAAAATGTAAAAAATATTACGTTACTTAAATTGTGTCACCTTGGGCTATAGTACCAAAATAGGATTCAGATATACAATTAAACAAATACTTAATTTCAATTGTTCGTTTGTTCATTTTATCTAATTGTAATACATTATCAATAACAATTTGAAGATTGTGATAAATAGTGGGAGATATTATGGACATAATTGTGCAAATCGTGATACAAGCATGAAATTTGGTATAACGGTTGACTAAATGATAATTAGAAAAAAAAATGCTGCTGGCCATCAAAAATTACTATTTTTTCAAGATGGCCACCGATCATTTTGCAAATGGCGTCATATCCAATTGGCTACATTTTGTAAATCTTTGAAAGCTGTGTTATAGGTTTAATCCAATGTACGTTTTGATAAAACGTAAATAACAGTTCCTACAGTACGACAAAACAACACATAAATGACAAAAAAAGTGACTTTCGGTTCCAAAATGGCGGCAAACATTTTAAAAATGTATTTTTTTTTTAAATTTCCATCATCTTAACAAGTTATATCACATTCTTTGTTATGCTTGTTTCAATTTAATTTATTACCCATATGATCAAATAACATATATGGTCAGCTCGTACCGGACCGTACGTGTATACTCATACGGTCCGACCTTACGCGTATGGTCGGACCGTACGAGTATACGTATGTACGGTCCGGACCGTACGCGTACGGTCCAAATACTCATATGGTCTGGAACATTAATATTTACAATTTTGCAATATTCGAAAACCTCTATTTTTCTATGCTTATCACTATTATAACTCATGCTTATTGAATCATTAAACTCGGATAATTCTATAAGAATGGGACTTGTTGATAAAATTTCCTGTTTTAGGTTAGAAGAATCGTACTTTTTGAAGATTTACACTGTTAACAAACAATGATGATGTCATCAAAAGGCTGTATGAACTCTTTGATAGACAACGTATTTTTTATGCTGATTGATTGATACTTCAGCAGGTATTTTAATCGATACAAATTGTGCTCTTCTACTTATTTTTATACTCCCATGAAGAATTATACATACAGGACTTACACGAAGACAAGACAACAAGAAAGAGCAGAACGAAAAATCCCCTATTTCAATTTCAGTTATATTATGATTTTATTTTTTTGGATCATTATTCTAACATGACGTCCTTACAACGCTTTGAGTATATACTTGCTGGTTTGTTCCGATCATACTCCAACGGCATATGTTTTTTTTTATGAATGAGCTTCCCAACGTCATAAAATGATAATGTAAATAAAATTGAGAATGGAATGGGGAATGTGCCAAAGAGACAACAACCCGACCATAGAAAAAAACAACAGCAGAAGGTCACCAACAGGTCTTCAATGTAGCGAGAAATTCCCGCACCCGGAGGCGTCGAATATAAACATTTTACGGGAAAATGCACGCTTGTGAAACTAAAAATCATAAAAAAAACCACAAGGAATCGTAAACAAACGATGTTAAAATATGTTATAAGCCATATTTGTTTTTAACATTTAGGACATGTAAGTAAATTATCATTTAAATCCATCTAAAACTATAATACGTTATTGTATTAGTTTAAGCATGACACTCATTCAGTTTGTTGCGTTCTTTTGTTCCATTTTAATAGGCTTAGTGCGTTTATTTATTGAAACGACAAAGATATGCCTCCAACTAGATCGCTTCGAATCGAAATAATTCACGGGTTGTCCCTTTATGGCGATATTTTACCCCTCGCAATCGCTCTGGGTAAAATATTTTTCATAAAAGGGCCAACCCGTGGTAAAATCACAATTTATGCAAGCCCTCGTGAATTATCTTTTAAATCTTCTGTAAATGAGTGCATAATATTAAGGATATTTCCGAAAGAAAAATGTCTGTTTTATTTTTGATATTTTCTTTTAATTTTACTAAGATGGATGCCTTCAAACTAGAACATGATGATTTCGACTGTCCAATTTTTGAATTCCAATTTCGCAGCAGTGACTTTGACATCGTTAGACATTAAAATATTTCAATCAATGCGTTACACTCATGTATCTTCATCTTCCTAAATGAGGGAGTGATCCTTAAAGAAAAAACTGCTACAACAAAGATGTTAGAAAAAAAACATTCGAATCGGCACTTTCAGGAAATGGTTGACAGATACAATGTGTCGTTATCTTTACTCACGAATTGTGTCTCATTGCGGACTGTGACATTTTTATTAGATTGGAATTTGCTGAGTACTACACGCATACCCTGTCACCACACCAAGTTTCTCTCCGTGTGGAGTTCCTGCGACTCACTCAGTTTGTGTTTTGTAGCCTTGTTTTGTCTTTTCTTAATCGACAAACGAAAAGTGAACAAAGGTAAAGTTAATCTAATATGATTTAAGGTAGAAATTTTCTCGGATAAATATCGTCGTCATTTTTTCTTACTTCCAGTGAAGTCAATGAGAATAATAACTGCAATGAATGACAGTATGATTAATTGTGTCCATCGCTTCTTGAGCTCGGGGTTTTGTCCCGGAGTGCATCACACCCCCAGTAGTCAGAATGTTGGTGATAACATGACATAGCATTGCTACATCTACTGTATATAAACTTTGATTCATTCTATAAGGTTTTGGTTAGATTCCTTAATGATTCAAAGTTTCTACATAAAACGTGCTAAATTACGACTATTCCATACCAGAAAGTAACACTATTTCATTGAAATACTTATGTTTTATATTAATTTCCTTTTCACGTCTCGCATCGCTCTTTGAATTTTAAAGCAATACCAGATAAAATGGTAACGCTTACTGTGTACTCTCTTACATTTATTCCCTGTTGTCAGTCGTCCAAATTTCACGCCCCAAATACATATTCTTTAAATATCCTACCTATTATGATGATAGTTAATTATTTTTTTTGTCTAAAAATAAGCATGCAATATTTGATGAGATATATTTGACATCTTGTATTTAAGAGCAAAAATAAAATCACATTTAAAAACAACCATTACTATTCTACATTTTCACTGAATTTGAATTAGAAATTTAGTATGCTTGAGATTTTGTAAAAAATTGTATTAAAATGTCAGACACTGTGATCTTACAAAAAAACATACAATTTCACATTGCCGATGTCTATGAAAAGTAGTACGTGAGAAAAAAGAATGTCATGCATATAAATAGCTATGTATTTCCTTTATAAAAATGTAAATGAGTCTGTAAAGTCTCATTTCAGTGTCTCGCATTAAGTTAGATTAAAACGTTTTGTAAAATCAACTTAAGTTTGTGTTACAATAAGTAATTGAGACATTGATAATACGAGGCTAACGAGTGGCAAATACCATGTAATCAAATTACTGACGTGAAATAAGACATCAAGTAAAACTGAAAATGTTATTCTACTTAAAAAACAAATAAAGAGAATGACGTTAATAAATCCACAGATATTTTCATGCTCAGTGTATAAATAAGAAACTAGTTTGTTTATCGTTTATCGTCTTGTTATTTTGTTACATTGTTAAACGCATACGAAAACAATCTGAAAGGTGAAATGACTGTTTACAAAATATTTCCATGCATTTGAAGAAGACGACAATAATATGGGCAAAACAAATGTTATGCATAATGCAAATACGGTAAATCTGCGTATACGTTTCCAAAAATTTCAAATAAAGAAGGTATATGCAATATTATATCCAGGTTTAAGGACAAGGAACAGTAATTGGGCTTTGTCGCATATTTTGCTAAAATTTTGCATGTAACCTTTGCTCGTTGAACTACAACTGAAAATCAAAAAACAAATGCATTCATCTCTTTTATTATCTGAAATATTGTAGATCGATTTCGTTTAAGAAAGCACATAAAATCGGCGAAAAAACATATAAAATTTGTCTTAAAATCGCCAAATCTCTAATTCTACCCCATAGATTTTTCTTAAAAAACTGTGTGTAATATTGTTGACACATACATTTCTGTTTTAATGATATAGAACACAAATTATGTTCACCGACTCCGTATTTTGTTTAAAAATCAATGTGTTACCTTGTTGGTAGTGAAAAACATCAAAAATCAACGTGTTATGGCCTGCAGCACGGCGACGTTACGATTATTTCGACGTTTTATTGGATTTTTTCAAAAAGAAACACAATTTTGAATGATTTATACCGTAAAAACGAAGTCGGAGACCCAACCTTTATTTTGCATCATTGTAACGGAAATTTATGTATCAACAACATATAGTTTAAAAAAAAATCTATGTAGCAAAATTAGAAATTGTGCGATTTTAAGACAAATTTTAGACAGATTTTGTGTGCTTTCTATACAAATGTTCACCAATTTTTTTAGTAATTCAATCAGTAAACTATAAATGAGATAAATCCATTATTTTTTCGATTTTCAGTTGAAGTTAATCGCACCAGAGTTGTATGCGAAATTTTATCTGGGACATAGCCCACTAACTGTAAAAGACGGACGAAAGATACCAGAGGGACAGTCAAACTCATAAATCGAAATTTAACTTACAACGCAATGGCTAAAAATTAAAAAGACAACCAGACAAACGATAGTACACATGACACAACATGTTATGTGATAACAAACCCGGTAAATAATCTCATTCGGTAGGTCACATTCATGAAAGGGAAGGGGATGGTAGTTAAGACGTAAGGAACATATCCGATATCATTTGTTAAACGGTTATTCTAAAACGGTAAACCAACTCGTGATGGCGTCCGTAAAATTTACGAAGTGAAGATTTCAACTTCGCCATTTTGAACTCTTGATTTAATAGGTTTTTTTGTGAGCAGCAACCCCGCTATTAAGAAAATCATGATAGGAAATGCAAGCACGGCAATATCGTACCAATTGGGAGATATAAACACCGTATGCAGGTACTTCTGGAATGGAAAGTTCACAATTGGAAAGCTGAAATCATCTCTTTTGTCGTGCAGTTTTGTTTTCAACCGACCCTCATTGTCAATTTCTAGATGTAAGTCAAGATATGAGGGCCGACTTCACTGTATCTGTTGTATCCTTTATATCTAGTTCGATGGGATAGATGCGTTCAACATAACCACCAAAGTGTGAATTATTTAGTGAAAGAACATCATTTATATAGCGGAAAGTAGAGTTAAAGGATATTGTTAACTTCTTATCTTTTTTCCTAAGAAGTTCCTGTATGAAGTCAGCCTTATAATAATAAAGAAACAAGTCGGCAAGAGGAGGGGCACAATTTGTTCCCGTTGGAATGCCGACAGTCTGTTGCAAAACAAGTCCTCTGAACGTAACAAATATGTTGTCAATCAAGAAATCAAGCATCTTGATAATGTCAGTTTCAGAGTATTTTTTGTTTGAATCAGAGTGATCCTTTAGACAAGATACTTGTATCTACGTTGGCCATTCTTTTTTTATGAATCAAAGCAATAATAACTCTGTCAATTTGTCCTTTAGTTTGGAATGTGGAATACTTGTGTAAAGTGTAGAAAAGTCAAATGTTTTAATACTATTACAAGATAAAAGAGAGTTAAATTGTATGTACTCTAAAAGATCTTTGGAATTTTTAAGTATCCACATCTGATTCACGCCACATCTAGAATAGACAGTTTCATAATAAATTTGATTGCTGATAAAATAGATGTTAATAATTCAGAAAGAGGCTTCATGGAGCACTTGGAAGACCCAGCAATATACCGTTGTTTGTAAGGACACTTATGTAGTTTAGGTATCCAATAGTGATGGTAAATAAGAAACTAGTTTGTTTATCGTTTATCGTCTTGTTATTTTGTTACATTGTTAAACGCATACGAAAACAATCTGAAAGGTGAAATGACTGTTTACAAAATATTTCCATGCATTTGAAGAAGACGACAATAATATGGGCAAAACAAATGTTATGCATAATGCAAATACGGTAAATCTGCGTATACGTTTCCAAAAATTTCAAATAAAGAAGGTATATGCAATATTATATCCAGGTTTAAGGACAAGGAACAGTAATTGGGCTTTGTCGCATGTTTGCTAAAATTTTGCATGTAACCTTTGCTCGTTGAACTACAACTGAAAATCAAAAAAACAAATGCATTCATCTCTTTTATTATCTGAAATATTGTAGATCGATTTCGTTTAAGAAAGCACATAAAATCGGCGAAAAAACATATAAAATTTGTCTTAAAATCGCCAAATCTCTAATTCTACCCCATAGATTTTTCTTAAAAAACTGTGTGTAATATTGTTGACACATACATTTCTGTTTTAATGATATAGAACACAAATTATGTTCACCGACTCCGTATTTTGTTTAAAAATCAATGTGTTACCTTGTTGGTAGTGAAAAACATCAAAAATCAACGTGTTATGGCCTGCAGCACGGCGACGTTACGATTATTTCGACGTTTTATTGGATTTTTTCAAAAAGAAACACAATTTTGAATGATTTATACCGTAAAAACGAAGTCGGAGACCCAACCTTTATTTTGCATCATTGTAACGGAAATTTATGTATCAACAACATATAGTTTAAAAAAAAATCTATGTAGCAAAATTAGAAATTGTGCGATTTTAAGACAAATTTTAGACAGATTTTGTGTGCTTTCTATACAAATGTTCACCAATTTTTTTAGTAATTCAATCAGTAAACTATAAATGAGATAAATCCATTATTTTTTCGATTTTCAGTTGAAGTTAATCGCACCAGAGTTGTATGCGAAATTTTATCTGGGACATAGCCCACTAACTGTAAAAGACGGACGAAAGATACCAGAGGGACAGTCAAACTCATAAATCGAAATTTAACTTACAACGCAATGGCTAAAAATTAAAAAGACAACCAGACAAACGATAGTACACATGACACAACATGTTATGTGATAACAAACCCGGTAAATAATCTCATTCGGTAGGTCACATTCATGAAAGGGAAGGGGATGGTAGTTAAGACGTAAGGAACATATCCGATATCATTTGTTAAACGGTTATTCTAAAACGGTAAACCAACTCGTGATGGCGTCCGTAAAATTTACGAAGTGAAGATTTCAACTTCGCCATTTTGAACTCTTGATTTAATAGGTTTTTTTGTGAGCAGCAACCCCGCTATTAAGAAAATCATGATAGGAAATGCAAGCACGGCAATATCGTACCAATTGGGAGATATAAACACCGTATGCAGGTACTTCTGGAATGGAAAGTTCACAATTGGAAAGCTGAAATCATCTCTTTTGTCGTGCAGTTTTGTTTTCAACCGACCCTCATTGTCAATTTCTAGATGTAAGTCAAGATATGAGGGCCGACTTCACTGTATCTGTTGTATCCTTTATATCTAGTTCGATGGGATAGATGCGTTCAACATAACCACCAAAGTGTGAATTATTTAGTGAAAGAACATCATTTATATAGCGGAAAGTAGAGTTAAAGGATATTGTTAACTTCTTATCTTTTTTCCTAAGAAGTTCCTGTATGAAGTCAGCCTTATAATAATAAAGAAACAAGTCGGCAAGAGGAGGGGCACAATTTGTTCCCGTTGGAATGCCGACAGTCTGTTGCAAAACAAGTCCTCTGAACGTAACAAATATGTTGTCAATCAAGAAATCAAGCATCTTGATAATGTCAGTTTCAGAGTATTTTTTGTTTGAATCAGAGTGATCCTTTAGACAAGATACTTGTATCTACGTTGGCCATTCTTTTTTTATGAATCAAAGCAATAATAACTCTGTCAATTTGTCCTTTAGTTTGGAATGTGGAATACTTGTGTAAAGTGTAGAAAAGTCAAATGTTTTAATACTATTACAAGATAAAAGAGAGTTAAATTGTATGTACTCTAAAAGATCTTTGGAATTTTTAAGTATCCACATCTGATTCACGCCACATCTAGAATAGACAGTTTCATAATAAATTTGATTGCTGATAAAATAGATGTTAATAATTCAGAAAGAGGCTTCATGGAGCACTTGGAAGACCCAGCAATATACCGTTGTTTGTAAGGACACTTATGTAGTTTAGGTATCCAATAGTGATGGTAAATAAGAAACTAGTTTGTTTATCGTTTATCGTCTTGTTATTTTGTTACATTGTTAAACGCATACGAAAACAATCTGAAAGGTGAAATGACTGTTTACAAAATATTTCCATGCATTTGAAGAAGACGACAATAATATGGGCAAAACAAATGTTATGCATAATGCAAATACGGTAAATCTGCGTATACGTTTCCAAAAATTTCAAATAAAGAAGGTATATGCAATATTATATCCAGGTTTAAGGACAAGGAACAGTAATTGGGCTTTGTCGCATATTTTGCTAAAATTTTGCATGTAACCTTTGCTCGTTGAACTACAACTGAAAATCAAAAAACAAATGCATTCATCTCTTTTATTATCTGAAATATTGTAGATCGATTTCGTTTAAGAAAGCACATAAAATCGGCGAAAAAACATATAAAATTTGTCTTAAAATCGCCAAATCTCTAATTCTACCCCATAGATTTTTCTTAAAAAACTGTGTGTAATATTGTTGACACATACATTTCTGTTTTAATGATATAGAACACAAATTATGTTCACCGACTCCGTATTTTGTTTAAAAATCAATGTGTTACCTTGTTGGTAGTGAAAAACATCAAAAATCAACGTGTTATGGCCTGCAGCACGGCGACGTTACGATTATTTCGACGTTTTATTGGATTTTTTCAAAAAGAAACACAATTTTGAATGATTTATACCGTAAAAACGAAGTCGGAGACCCAACCTTTATTTTGCATCATTGTAACGGAAATTTATGTATCAACAACATATAGTTTAAAAAAAAATCTATGTAGCAAAATTAGAAATTGTGCGATTTTAAGACAAATTTTAGACAGATTTTGTGTGCTTTCTATACAAATGTTCACCAATTTTTTTAGTAATTCAATCAGTAAACTATAAATGAGATAAATCCATTATTTTTTCGATTTTCAGTTGAAGTTAATCGCACCAGAGTTGTATGCGAAATTTTATCTGGGACATAGCCCACTAACTGTAAAAGACGGACGAAAGATACCAGAGGGACAGTCAAACTCATAAATCGAAATTTAACTTACAACGCAATGGCTAAAAATTAAAAAGACAACCAGACAAACGATAGTACACATGACACAACATGTTATGTGATAACAAACCCGGTAAATAATCTCATTCGGTAGGTCACATTCATGAAAGGGAAGGGGATGGTAGTTAAGACGTAAGGAACATATCCGATATCATTTGTTAAACGGTTATTCTAAAACGGTAAACCAACTCGTGATGGCGTCCGTAAAATTTACGAAGTGAAGATTTCAACTTCGCCATTTTGAACTCTTGATTTAATAGGTTTTTTGTGAGCAGCAACCCCGCTATTAAGAAAATCATGATAGGAAATGCAAGCACGGCAATATCGTACCAATTGGGAGATATAAACACCGTATGCAGGTACTTCTGGAATGGAAAGTTCACAATTGGAAAGCTGAAATCATCTCTTTTGTCGTGCAGTTTTGTTTTCAACCGACCCTCATTGTCAATTTCTAGATGTAAGTCAAGATATGAGGGCCGACTTCACTGTATCTGTTGTATCCTTTATATCTAGTTCGATGGGATAGATGCGTTCAACATAACCACCAAAGTGTGAATTATTTAGTGAAAGAACATCATTTATATAGCGGAAAGTAGAGTTAAAGGATATTGTTAACTTCTTATCTTTTTTCCTAAGAAGTTCCTGTATGAAGTCAGCCTTATAATAATAAAGAAACAAGTCGGCAAGAGGAGGGGCACAATTTGTTCCCGTTGGAATGCCGACAGTCTGTTGCAAAACAAGTCCTCTGAACGTAACAAATATGTTGTCAATCAAGAAATCAAGCATCTTGATAATGTCAGTTTCAGAGTATTTTTTGTTTGAATCAGAGTGATCCTTTAGACAAGATACTTGTATCTACGTTGGCCATTCTTTTTTTATGAATCAAAGCAATAATAACTCTGTCAATTTGTCCTTTAGTTTGGAATGTGGAATACTTGTGTAAAGTGTAGAAAAGTCAAATGTTTTAATACTATTACAAGATAAAAGAGAGTTAAATTGTATGTACTCTAAAAGATCTTTGGAATTTTTAAGTATCCACATCTGATTCACGCCACATCTAGAATAGACAGTTTCATAATAAATTTGATTGCTGATAAAATAGATGTTAATAATTCAGAAAGAGGCTTCATGGAGCACTTGGAAGACCCAGCAATATACCGTTGTTTGTAAGGACACTTATGTAGTTTAGGTATCCAATAGTGATGGAAGATCCAGTTATTAATCTTTGGTTGAAATTCCAAAGGAACATAGACCAGACCTGTGATTATCCAGGATTTCCTCTTTGGTAAGTGTTGTGAGGGTATATGTTGAGTTTCCAAGTGAATTGTCAATACCTAATTCGTTTATCAAGCATAATGTAATGAGTTTTACACACAAGAACGATAATGTTTAGGGCTTTATCTGCGGGGACAACAACATATTTGTCATGAAGGTAGGATAAGTGTTTTGTAACATTTATTTAAAGATTGACGTAGCATGGGCATTGATAGACCCATTCAGTTTCTTAATTCTGATTTGTATCAACGACCGTCCTGCCTTAATCCATTCGGAAAGAGTGTCTACGTCTTTCTTCTCGCGTTTAGCCTATTGCCTGGCATAATCCTCAACTGAATCCATCATCATTTTAAAGTTGTATTTCAAATTGATAGATTTAGGCTCACGATATTTCAGACCTTTCGATAACATGTTTCGTAGGGAAGTGTTATTAGCAATGTTGAGGTCACCGGTAATAATGTGGCCAGCCGGATTATATGTGAATTGGAAACTAGCACAAGTGCAATCAGGAGGTTTAGAATTGAAGTCGTCAATATTGAGATCCTGCAAAACGTGGTTGTAATTGAAAATTTTAGTTGTAATAGGTTTGGTATAGGTACAAGAAATGATTGGTACAGATTGGTTTTTGAAATAATGTAACTTGACCTTAATGCACCCGACATGGTCATCTGGCGTAATTTTATATATGCGTTTGTGATTGAAGACCGAACAACGCAAAAGCAACAGACGCTTATCTTGTGTCATGAGTTTATATTCATTTCGCAGGAACAAAATCGTTTTCTATCTTTACTAGGTTTTGGCACATATAAAATGATGATTGATAAACAAAAGATTGCATTCTCATCTCGAGAGGACTTGTTTTATTTAACGATAATGTTTTGCGGCTTGCGGTATTCACAAAGACTTTTGCGTCACTGAACAGAGACGAATGCAACTCGAGTTGACGACAGATTGTGAAGAGACATTTTTTAACACAAAATAAGCTGACAATGGAGTATAGTTTTATTCATTTAAGAGTTGAATGCACCTCTGTAAATTCATGCGGGAAAAAGCGTTGACCGCAGAAGCGCTTCATTCTAAAAATGTGCATACGTTCAACGCTTTTACAACCTTATGAAATTACGAAAAGAAAAATTCAATACTTCAACATATGTTATAACTACATTTGTTTTTAACTATGATAATGAAAACATGATTCTATAAAGTTTTCGTTTATTTATATATGCACTTTATTGTGGGAGCTCGTGTCATCATGAATGTTACAAGTAATTTTTTAAATGAAGATTAATTTCAGAATGACGCGAGATTGCTTTTAGTTCATCAAAATAACGCATCATAATGAAACATACTTGCAATGTAACTATCATGCCATGAATAAGTCATTTTGAACACATTTGCTTTTTAGTGATCAGAAGTCATCAATGCTGAGTTCAGTCAGATACGTGATAAATCTGAATCCATTGTTAGTTATACAAGCCGATGAGAAAGAAATTTTTGCGTTACTCGTAAAAAATGTAATGTTGATCAACTCATTATAAAATTGCTTTTCTAACTTTTGTTCTCTATTTCATTTCGACACACTTGTACTTCGTTCAAGTATATTACATACTGTTAATTATTATAAGCAAAAAAGTAAAAAGACAATTTTAAGTAGGTAAATAACGAGGTATTTGTTTCTGATATATAAAAATGACATGATGTTGTTGTTTTCATTTTTTATTTTTTAAGGCATTTTGTTCTTGGGTAGCATAAAACGTCTTTTATCTTGACTGCTGTAAAAGGGGGATACCAAGGACGTATTTTTTTTTTACAAGACTAGAAAAACTGGCATGTCATTAGTTGAATGTTGTCGTTAGCTTTTCATGTTTTGATGAACATAATATGATTTTACAATGGCAGGCTAAAACAATTAATGATTTCGTTGCATAATGTATTGAAAAGTTTGAAATTTGAGAGGTTTTTTGTGTTTAATAGACCAAGCTGTTATACGATTTAAGTATAAAAATACAAGAAACGTAACACATTAAGGTTGTTAAGGATCTTCAAGTGTTGTTGTTTAAGTGCTTAAACATGTAGAATATAGTAGATTGTCACTAAACCCAACAACGTGCCATACAACTGACGATTAATAAATTGAAAAGAAATAAACAAGTGATTATGAACCCATTTTGATTCTTTAGTTTTTGTTAACGTTTCATTTAAATCATAATGTTTAAGATGCCTGCTGTACAATACATTTCAATTATGATTTAGAGAATTCACGAATAGGTCTTAAACAACTGCTTATTTCATCACTTACAAAGGAAAGTGAACTTTTTTTTTAATCAAAATCAATCAAAAGAACTGCAATAACGTTCAGAATACGTGATAAAAAATGTTGAGCTACAAACTGTAATAAGATGTTAGGATAACATAAATGATATTATCACGGTTGTTGAGAGATAATTTCTATTTACTGATAATTCTCAATTCGAATTTATACAATTCGTACACATGTTTAAGCCTTTCGATCTGTATAGACAAGACATTATCCAAAAAACGAAACATTTACACACAACAATATCAACGATAATCAAAACACAAAATAAAACAAAAAACGATAGCAGTAAGAAAAAAGTGTATATTTTTATGACATATACAGACTTCATCAAAGGATATTTAACAAACTAAAGCTATTCAGATAAAGATTAATATTAAATCGTTAAGTTGTGAAGTAAAGGTCAACAATAGTTCACACATCTTATTCAGAAACATTTGGAATTATCAACCCAGTTTCATGTCCCTTATAAAATTTGCTTCATTTTAGAATTGTGCGTGCATGTATTTGCAAGTTTAGTTGATTTTAATTGAAATGTTCTTTATAATAAGGAAAGACCCCCGGGGAAAACCATAGTTTGCAATAAATTACACTGCAAGTAAAACTTGTAACTAAGCAGCCCACTGAGAACCCGAAGAACATGAGCTCATTTGGATAAAATCTATTCATATGTAACAGGGTTATATATATATATATATATATATATATATATATAACTCGTCTAAACATCAACCCAACAATGTTAGATCTGTAAATTTGCTTTCGCAAATTTTTGGTTCTTCCCTCGCCGGGATTCGAACCCATGCTACTGTGATATCGTGACACCAAATCGCCTGCACTGCAGCCGTCCCGCTAGACCACACGACCACCTGGGCTCTCAAAAAAAGAGCTTTCGGTGGGCATGTGTTACCTTTCCACGTCAGTTTTAATCTAGCGGCGTACTACAGTACATGATATATAAGGCATGAAGATGTTATTGTTACAGATCAGCTAAATTATCTATAATTTATATATATATATATAAATATATTTCAAAGATAGAACGTTTGCTTAACTCTATGATTTTCACGACTAAAGTTTGAGATTGTGTTATTTTTGTACATCGATGTACAAACAGTTTGGATCATTGTTATGTAAAAGAAAGTTATTACTTTGAATGTGTCGATACGGATAATAACCAAGTTTTCATTTAAACATGGGAATGAATAAATGAGACCCTGTGTTAATATTTTTATCCAATTTATGTTAAACAATGAGTGCTTTGTGTCATTAATGACTCCATGTGAGATACAAGCACGTAAACGTCTTCAAAGTGCGTCATTCTATAGACGTGCATATTGTATTTTTATTGTTGTATTCAAGGAAGTAATTAATTTGAATTCATCGAAACCTTCAATTAATCATAAAATTGCATAAACGCGATTTTTTAAACAAATAAATGATTTTTTTTTACCGGAAATCGGCTGCAAAAGGTGTATTTTCATTTGAATGAACACTTTAAAAGATTTGTACTCATAACTACCAACACTCTAACAAACTGAATTTTTTTTGGCTTGATATTCAATGATTTTAAATTGGTGTATTAAAGGGAGGTAACTATAAAATAGTACATTTTCAAAAGGAATCTACCTGAAATTTTGTTATCTTTGTGTTTAAGCATCAAACTATAACTGAAATGTGTGGGTGCTCTTATCATAAGAGATGTCGTGGTCACAGCCTACAGAAAAGCTATCAGAGAATTAGAGTACGGGATAGCAATAATTTAAAAGCAGTATTTTTCTGAAGATTTTGATAAGAGAAATAACAATTTTTTCAAATGTAGTCTATTTACACGTGTTTTATAGTAAATTACGGAATTGGGTAAGCTTCAATATCAATCTGTATTTTAACGCAAAACCTTACTACAACTGAGAGTTTTGCTATAAACTACGAGACCTACCTATCAACTTTGATTTCTACAAAGAACAACAAAAGTATATGAAATTTACTCTGTATTCAAATAGTCTAACTGAACAACCCGGTAGCCCGCAAAATCGTTTAGACTTAATACAACTTGCGTCAAACCACAAGCTTTCAACTTGAACTTGTTTGTTTACTAACTTTATTAATGAACTAAAAATACTGTTTTATGCTTAAATGGCATTTTTGACACACATAGTAATTTTTTATTTGTTTGATGTAAGAAGGTTTTTAATGATATAAACAGTTACATACGTTTTCGTGGTATTGTTATTTTTGCCTATATCTTCCTGTGAAATAAAACTGCATAAAGTATATTCGATCACCGGCCTTCAATTGTACGGGTAAGATAATTTGATGCTGTTCTGATTTGAAAGTTTACATTATTTTCCAGTAATATTTTTTTTATCAGACATTGTTAACACAGTACACAAATTCTGCACTTATTTTAACAGTTTTTTTCACCTACATTAACTTTTAAAAGATTGATTTTGAATTAGTATTTTAAAACAAACACAAAATGGATTTGAATCGACCCCAAAACGATCCACGATTCTGTAAGGAGGACTACACCATTTGCACACATGCTAAAATTCAAATCCTTAAAAATTAAATAAATAGATAATGTTTTGTTTTATTTCTCCAAATATTTAGAATATTTTACAATAATGGTAATAATGTTTAAAGAAACGAATGTCTCTGAAAATTTTCACTTTCTCATGTTCGTAGTTTCGTAGATTTTACCTTTTCCAATAATACTTCATTTTTTGTTACATGGATGTATATATACTGTAACGTTTGATGAATATTTATATATATTTAGCTATGTTGAAAGACGTACACAACGTCAAATCATAAAATTACAAATATTCTGTACAAAAACTTGTATATATAAGATTTCCGCTGATATTTTTGCTAAATGGGCACATTTTGGATACTGTGACGTTATAAATATCATAACATAAACAGGATGTTCTACAATCAATCTGCTTGTAAACATCAATATTTGAGTGTAAAAGGAGACTGCAAAACTCATTTATAAATTTCGCCTCTTATTTTGTGAAATATAAATTGAGTTCATGAGGAGGTTATATTGTCCTTGGCTTGTGTATAATGAAGTTATTTCAGCTGATGAAATTTCTCAAGATAGAATGCGTGGGTGTTGAAAGATAATCATGAATGAAAATAACGACGTCCTCAGGCATTACCAAGATCTTATTAGGATCTATCCAGTAAATGTACGTTCTATTTTCTTAATTAAAAAAAAATGTATCCGTTTCTAATCTTGATTAAATTCTAATGTCCTCTAATCGATGACTGTAGACCATTTTATTGATTCCTACGTAACATATACGTCTTTACAGTTTAATCGTGAATTTGACATTATTTTTCCGCTATCATTCCTTTTTTCTTAATGAATGTATTGAGACTTGGAAATTAATACATAAGATTTTTTTTCTATTAAAAATGTGTTCGAAACAATTTTTGTTTAAAATTCTCTAGAAAATAATTTAAGAAAAGTAAAAAAAAATAATAAACAAACATGTGTTATACATGTTGTAATATGTATACCTATATGTTTCTTTTATCGTATTAATAGTTCTTGGGTGTTTTTATACCATTTTGCAATACTATTCATTCCAGCGTAATTATATATAACTAAAAATGACGAATATTAAATTTTGATATTTTGAAATTCTACTAAGACGAAGATTTAAATTCGCGTAAGCATCTGACAGTTAACCTAAGGTGAAAGGTTTTATCATAACGGTTTTAGTTGTGTTGCCCTCGATGGTTACTGTTCATAATACATTTTCATTTATTGTGGTTTTTCAAGTTTTACAAATCTGTGCGTTTTTTGGTTTAGGTTTAACATCTTATAGCGATCAAATAAAGAATCCACACAAGTGATGTGTTGCGGGATCTACTGATTATGGTTTAAGAAAAGGCAACAGTAGTATACCGCTGTTTGAAATTCATAAATCGATTGAGAAAAATAATCCGGGTTACAAACTTAAATTGGGGAAAACACATCAAATATCAGATGAGAACTACGACACGACAGAAGCACAACATTTAAATGTAACACACAGAGAAACGAACTATAATATAACAACGGACATTTTCATGATTTGGTACATGACATTTTAAGAACACAATAGTGGGTTGAACCTGGTTCTTGTGGCATGCAAAGACCTCCCGCGTTTATAGCAATGTTTAATTTAACATTAAAATGACAACAATTCATGACAGGACTACAGTACATATAAATGGGAGATAGTATAGGACAGAGAAACTCTTCATCATGCAATGAAGTGCTTGGAACTTGATATCTTGTCTTACCACCGCAAACCGCTTCGACATTCTTAACTATTTAAAAAATGATACTAGGCGGTTATTATGAATGAGGAATCTATTGAAGAGTCTGAATAACATTTTACTTAATTTGTTTCCCGGAAGGAAAGAGATAACTAAAATTGTCACGCTACGGAAGATCAGTCAATAAATTCTATTATCCTTTCTTCTGTATGTCTCAGATAATGAGTTCATCAAAAGTTTATATGCCTTAAAATACCGTGCAAAACCGTACTTAATTATCAAATATTCCGGTGCATAGAAACCTAAGAAATGGAAAAAAGCAATAAAGCAAAAGTTTATAACTTAATCATTTTTTAAAAGAAATTATCACTAAACCATATGCAAATCAAATAATTAATAACGTTTATAATTGCACTAGCTGAATTATAATTGTTAAAGTACATTTGTGCACGAATAAACTGATGATAAAGGAAACTTTGATGAATACTTTATTAAGATTCGGTATAGTTATAAACTACAAAAAGAATATTTCAAACGAGTTTTTAACAGAAATATAAACACATACATACATAGTATACACAAACCCCAAAAAAGCAATCAAGAACCGATAGCGCCTGATGTCTTTAGCCGAACCGTGTTTTTTTCTTCTAAGTATATTCATTATATGTTTGCTGGTTTATATTCTGGACATCAGTCGTTTGCTCCTTTTGATCGGACATACAGATAACACAATGGAACTCAAAAACGGATTCATACTTAATTCCAATCGAGTATCTAAAATTATATCACAATGTTGACTGCTATACCCCTATTTTTGATATTTGTACCTATTGTGTCTGTTAATTTTGTTCATACATCATTTACAATTTAATGGAATTTGATGCGACTGTGAGAGGTTTAGCTAACTATAATACCAGGAGTCGGTTTCACAAAAAAACTAAGATTGATCGTAAGTGCACTGAATTGCTCATGAATTACGACCAATCTGAGTGGTAAGTTTCTTTGTGAAATTGACTCCAGGTTTGATCCACCATTTTCTACATCGGACAATGCTTGTTCCATATCAGGAATATTACAGTTGGTATTAATTTTCGTTTGATGTAAGCTTTTGATTTTGACATTTGATCATAGACTTTCCGTTTTGAATTTTCCTCGTAGTACGATAATATTTGTTATTTTACTTAATACTACAATCGCTAAATTTTTTAATATTAACAATCGTTGATACCCTTCTATCGATAATATGCATGCCAAAAAAATAACTGACATGTTCTCGTCTTTCCAATAATAATACAGTAAGGTCCACGTGCAAAGGTCGCTATTTGTCTAAACACCTTGGTCTTTTTAGAAGATCCCATACATTTAAAAGTAAGCACATTTATATATAAGATTATTAACTGTTCCATCTTAAGAAGTGGGAAATAATCAACCTGCAGAGGAATGTCTTTAAAAATAAGTACTATCACTGAAAATAATTGAATTAAATTGAATGAAAAAAAAAAAATACAGTATACTCTCTCGATGGTCTAAATGATAAAATCCTTGGAATTGGTAATGTAGCAAGAACGGATTATGGTAAGGTTTTTGATATTTTTCTGAAACAGTTCGTAAAAGCCATTCTCATGAACGTAGAATATGTTCAGTATCCGAGAAAATTTTGTACCAACAATGCAAATATTCATCCGGTCTATTATTTCAAAAATTGTTCGTAACATAGTTATGTTCATCAAGCTCTGTTTTAAAACTTCAATACCTGACATCATATAGTTGAAGATTGCAACACAATTCCATATTCTGGTTGAAAGTATAAAATTGTCAACATTTTAATTGCATATTGTAATTCTAAAATGTTTGTCAAATAAGGGCAACAGTAGTATACCGCTGTTCGAAATCCAAAATTGATTGTTTTATGTTGTTTTTTTTAAATATTGCCGGTATCGTAAATGATCATTCAAAAATGAACAAATTCCTGTAATTTTAATAGAACTGCGCTCCATCATATTTAAAATGTTTACAAAAATCTACCCGGTAATATGTGTTGAATAATAAGGAGAGGTGTAAAGATGTTAATATCAGTGACAATACAAGAATTGCCGAATACATTTATGGCCCAGCTCCAATGTTATAAAAGGAGACCTTACCATCCACCTGGGACCGAGAGTAAAAATAAATATTATATATATTTTTTTAAAAGTACAGTATAAAGCACGTAAAAATCGCTACCGTCAATTACTGGAATGAGTGTCGTAACATCATCCACGACCCACTCCGTACTTACTGTATGCAAAAATGCGAGTAAAACTGATAAAAAATCCATAGAACCTTTTATTTATTCGTTTATTCATTATTTTATTTAATTGAGAAATACTGTGTTTGTCTGTTAGTCTTTATTGACTACAGTCACTCGTTTTCGAAAAATCGAAATCTTCCATTGTGAAGCTCAGTTGAAACAGTTTGTGTTACAAAGTACTGATTTAAATCACTAGAGTTATCAATGCGTATCAATCCGTTACAGATCATATCGGAACACATATCAATCAAATCGACATTGAAATCAATTTAAACTAGTTAAATAATCGAATCTGATCCAGTGAGTTCATACAGACATGGGCAATGTATGTCGTTGTGTGAAATATTTAACATGTTTGAAGGCAACGTCACATGTTGTTAATATAAAAATAAGGAAATGTAACATGATTGCTATTCGAGCCTGAATGAGTCAAGTTAAGTTAAATTTGATCGATACAACAAAAACAAAATTCATTTAACATTACATGTATAATCATTCACACTAAAATGGTCACGAAGGATTCAATATTAACAAAAATGTATATATTTTCCGCCATGCTCACGTATTGTGTGAGGAATTTGGATGAACAATAACAAATGCATACTAGTAAAACAGTCAATCGTATTGCAAATGATCATTTATATTCAATATATATATATGAACTAGAATATGGGGCGATAATAACAACTAGATGTTTCATTTTACCTTTATGGTAAATACCAAATGAGAATTACCAGACATTTGATACTGTTGCTTTTATTCTATTCAATAGCTGCATGTACATGTTTACGACGCACAGACATTCGACTATTGTTTAAAACTGTATTTGTACTGTTTGACGTATTTTGTTGCGAGAATCACATAGACGTAAAAAGAAAGTAGAAAGTTTGCCACATGTAGTTAATGCCTTAGATGACGTTATGATGTCAAATGGCATACAGGGATTTCTTAAAAAAAATAATGATGTTAGATAGTTCTTATTTTCCAACTAAACTGGATATTGTCACTGTTAGTAAGGTATAATTTCTCCCGACTGAAGACTGCAGAACATACCATTAAAGATCAACATAAAGCACTTTTCATCGTTACAATTATCGTAGAGAAAAATATGTAAAATAATCTAAATTACGTAACAAAAGGCAATTATTTCTTCAGTGAAAACTCGGTTAAATACCTGATGGGGGAATCTCGTTTTATAGAACAATTCATGACTTCATTGCAACATTTTCATATAGAAAATTCAAATTTCTTCAATTACTATGGTTTAAAATCGATATCAGTAGAAATTTCGATACATCACTGTTATTTAAATGTATTATTCTACACAAAATGAACCAGAAAATGGATGTAACATTGATAATTATTATCAAAGTAATGAATCAAAATGACATTCACAACTCTCTTCGGCATAATGTATTTTGACGTGTAAGAAGGGACCATGCAGTTAATCTTATAGGCAGAAAGACGTATTTTTGAACGTTACTCCGTAAAATGTATTTTAATAAGTGTAATAAGTGCTTCAGTGTAATGACAATTTCTCCAATTTGTCTCAGTCATTTTTTTAAATTCCATCCGTATACTTATTCGACTCATATTAACCGTATTTTGATAATACACTTATCTAGATAAATTAAGAAACAATAATTAAAAAGATTAAGGTACGTACAGCTTTTATTTCATTAATATCATGGTCTATAACAAGGGTCCTTATGTCAAATCGTAAATATATTTATTAATTTATAGTTACAAAGCGTCCTAAAACACCCTAACACTTTAATTAAATGTTTCCATGGTAACGTAAAACAGCAGTCAACATTCTGACAATTACCGTTATTACTGAGTAACTTTAAACTCTGTTCTTCCTACCATAAACATGTCATTTTTGATCATTTAATAATTACTAAAATGACAGATTGACAAGATGAGAGTCAAATGATGGATAACCTTTTAGCGTTTATTGTTTTCTTAGACATTTTATTTTTCCTTTGTGGCTTCTATGGGATTTACTCTCCGTGGTTTCTGTAATTGACATTTAAGTATAAAAAGCTGTATCCCCACTTGGTATATATATGTTATCTTCTGTAATTGTATTTATTATATGCCAATTTTAGAAAACTTGGTTTTAACTGTCAATGGTTGGTTAATAATTCAATTTTGGTACCACACAAAACCACAATGTAATTTGCCATCCCCAACAGCAAATAAATTGTGCATTTACTGTAAATATAGTAATTGAAGAGAGTTCAGGGGCGACTAGTTATTACACATCTAAAGCTTATGGTATTATTGCGTAACAATTTTCATATTGGCTTAGTTATAGGTCCGAGGGTACCATATTGGCCTGAGGCGAAGCCGAAGGCCAATATGGCTGCCCGAGGACCTATAACTAAGCCAATATGAAAATTGTTACGCAATGATACCTTTATTAATTAACCAGTCCAACACACGTAAATACACGTAATAATATCTTTATTAATAAACTAAAGTGTTACAATATTTTTTTAATTTCATTTCAAAAGAGATAAATATTTTTACCTTGAAGTGGAACTATCCAAATCTCAGTTTGTTTCTTTTTATTAGATGCAGGTGTCTTCAGCATTTTCTCATCTGATGAATTTTTCTACCCTTTTCAGTCACTATAAAGTGTTACAACTTAAATTTAGACGCAACACATAAATAGTAATTGGAAAGGTACTGCCATTGCATGTGTTACGCAGAAACTAATTTAAAATCGATGTGTACAATCGTGAAATTATGAGGTCGTCAAGAAATGAACTTTGTGATAGTCTACTCGTTCCCCAAACCTGAAACAGTTCTATCGTCTGCCTTCAAAATATCTTTTAAATGAATGTGACCGTCTTTCGCCAGAAATGTTTGCCATACTGACATTTTCAGCATGTTGAAGATAACTAAATGACAACTGCGTCTTCAAAACAACTGTTTACTTTCAGTTACTCTAGAGTTATCGGGATTTCAACCGATTAGTCTAGAGCTAATCGAATATGCTAATATTGGGCTTGCTAAACCCGGGCCAATACGGAAAAATCCGTATTGGCCTTATAGGACAAAATTATCGATTTGGCAGTTTTACTCGTATTTAGTCAAATAAGCTCCAGTTAATTAATAAATACTTATATAATTGTGTGTTTTACAGCTTTACTTGTCTATTCTGACGTGCTCTGATAGCTTTACATTTAAAACTCACTAATAATGATATTTAATTGTAATTTATTCATATATATCTTTTTCAAATTTCAAAACCTTCCAAGGGAGGGGGCGGGCAAATGTGTTATTTTGTCTACCAAGACGAGAAAGAAAGTGAGGTATACATGTTCTCACCTTTAACATTATAAACCAAAGTTGATGGTGGTTTGAAAAGTGAATATTTTATATCGTGGTGACTATCACTTCCACATTGGTGATGCCACTTTGG
This sequence comes from Mytilus edulis, assembly GCA_019925275.1. Lineage (NCBI taxonomy): Eukaryota > Metazoa > Mollusca > Bivalvia > Mytilida > Mytilidae > Mytilus > Mytilus edulis. The sequence continues at coordinate 102,691,785 of CM034351.1, read as the reverse complement.
TCAAGGAAAGGGTCTGCTCTTCTGTAACAATTCATGAAAGGTAACTGACTATTTTACTGAGTTCGGTTGAAGTAATTTTCTGGGCTTTTCTATGTGTCTATGATCTTTTTCCAGAGCACCAGTGGTCATTTGTAGTTTTAAGAATTATGTCTGAATTTCAATCACTGTGAGTGAAAGGTCAATATTTCTTAGTATTCTGATTTGTTTTGCGTTCAAGTTCGATTGGCATACTACGATAGGTGGTATTGACCTCAATTTAGTAGTTGAGTGTGTTTCTTAGTTACTATACATGACAGGAAAACACGATATGATGATTTATGAAAGCCATGTGTATCGGAGGAAATGTTTTAGAGTGTGAATTACCATTCATGATATCATAACAAAAATAGTATGAGAGAGTTTCATACAAAGGTTATTTAAAAAAAATAATTCTTTCCACATCAGAATTAAAGAATATATTTTCAGTATAAAATGAGGAAAACAGCCATATTTCTCGTTGTTTTTTTTTTATAGATTAGACCGTTGGTTTTCCCGTTTGAACAGTTTTACACTAGTAATTTTGGGGCCCTTTATAGCTTGTTGTTCGGTGTGAACCAAGGCTCCGTGTTGAAGGCCGTACATTGACCTATAATGGTTTACTTTTTTAAAATTGTTATTTGGATTGAGTGTTGTTTCATTGGCACTCACACCACATCTTCCTATATCTTTATACATCATGTATATAGAACCAGCATCGTTTGCGCATCGTTGTCAATATGATGGAACTTAATGCGACAGTGATATAAGTGAGAGGTTTAGCCAGCTATAAAACCATGTTCAATTCACTATTTTTACATAAGAAACTATCTGTACAAAGTCTTTTTTTTTTTTTTTTTTAACACTCTAATTGATTCTTTATTGCACATATTGCTGTTTAACAATTAAACTTGGTGTACAGCATTTCATCAAGTTTCCCTGTTAGATTACAACTGAATACCCAGGGATAATATTCAGTAAAATTAACTAATAAATTACATTGTTTTAATTCACACATTAAACTATTATTATATGTGTTACAAATAGTCTTTTCTACATCACTTAAAGTATTTTCAGATATATTCATATAAAAAATATCTACACACTAATTGTTTTACGGAATTTGATCATTCATCCGGAATGACTTTTTAGGTTCTTTTATTATTTAATCAAAAATAAATATTGCGGTCAAGTGACCTCACACGCCTTGTCTTATCCTCGTGTTTGGACAATATTTTTTGAAGTGTTTCGTGAATTTGGATTATTAATTTCGATGTGGTTTTAAAATTTTGGAATAATATTGCGTAAAGGTAAGTTGGAGTGTAAATATATTTTTCACAGTTGCACTTTCAATCTTTATTAAATTTGTTATTGATTTGACCTAGATAAGTATCGTGTCGTGACCTTTAGTTTACCTGTCTAAGTTTGTAAACAATACACATATTTAGTGTACACGTGTCGAAGTACCTATATATTGACAAAGACACACACACAGACCTACACACTAATATATCTGATTTACCCACATTATCATTCATACATAATAGTAATAATTACTGTACACACAAACTTCTGCGCTTACAGTCATTCTTGTTCATTGCCACATGATAAATTTAACATACAAACAAACCTTTCACACTTACTCACACCTTAGGCATAGCACTTACAAATTACTTGCATAGTACATTTATAATAAAGGAAGAAAAAAAAAAGAAAAAAACACACATGCAATCACACATAATCTAGATCTATAACATCTGTTTTTTTTCTATACATGTACATGTAGCTTAAGTTAACTATAAAATGACTTCATTTTTATACTTCAAAATATTCAACACATTTGTAAATAAACTACTGATCTCTGTATTGGTCATACTATATAATTCTACAGTATTTTCTACCTCATATTCAAAAATTTTAAAGGTGTCTACTGCTTTGGTTTTTTTATTGGAAACATAATGTGATTTATAGACTGAAAAGAACATTAAGCTAAGCAAATGATTTAGAGCATAGTATACATTGTCATGAATTTTGTATCCTATAACCAACGAATGAAGACTTATCACATGTTCGCCTATGAAGACTTTTTTAAGTAAAACTTTCATTGATTTCCAGAATGTTTTATGATATGAACATGTAATGAAAAAATGATTATAATTATCTATTTCATTGCAATATGAACACAAATTGTTTTGTGAAATTTTCCACTGAAAAAGCAACACCTCATTTGGCAAAATAAAGTGCATTAGTTTCCACCTAAACATTTTTATTTTATTATCTTTAAGATATTCAAAATTAAATTTAATAGAGTCTTTAAATTCATTTATTAGTCTCCCTTTGCTTAAGACTCTTTCCCATTTCAAAAATCCTACTGGTATTTCTGTTTTTGACACACTTAATACTAAGTTGTATATGTTTTTAGCATTAATAGTTAGAACATCATTACAATCTCTAAGTTTAGTTTTTGTTCGGTTGAAATGGACTTTTGTTTTGATTGATTCTTCTGATTTTAATTTGTTGGTCCATTGCTTTGGTATGGATCTTTTTAGTTTTGAGAATTCAGAAATCCAATTCCTTTTATTTCTTAATTTTGAAATAATAATTTCTTCTGATATATTTCCTCTTTTATCTATTATGTCATTTATATATAGTATGTTACTATCAATCCAATTATCAAAGAACAGACATTTTCCTTGAAATTTTATGAATTTGTTTCCCCATATAACTTGTTTCCTTATTTCTAAATAATTATTGATTTGATCATGTTGATTGTTTTCACAATTATTTACATTTATCCATGTTTTTATCATCTCTTGATAGAAGGTTGGTGTACTGTTCCATATGTTTTTATCTAGCAATTTTGTGTTATTCACATTCATCTTAAAAATAAGAAGGTTTTTTCCAAATTTATTAAGGTATAGTTTTGATAATACAGACCAATTTGCACTTTCTGATTCTAATATTTTTATAATCCATTTTAAATGTATAGATTTTATATAGGATTCTATATCAATCATTTTTAACCCCCCTTCTGCGAAGTTTTTTGTTATTATTGACCTTTTTATTTTATCTTTTCCTCCGTTCCAAATGAATTTATATAAGATTTTATTTATATTTTGTAGATTTTCTTTAGTAATGATACTGTTAGTCGCAATGTAGGTTATATTTGGTAGAAGAAGAGCTTTTACTACTAATATTTTTCCAAGTATTGTTAACTTTCTTTTTGCCCATCTTTCTACAAGTTTCGTTAATTTGTCCAACACTTTTTCAATATTTAATGTTTGACACTCTTTTTTGTCATACCCAAAATATATTCCAAGGCTTTTGATTGGTTTGTCGGTCCAATTTATATTTTCATATTTATCTTTTGAACTTTTTAGTCGTCCTAACCATACCCCTTCAGTTTTATTTCTATTTAGCTTAAGCCCTGAAAAACTTCCAAATGTTTCAATTATACTGAGAGCTAAACTTATTTCTTTCCTTGACTGAAGAAAAAGTGTTGTATCATCAGCTAATTGACAAATTTTTAAATTACAAGATTTTCCATCTAATGTAATTTTTATACCTTTAAAATCTTTATTACTTCTAAGTCTTATTGCCATTAATTCTACTGTTATAACAAAAAGTAACGCTGAAATCGGACACCCTTGTCGTATCCCTCGAAATATTTTAAATGGACCTGAGACCCACCCATTATTTAAGATACATCCCTTAATGTCGTTATACATAGTTTCCACCCATCTGATAAAGCTACTTTTAAATCCAAACCGTTTTAGTGTTTCCGTCATAAAAGTCCATTCTAGTGAGTCAAAAGCTTTACTGAAATCTAAGAAAAGGATTGCTCCTTCTATATTAAATTTCTCAGAATAATCTATTATATCTTGAATTTGTCTGATGTTAAAACCAATATATCTATTTTTAACATATCCTGTTTGATCTAGACTAATAATAGATGGTAGTACTTTTTTAAGTCTCTGAGCTAATACATAAGCTAATAGTTTAGTATCAATGTTTAATAAAGTTATGGGACGATAATTATCTAATGAAAGAGGATCATTTTTTTTAAAAATTAGTGAAATTGCACCTTTCTTTTGTGAGTTTGTAAGTTCTTTTTTTTCATAATTATAATTAAATACTTTGACAACAATATGTTTAAGGCTTGTCCAAAATTGCCTATAAAATTCCACTGTCAATCCATCAAGACCAGGGGATTTATTAAGCTTCATTTTAAAAATTGCATCAGTGCATTCAATTTCTGTTACTTTCCCTTCACATTGATTACTATCGGAATCTTTAAGCGTTTTTGTTAATTTTGTTTCATTAATATATGTTTTAACTTCATTTTCACAAGGATTAGTAGACTCATAAAGTTTTTTATAATATTTTACTTGTAGATTTAGAATTTTATCTTGATCAGTTGTTGGGATCCCATTTTCATCATATAGTTCAGTTATAATCTTTTTTGTTTGACGACTTTTTTCTAGTCCCAAAAAGTATGCACTATTTTTTTCCCCTTCTTCGAACCACTTTACCCTTGATCTTATTTTTTGTCCTTTAATTTTGTCTTTATATAAACAATCTAGATCATTTTCCAAATTCTCAATTTCTTTTTGTAATATTATATGATTTACGTCTGTACCATTATTTGCTTTATTATTGAGATCATTTAGTTGTTTTTCTAGGATATTTATTTTATCTTTTTTAAATTTGGCTTTTCTTTTACAATAGTCTAAACTTGCATCTCTTACTTCTATTTTCAAATTGTCCCATAGTATCCCTAAATCATCACAGTTAATTGATTCGTTTTCATATCTGTTTATTAATTTGTTTATTTCATTTACATAGTCATCATTATTTAAAACACTGGAGTTTAATTTCCAGTAGCCACGCCCCTTATTTCCTCTTTCAGTATTAATTTTCAAAGATACTGCATTATGGTCAGTTATTTTCTGTACTAAAGGTCTAATATCGCAGCTTTTACAATTTTTTTGTACTTCTTTTGAAATCAGAAAGTAATCAATTCTGGTTGCTTCTGATCTATCTTTTCTACACCACGTGAATTGCCTTAAATTTTTATTTCTACTTCTCCAAATGTCTATCAATTTACATGATTTTATAAGCCCTTTTAAACCTGTTACTGGTTTATCAAATTTTTTAGAGGATTTAGTTTTATTTTTTGTATCGATTAATGACCAGATGTCGTTAAAATCTCCCCCAAGAATTGTTTGACCTAATCCATATTTATTTATATTTGATTTAACTGTTTTGAAAAAACTATTTCTTTCTCTTGATCTATTTGGAGCATAGATATTTACTAGCGTGTAAATGTTTTCATTTATTTCAATATTAATCAAAATAAATCTGCCATCAGAATCTTTATGCTCATCAATAATTTTAAAATTAATTCTATCTTTTATCCATATTGCTACTCCACATGAATTACTGGTACCATCACTTCTGAAAATGTTTTTACCAAGTTCTTTAAACAAAGTATCTTGCATTTGTTTAGTAAAATGAGTTTCCTGTATAAAAGTGATATCACATTTTTGTTGATTTGCCCAACTTACTATTTTATTTATTTTTTCAGGTTGCTGTAGGCCATTAGCATTGACCGTACAGATGTGCAAATAGTTTTTCATGGTGGTTTATAGTTGGATATTTTAAATTTCATACAATAGCATGGTGAGTTATCTTTCTTACCATTAATAATGAGGCATTTGGTATTGATTTTATTTATTATTATTTTGTTATTTCTTTTGACTGACTTAAAGCTAAATTCTTTTAGTCTTGTTTCTTTCCAAGAAGAATTATTTATAGGACAGTTTACATACTGATATAACATTTGTTTTACCTGAGAAATACCGTTATACGCCTCACTGATTGCGATTGGTTTTTCAGATCGTGGGTATTTAAACGATGAATTTCGGTCTGTGTTTGTTTTTTTCTCAAATAATACCGCTTTGTTTACTATCTCTATGTTTATTGTCGGTGTATTCCTGATCAATATTTTTAGCAGTTTATTTTCCCGTACCGTAAAATGTATTATGTTATCGATCTTTTCCATAATTAGCATTGATAACCTATTCTCATGATGCTTATATTCGTCAAGCATATGATGTTTGTTTTGCAATAGTTTTAGACTTTCGCTGTCCAGGTGCTCTCTACTTTTAGTTGTGTACGTTCTATATTTTGACCTCAACGTTAAAGTATTTATAGAATTTCTGGTCAAGGTTATTTCATCCGTTTTTGATGGAGACGTTTCAAGATGGATTAATATGTTTTCTGGATCAGGATATTTAGTAGCAGATGGTAAATACTTTAATTTAATATTATAGTAACATGGCATAAATATTATCATGCACATATCTAGATTCTCTAGTACACAATAAAAAAAAATTGCCACTTTATTAAATACACATACATTAATGAACTTTTTATTTTTATTTGTCTTTTTCTTTTTCAGGATAAAGCTTTCATGAAGAACAGACCATTTATAATCTTCATTATTGGAATTGATTAGACTATCTGTCAGTCTGAATATTTTAAGTGGACAACCTTCATCAGCTGTGTCACATAACAACAAACATTTTGAGACATATCTCGAATAATATATACAGTTAAAAATAAATGAAATCAGTGCTATACATACTGTTTTGTGAAAAATATGATTGACAAAATGCATTTTTTTTAGTTTTTTTTTATAATTTAAAATAAAAGATTTCTATAGTCTTATATTTTGTATTTTGATTTAATAACAGATATTAAATTAGCGTCTCTTTTTTGGCTTCTTAGCAGCCTCATCTCGTGTTGCGTCATGCAGATTCTCTGTTGGGGTTACTGGCGATTTTTCAATGTTCTTTGTTTTTGACTGTTTAGGTGTGCTATTTGTAGTGTCACTCTGATCATGACTCGGTCTTGCTGTCAAATACCTCGAGATACCTGGTCTTCTGTCAACACTTTTATTGATTTTATGTTTTTCCTTATGCTGTTGGGAATTGTCTTTTCCAGCGGACTTACTTTCCTGAGTACCAAGGTTCAAATGCGAATGTTCCGTGTCAATCTCTGACCTACTTCTACCCTTGGTATTCAGGAGAGGTTTTGTCGTGCATTTGGAATCGACATCACTATCCTGGAATGACTCATCATTATCTTCAGTTTCTTGATTGGTCTGTACATCATTTTCACTTTCATGGAAAATGTCTGGATTGCAGACACTCTCCACGTTGGTCATATATGTATTGCCTTCTTCCTCAACTTCAACATCAGAATGCTCTTCACACTCATATTGTCTATGTCCTAGCTGACCACATTTTTTACACTTCCATCCGTTTGGACAATTGTTTGCTGTGTGCCCTTCATCTAGACACTTACTACATTTCATATTTGGTCTGCTTGTAGATGCTTGGCCAAAATGGCTAATAGTAGCCCAATAATTGCCTATTTTCATCGACCTCGGCAGCGGCGGATCAAAAGGTTTGCATATGACTATCCTATCACCTGTTCTGCAGTTTGTTACAAGATTGTCAATTCTCAATCTTTCCCTAGAGTGAGTGATTATCTCACACTTGCTAACTGAGGTTTCAAGAGTTCTTAGAATTTGGTCGTCATCTGCTGATAGAGGAACATTTTTGACTCGTACCTTTATAGCATTTGGTTCTTCATTGAGGGTTACTTTTGGGTTTCTCAAGTACAGGGTTATTGATTTTCTTCTGATGGTTAACCCCAATGACAGTAGTTCTTTTTTGTCTTGTTCATTGTCGAAATATATTCGCCAGATGCCTCGAACTCTCTGTAACCCAATTAAAGCTCTAACTGGTACCTGCTCTTCTATTGCTCGATATACCTCTATATTTAGAAGGAATGGGCGTTGACCTAAATGATTCATATCATGTTCACCAAATACATCTGTTTCGAGAAGAAATATTGGTTTGACATTGCCAATCTTGCAGTCATCATTTTTGTTTTTGTATCTGTTTTCATCTCTAGCTGCTTCGGCATAAGAGGTGGCCATTTTGTTTTCTTCGTTTGGATTTTTTTTGTCTTTACACATCGATAAATACTAAACTATTTGTCCGTTTTTGAATGTTTTAGTCTCAAAAGGAATGTAAACATGTATTGCATACAGTTTTCAACAATTCATACCGTACTATTAGCTGCAATCTTTCAGAAATTCACTTTTTTGCGGAGCTATGAAACACTAATCACCTTGGTTCAAGGGCCATAACTCCTTCCTGTACAAAGTCAGGAATATGACAGTTGTTATCCATTTTCTTTGGTGTGTTTTAGCCTTTGATTTTACCATATGATTAAGAACTTTTCGTTTTGAATTTTCCTCGAAGTCCAGTATTTTTATTTTTATTTTACTTTTTTCCTCATAGAAACACATTTCTCTACAGTACGATACATTTGTCTTTCAAAGCCTCAATAGAACAATTCTTGACCACTTAAGAACAATACAAGACATTAATCAAATGTCCTTTATTATCCTAAATCCGAGTGTACTTTCCAACACTCATAACACTATTATTGCTGTATTTTCACAGAACTTGTAATTGAAAAATCTCCATGTCCCCAAATTGACACACTGTCTGCAATGAAAGACATGACAAGTATATTACAAGGTGTTGTAAATTATCATGATTATATAAATTGAAGCCTCGCCAAGCTATATAGACGTACATCATTTATTAAACGTGTTATGTCGTTTATATGTTTATTTCTTTCATTATGCATCGATGTTTGTTTTTAAACTATGAAAGTCGGTCCGTGTAACACTTATCAATTTAAAGTTTTAAAAAGTTTTGAAATTTTAGATTTTTGGAATTTTGATCAAAGTTTTAAAATATCAAAGTACGTCTGTATATTTTGTTCACACATCGTTATGTAATGGAATTTTATGCGACTGTCATCCAAATGATATTCATATGAAAGTACTCACCACGCTAAGATATCCATATGAAAGTACTCACTATGCTAAGTACACAGCAAGTCCACAAAACTGTGTCTGTGAATAAACTATGATTAATATTTTAATATGCTTAATTCTATTGTGACTTATAGAATCAGAAGTACTACAAAACATCTTTATGATTGTTTTTAAACTTTACGTTAACCACATGATCTCAATTCATAAATTTGCTTTAAATTCATAACGTACACTTCCACACCATGGAAAGCAGCAATTTACCAACTTCACCTGCATAAAGAATATACATTTTCCAACTTATTTGGTATTTAAGAGCTTATAAAAACTTAAACCGTAATCAATGTCTGTAAAACGTCACAAGTGTATGAGCAGAAAGTTGATGAATCAGGGGTATGCCAAAAAACCAAGACCGTGTTGATAAATATTCCGTATCAACTTCCCAATTAATACACAATGGTCTTGCAGTATTGATTCTGCGAACTGACGTTGTTTATCATATTAATGCCGTGTTAAAGTATTCTTTTATTTGCCTTAATTAATATTAATTTTACTGTTAAGTTTGTTTTGTGTGATATCAATTTGACGTGACTCTGTATTTATGTGTCCTGTCATACTATGAACAACAAAATTATTTATTTTTTCATTATTATTTTTACTGTTCAGTCCTTGTTTTGAGATATCCATTTGATGTGACTCAGGACTTATGTATCCTGTCATACTTTGAACGACAAAATTATTTTATATCTACCTGTATGACGTCAACCTCGTGTTTCTATGCAGTACTTAAAACATTCCATCCTTTTTGATTGGATTTTACATAGATAAATGATATTGCAAAATAAAAAAAATAAAAAAAGGATGTTTAATTTGATGTTACCTTTTTTGCTTCTTTGCTACGTTTGTTTGTTTTTATAGTGATTAAGATGATAACCGCAACGTTTGACTTCTGTACCCCTATTTTTGACATGTTTACCTATTGTGTATGTTTGTTTCGTTCACGCATCAGTGTAAAACTAATGGAATTTGATGCGACTGTGATACAAGTTCGAGGTTTAGCCAGCTATAAAACCATATTCAATACACCAATATTCACCAATTTTTACGTAGGAAATTATCTGTACCAAGTCATGAATATGACGATTGTTATCCATTCGTTTGATGTGTTTGATATTTGATTTTTCCATTTGATTAGGAGTTTCCCTATTGAATTTTCCTCGGAGTTAAGTCTTTTTTTATGATTAAATTTTTTCATGTTACTTCTACAATACGATACATTTTTCTTTCTAGGCCGAAATAGAACAATCCTTGACGACTTGAGTATACTACAAGTCATTAACCAAATGGCCTTATTTATCCTAAATTCGGGGTGTACTTTTCAACACTCATAACACTATTATTGCTATATTTTTGACAGCATTTGTAATTGAAAAATCTCTGTGTCCTCGAATTGACACACTGACTGCAATGACAGACATGATAAGTATATTACAAGGTGTTGTAAATTATCACAATTATATTAGATGAAGCCAAGCCATACAGACGTAAACCAGTTACCAAATGTTTTATTTTGCTTAAATGTTTATTTTTTTTATTATGCATCGATGTTTTTTTTTTATACTATGAAAGTCCATTTGTATCTTTAATATCTCAATTTTTAAACAATTTACATGTATCTCTTTTGCAATGTTAGAATGAGTTTGAATTATTTGGTTATGTTCAACTTTTAAAATAATCACCAGTTAATGAGTCAAAAACGTTTATTATATGATTTTATCATCATATAATAAATGTGAACTATGAATTATAGTACAGGTTGATATCAGTTACTGAACATTGTAAACAAAAAGACTGAAATGATCTTGGTTTACTACCAGCGATTGAATTGCCTGGGTTGTACTGAAATTACGACTATCAATTGACTAAAACACTAATATTGATTGTATAATGCATTTTAAATTCTTTTAAGTGCTGTTCTGATCAAAAGGACAAATTTAGATGAAAATTGGGTACGAGCATTTTAAATCGTGGAACAAATGTTTTCCCCGATTGAAAAGCTTTATAAATGATATGAAAAAATATCTACGTCATGTCCACGAAGTAACGTGCCAATGTGTTACAAGTTTCTAGACACAAGTATTTGTATTTATTCACTTATTGCGAAAACTTAATTTAATTGTATCAATAAACCAATTTTTTGAGACGTTTCGGCCATCGGCCTTCTTCAGTTCTTTATTTTACCTCTCAACTACATGGCTGCATAACCTTTGTATTTCATTTTCAATCATTGAAAAGATGTTATAGATAAATGTCCTTGGAAACGTCATGACCGAAACGTCTAAAAAAATTGCTTTATTGATACAATCATATAAAGTGTTCCCTATTGGAATTTTGAAAACAAGGAAAACTTATTTTATTTAGTGATGCAGAAACAAAAACATTTTTCATCAACTATCAATGAAATCAACATCATTGTATTTTTTTGTAAAATTATCCTTGACTGATAAATAACATATTATTGTGTTTAATTTGAAGTCAAAGTTTACTGAACACTTTGTTTGGTCAGGTCATTCATAAGTCAAGGAACAATTCGTATTAATTATTTCACTTCAAGATCTCAAAACTGTCAGTTTTATCAATAAAAATATAGTGTTTGTAGATTGAAATATGTAAGTATGTATCAAGTCAATCTCTTTCTCAATTCATTATCAGATTGCGACCATGAAATACAAATTACAACGGTTTTCAACATGAAAGTAATCATTTCTTATACAATTGAAGGTAGATAATATATAGTACAAAGAACTTCTTGATATATACATAATTACATACACATAAGTCCTAACATCATTGTATGTTTTAAGACACAATAATTTTGTACTTTTACTTTTATCATAGTTCACAAATATAAAGAGATAACCAACACTTATATAGTAGTACCAAATTGGAAATCATTTTGTCTCGCCTGGCACAAATTTTGCATAATGTTATATAGGAAATTCAATCGTATGGCGGCGACAGAATTGTAAAAATCTGTTTCAAACTTTAAAAATTGTTCAGTTATTAAAGAGTACATAATTTCAAAGAACTGCTTGTATAGATACTTGTTTTCTGCAGAAAAACGTTATGGACAAGACTCAATTAATATGATTTACTTGTGTCTAATCCATTGTGATATAATTCAGCAAATACACTATGTTTAAACTAAACCTGCAGAAAATTCTGTAATGTTGTACATAATGCTCTGTTATTGTTAGCAAACAATTGAAGATCAAAATGATTCGTCAATGTTATTTTTTCTAGGTTAAATCTAAATCTTAGTTACTCTTACATGTCTTATCAGCAGGTCAAGTACATAAGTGTATTGAATGATAGTAAGAAGAAAAACACACGTTTGATGCCTGAACTGTTCCATCGTACCTTCGACTTAATTTGATAGTTTATCAAAGTTTTCATAATTGATATCATTCTCAGATAATGTAGGCAATAGTTCCACTATATTTGAAGTGTGAAAAGATTGTAAGATGCACGGGTTAATTTGACTTTCACTTCATTGCCATGGATCATTAGTGATGTTAAAATCATGTGCTACTTGTAGTCTAAATATAGTTTATTTCAAACCAAAAGCAATACAGCTTATAGGTATAATAATATGTAGTAAAACCTTTATATATTTAAGACTTCCAATAGAAAAGTAATCATAGTCAATAAACCCGGCGAGTGTACTCTTTTGAATTAGTTTTTTGTTTACCTTTTGGAAAATACAAATAAAAACTTAAATGGTAAGTAAAAAAAGCGACATTACACCACATTACAACATGATATTGAGCACAAACAATCGGGCAATACCAAGTACTGTGGAAGGGTGCACTGATCCTCCTCCATATGTGACACCCGTCATGACCTGTTTCAATATTGAGTTTAGTATGATAAGGTGTGTGACAATTGAGGAAAAGAGGACGAGGGAATGTATATACGCCATCATTGCCATATTCTTCAAGTAATATAATAAAAAAAAGCTGTAAATTGAGCCAGGTCAAAGGTCAAGGTCATATTCTAAATTTTGACTTTTCTTTGTTCAATGATTACCTCTGTCACTTTAAAAAAAAAAATAACTAGTGTTAAATGTTTGTCTAATTGAAATTAATATATGATACATTTGGTCTTAAACGATCCAAATGCATATAGTTATCTCTTTGGCATTCATACTACATCTACTTATATTTATAAACCTATCATTTGATACCTAAAGTACCTATTATCTCCCATATAACAGACCAAAGTATATAGAAACCATATATATTTTTAATTACTGTGAATTATACTATCATGTGAGACCGGAAGTGACATAATTTTTTAAACTGGAAAGAGACTATTATCCCCGTTATGTCATGCATAAATAAATACAAACTTTTATTTAATAAATCAGTATGAAAAAACTTCTGCTTGGACGCTAGTAAAAAATTTGAGTAAACTGGAAGTAGCTTCTAATCAATAATTTAGAAAATTAATGTGGCTATACCTTCAATAAATCTCTGAACAATTGGTTTTAAACATTTTACTCTTTTCATTTTTGCACCTCCTTTTATTCGGATTTTTATGATACAGCAATCCTTTATTCTCTTTTCTCTAATATATTTTATTAACCCTAGTTTTCGATCTACTTGATATTTATTTCTTATTTTTTAGTATTCTTTTTTTTTCTTAAGCTTAAAATTCATTCTGCATTTGTTTCCCATTTATTCTGTATTCATTCAACCCAAACCGGACCCTCATGATAGCTCTCACTCCATGCGATATTTACAAACCTCCTATCTAAACGAAAAGGAACGCACTCGACAGCCGTTGTTAGGGATATTTCACATGGTAAGGAAACTGCATCATTTCATTACTTAGATACATTTAAACTTTTGTAGAATATAATATTGACCAGGAAAGAGAGAAAATAGCAACCTGCAAAAATAAACGGAATAAAGGGAAACTTTAACCTTATGATCTCATTAGCTGCGTTTTATACATTGTAGAGACAATACTAAAATTAGAAAAATATTGATATATCTGTCAAAAGCATTTTATTTATATCAAAGAGTTCAGAGCCTGGCCATTTTATCAATACAACATATTCAAGTAATAACCAAAAGATAGTTTCTGTCATAAACCATTAACAACTTCGTTCATCAGTGTTAAATATGTGACAAAAATTAATCTATTTCCATTCATAAAAATTAATTAACACAGTGTGTGTTGTTCGCTGATGATAGTGAAAGTCCATTAATGCGGCTATTGTATCTGCTCTGGGAATATAGGATTGACAACAATGGTTTTGATATTGAAAATAAATTCCACTACATTGAGCTACACATGCCATGTAGTATATTAGATTGATGTTTCGCTTGTCATTAAACATAAACGTAAGAACAAATAATATCCATAGATATAGGAATATGTGGTTTAAGTGCCAATGAATCAACTTTCTATGTAGATGAGGTTTATAAAAAATCACAATAATCGCATATTTGAAAATCATACCGTTTCTTAATGCATACATGTAACTTGCACTGTTGACCAATTTACTCAAATTTTCCTGAAAGATTAAACATAATCAGTTGTTTTAAATACAGTCCAGTCACTAGTTTTAAAAGGTATTTAAAAAGCTTTATTTCGAAAAGATGTAATAAAAGTATAGTTATACAAAAGTGTAACCACAATAGTGTTCTGAATTTAATGAATTGACGTGAAAAATCAATGAACAATAGATTAGTGGCACATACTAAAGTATGCAATAATTCTTTTATAAAAACCCATGAAAAATGGTGATTTACAACACAAGCCCGGTCTTTCAATATTGACGTACATACACTTTTATGCAAATTATCAGTTTGTGTTTAGTAATTTATATATCTTCAAGTTGTTTTTAAACTTAAACAAGTATACTAACTCTTTAAAGTTAATTCAAAAAGAGATAGTTCAAGACCATTTTTTGACAAAATCTAACGTTATTAGCCAACGGAACGATTTGACAACAACTTTTATGTCCCTCCTCCTCATCATCATCTACTTTACACTGATACATTGTAGCTTCGAAAAAATAAATAATCAACACTTGATATACGAAAAGGAGATGTGTTATGACAACTTAAAACAGAGTCAAATAACATAAAGAACATCATTTATTCTTCGCCAGATGACCATTTCTCCGATTAATGTCTCCTCACTGATATCTGCGACCAAAGTAAACCAAAACTTATAAAAAAAAATAGAGAGCTAATAAATAAAAACAACCTGGGCAAATGACGTTGATGTTTAATAATTCAAGGTATTCATATGGTCTTCAACTTTTAGAAACATGCATACCGTTGCTATTCATGTCCCTACAGGAACAATCAGAAGAAGCGAGCCAATGTTCCGATTTAAGAAAAAAAACTATAAACGCAAAAAACATATATGACGGATAGCAAACACTTCACCAGATGTGTCACAGCACAATATAAGAAAAATCTATAAAATCAGATTGAAATGAAATTGAGAATGGAAATGGGGAATATGCCAAAGAAACAACTACCCGACCAAAGAGCAGACAACAGCAGACAATAGCCGATAGCCACCAATGGGTCTTTAACGCAGCGAGAAAATTCTACACCTGGAGGTGGTCCTCAGCTGGCCCCTAATTAAAATTGTGTACAAGTTACAAAAATGGGCGTCACACTAAACTCCCAAATCATTAATGAACTTGAATGAAAAAAAAAAAACATACAAGACTAACAAAGACCAGAGACTCTTGACTTGGGACAGCCGGGAAAGTGCGGTGGGATTAAATATGTTTTGTGAGATCTCAACCTTCCCTCTCGACCTCTGTAGAATAAAGAAACATATAAAAATACGCATAGTAAAAGTCAATTTTAAAGACATCCGAGTCCGATTTAAGAATAGATTATAACTGGTTTTAGAATAAATGTGTTTAATTTCCGATGCAAAGACCCTACGAGTGACTTAATATTAGTCCCAAAATATGCAATTTTTAATGACTTGACAACAGTATCGTAATTATATCCTTTCCGAATAAATAAAGTAGTATACCGCTGTTCAAAGCTCGTAAATCCATGGACAAAAAACAAAATAAGTCTGTTTAAAGGTTTGTTTAGCTTTGGAGTGGAATTCCGACATTTAAGTGCTTTGTAAAGAATATTACCATAAAATATTGTATTTGAAATTATTGAACGTATACGATGCCTGCATGTTGATTTATGTTTACGAATGATGTTCTTGTACCGATGATAAAATTAAGTAGATGTTTTGACAAGTTTGTGATATCGAAAACCCTGGTGTAGTAACTTTTCCGTAATACACAACTTTCTTTCATTGAAATCAAAAACGTTGTTACATACACGAGCGAATCAAACAAGTTGAGATATATCAGCACCATAAGATGGTGACAAGGAAACGTCACCATCTACATACGGATAATTAACAATCGGACGTGAGAAATCATTTCTTTCATCATAAAGTTTAGTATTAACCTTCCGTTGAAAATATAGATATCAAGATCCAGGAAAGGGAAGTGTTCATCATTATTATTATATTTATATAATGTCAATTCGTCAAGATAAAACTCTTTAGCGTACAAAGTGAAGTCGTCATTGGTTGTTTCATTTGATTAATACGAAGAATAACACCATAACATTAAAACAATCAAAGCAACGATATCATTTTAGCATGCGCAGTTACTGAACTTTAAGGCATACAAAAGTCGATGCCATCAAAAATACATATTTTTTTTTGCGATCACACTTTGTATTCACATGCCATGTTTGGTCTTTTTTATGTAAATAACTGTAGCAAATAAAAACACCCAAGGAAAAAAATTGATCATTTTACGAACTTGGCGTTCTCGAACTGATAAGATTTAAGAAAAAATGTTTAATTCACAGCCATTGAAGAAGAAAAAAACAGGACGGTGTGCCATGAGTGACAAAAAGTTCAAATGAGTTTTTAAACGTAAGAAACAGAGAACAACAAATCTAAAAACTGACCCTCGTAAAAAATAACATGCTCATTACATAATAATGTCAATACATTGTAATTCCTTTGGTAACATATACATTCAAAATGGAATCCCTAAAATTAGAGAATCACACTGCGAGTTTAATGTCCTGAAAGTTAAATCATGGACAAGCTTAAGATATAAAACGAAGTCGTAGTAATACAAATTATCTTACCTTTTATACATTTCTTACATGATTGGTTATAAGCGTCCGCGTGGAGACCCCGTATATTCCATATAAGTTAGTAGGGAGGCTG
This sequence comes from Mytilus edulis, assembly GCA_019925275.1. NCBI lineage: Eukaryota > Metazoa > Mollusca > Bivalvia > Mytilida > Mytilidae > Mytilus > Mytilus edulis. The sequence goes on along the minus strand of CM034351.1, from coordinate 102,674,549 downwards.
CGCTTATTTCAATAAACGGTTAGTAGTGGAGTTACGACTTCGGCATTGTTTGATTATTTAAAAGTATCGAAAGTTCTGTTGTATCCAGGTTTTTGATAATAAATATTGTTAACATTAGATTTGTTTTCATTGCAAACCATTCAAAACAGGTTATTAAGATTGAACACTTGAACACTTTAATATAGAAATAAGAAGATGTGTAACGATAGCAAATGAGACAAATCTAGTCTAAATTCAACAAATAAAGATAGTCGGTAAGATAAATTCGTTACATAGTGTGCTAGTGACCTAATATGATATAAATAAAGGCAACAGTAGTATACCGATGTTAAACACTCATAAATCGATGGAAAAAAAAATCCGGGTCACAAACCAAAACCGAGGGAAACGCATTAAATACAAGAGTATAACGACACAACATTAAAATGAAATGTAACACACACAAAAACGAACTAAGCATTATACAAAATCCGATCAGAATAACAAATATTAAATCAAATCTAAATACATAGAAAAGTACCGTGACACGTCTTATAATAATGTGAATTCACACTCAAGTATAAGAGGAAGCAAACGACACAAAAGAAACACAACGTTAAAATGTAGAACACACAGAAACGAACTATAATATAACAATGCCCATATTCCTGACTTGGTACAGGATATGTTTTACAGAAAAAAATGGTGGGTGGAGCCTGGTTTTGTGGCATGCCAAACCTCCCTCTTTTATGGCCATGTTAAATATAACATTAAAATGACAACAAAACGTTACAGGACCTCAATACAAATAAATAGGAGAACACAATTGACAAAGAAACACACAAATAATAGCTTACAAAAGGCACCAGGTTTTAAAATTTGATAAGCCAGAAGTTCGTTTTGTCCACACAAGACTTACTATTGACGCCCAGATACAAAAGTTTGAAAGCCAAAACAATTACAAAGTTGAACAGCATCGAGGACCAAAAGTTCAAAAAAGTTGTGCCAAAAACGGCCAGGGTTTTCTGTTAGGTACCAGAACATCCCTATTTTTTAGAATAATTTATACTTTTGCAAACAGTAAATTTTATAAAATGACTATATAAAAGATATACATGATAAAACTGAAGTTTTAACGTATTACAGAAAACAACCGGATACATTACATAACCCGACAAAATCCACCACAATCCAACTCAAAAAAGAGACACACCCGAATTAGTTAAGGCATCAACGCAAAGTGACGTCACATTTGAAATTGTTAAAAATGACAAAAAATGACGTCACATTTGAATGTTGTAAAACAGCACATCAAAAATGAAAAATGACGTCACATTTGAATGAATAAAACTAACTGTCAAAAATAAGATAATATTAGGATTGATTTAGTATTATATTTGTACTAAATACTTAAATTACATTTAATAACAATGAAAATTGCGATACTGAGGTAGCAATTAGACAATTACCTATATTCTATGTCCGGTTAACTCAGAATCAAACTGCAAACCGTAATACATCGTACAAATTACGTTGAACCAAATCAAATCTAATAAATGAAGGCAGTGATCAATTTTCTTTAACATAACACATGAATATAACCGAAAAGACGTCAAGACATTTGACGAAATCCGATGAGAACTACAAATATAACATCATAACTAAATACATGAATTTGGGAAAGACAAGTACCGTAACACGTCCTATACCAATGCGAATTGGGATCGAGCTCCCTCTCACCCCATATAGAATTTACTGGCCCCAAATATGTCATATTAGGTAGTTAGCACACTATGTACCTAATAATTTTAATGTACAATTATTCGAATGATCTCAATGACAAACCTGTGATTGTCTAGAATTCGATATTAACGTGTACTGAATGCTAGTAGTAATATTAATCTGTTCATCTAACACGGATTGAGAAAGACTGGTAGAACTCACTCTTTCTCATTTGCAATTTAAAATCGTTTTACGATTCTGGTTCTGTACAAGTAAATAATTTTCCGTAGTCAAAAATTATCGAATAACAAAATATATAGGTTACTACGTAATAATGATTATGTCTAGGAAATAAGATTTGTTTTTTCTCCAAATTATGTTACTGCTATTGTCACGATGTTAGCCTCTGTAGTACAAGATAAAGACTCACACATCGCATACATCACAAATTAAAATGAAGGCAAATTTGGAATGAGTTACAGGATGTTTATCTAGATTTTGAAAGTAAAAAATGTAGATTTAAAATTTCTAATCGAATGCGTAGTTAAGGCGCATTTAAACCCGAGAAATTCCAAAATTCAAACTTTTCATGTATCATCAGAGGTTACAGAATAGGCTAAAAGAATACCGAACTACAAGGACAAAATCCAAACGGAAAGTCCTTTGTCAGATGGCAAAATAAAAAGCTGAAACATATCAAACGAATGAAAAAAACAAGTATCATATATAAACTCGCCAAGAATTCCATTATATTGAAAACAAGGTAAGAGCAATAAAGGTAACAGAAGTATACCGCTGTTCAAAACTCATAAATCCATGGACAAAAAACAAAATTGGGGTAACAAACTAAAACCGAGGGAAACGCATTACATATAAGAGAACAACGACACAACACTAAAATGTAACACACACATAAACGGACCAAGCATCAGACAAAATCCCATGGGAATAACAAATATAACATCAAAACCAAATACAATAATTTGGGATAGATAAGTACTGTTACGGCCAGAAATCGCCTTTAAATTGTAGCCAACAAAAGACACAAATCAATAATAAAATTTAACAATATTTATTATACAAAAGTTTACAAGAAGTATTGCACAAATATTACTGTCAACTTAACTGTCAAAATATGAGTCCAATCTTTTATCTTTGTCTGTATCCAGTTATCTTTCGGAATCCAATCTGAATATTACGGTCACAATCCAGTATGATGTTGTTTGTAGAAAAAAGTGTTAATCCAAATGCTATGAATATTAATGTCTATCGATGTCTAAGTCCAAGTCCAAGAGTGTGTGTTTTTAACTTTAGTGTCTGTATATATATATATATAATTGTCATGGAAGATTCTAGAACAGTCTATCATGGAACATCCTAGAAAGTTACAACAGAAGTTTCTAGTAAAATGTAGAAGTTTATATAACGCATCTTTTATTAGGATCATTCTGGAAAGTTCCAATCATTCTGTAATTGTTCCAGTGATTTCTAAACTGCACAGTTCTAAGATTTTTCTGTAAACAACTATCAGGCCACATAACACAAATCAGGCCAACATAAATAAATACAATAATTACAATATCATAACACCTCCCCCCTTAAAAGAAGTTTTAGTGTAACAAAAACTTATCATGATGACATGAATAAAATAAACAAAAATACATAGTATATACAAAGTGTGTTAATAAGCTCTAGATAAAGCATCTGCTATTACATTATCTTTACCCTTATTATGTTTTACAATTACATCATATTCCTGTAACAATAAACTCCACCTAGTCAACCTCTGATTCTTGTTTCTCATTTTATGTATGAAGGTAAGAGGATTATGATCAGTACAAACAAGAATAGGATATACAGTGGGATTCAAATATACATCAAAATGTTGAAGTGCTGACAACATTGCAAAACACTCTTTTTCAATAGTTGAATAATTTTTCTGATGTTTATCTAATTTCTTAGAAAAATATGATATAGGTTTCTCAACATTATCATCTGTCTCTTGATATAAAACAGCTCCAATTCCTACATCGCTTGCATCAACGGCAAGTTTAAATTGTTTTTCAAAGTCTGGAGTAATCAGAACCGGACTATTAATTAAAAGTGATTTGCTATTTTCAAAAGCGTTTTGACAATTTTCACTCCAGATAAATTTAGAATCTTTTCGTAAAAGATGAGTCAGTGGTTGAACCACAGTAGCAAAATTTGAACAAAATTTTCTGTAAAATCCAATCATGCCTAAATATCTCATAAGTTGTTTTCTATTTGTAGGAGGAGGAAATTTGGAAATAGCTTCCACTTTAGCCATAATAGGTTTCACTTGACCTTGGCCAACTGTATGCCCTAAATAATCAACAGTGGCCTGACAAAATTCACTTTTATCAAGATTAACAGTCAAATTTGATTGTGACAATCTATCAAAAGTATCATACAAATGTGTTAAATGCTGTTCCCAGCTATCACTACATACAATTAGATCATCAATATAAGCATAACAACAGTTTAAATCTTTTATAACATTATTGATCATTCTTTGAAATGTAGCTGGTGCACTTTTCATGCCAAACGGCATTACAGTATATTGAAATAAGCCATCTGGTGTAACAAAAGCTGATATTTCACGAGCTCTCTGTGTCAGTGGAACTTGCCAATAACCTTTCAACAAATCAAATTTACTCACAAATTTTGCTTGACCAATGTTGTCAATACAATCGTCTATCCTTGGAATCGGATAGGAATCAGATTTTGAGACTGAATTTACTTTTCTGAAATCAGTCACGAAACGAAAGGTTTTATCTGGTTTTGGCACAAGGAGACAAGGAGAGCTCCATTCACTGTTACTCGGCTCAATAATATCATTGTCAAGCATATATTTAATTTCTTTTCTCATAGCTTCACGTTTGAGTGGATTGAGCCGGTAAGGATGTTGCTTAATTGGAAAAGCATCTCCTACATCAACATCATGACAGACAGCAATGGTTTTGTTTGGCACATCTGGAAAAAGATTTTTAAAAGAAAATACCAAAGTTTTTATTTCCTCTCTACGATCAAAAGACAGATGTGCAAGTTTTGAGTCTAAATTTGACAAAATTTCTGAATATTTCAATCTAACTGTCTCTTCCAAAGTTTTAGAACTAATAGATGGTTCAATTACATCTGGTTTGTCATGATTGTTCTCAAATTTAACCATGCCTAAAGTGGTAACTGGTTTACTCTCACATTCCTTAGTACGCTCAAAATATGGTTTTAACATATTAATATGACACACTCTGTTTTGTTTACGCCGACCTGGAGTTTTTACAATATAATTCAAATCATTGATTTTACTCTCTATTGTATAAGGACCACAATATTTAGCCTGTAAAGGATGTCCAGGGACTGGCAAAAATACAAGTACCTTATCACCAGGCTCAAAAACTCTATCCCTGGAATCTTTATCATACCATATTTTCATCTTGTTTTGTACATTTTTTAAGTTTTTCTGAGCAATTTGACAAGCAGTATACAATTTTTCTTTAAATCTAGATACATAGTCTAAAAGATTCAAGTCAGTATGTTCAGTAAGCCACTTTTCCTTAATCAATTTTAACGGTCCCCTTACAGTATGGCCAAATACCAACTCAAAGGGACTAAATCCAAGGGATTCTTGAACAGCCTCTCGGACTGCAAAAAGTAGAAAGTGAACTCCATCATCCAAGTCTCTGTCAAATTGAAGACAACAAGTTCTTATGTTCTTCAATGTTTGATGAAAACGTTCTAAGGCACCTTGCGATTCTGGATGGTACACACTTGATCTATACTGTGCAATCCCTAACTGGTACACGACTTGCTGAAATAAACCTGACATGAAATTTGATCCCTGGTCGGACTGTATAGACTTAGGAAGTCCTACTAATGTGAAAAATTTGATAAGTGCTTTGACAATAGTAGGTGTCTTGATATTTCTTAGCGGATTAGCCTCAGGAAAGCGTGTAGATGTACACATGATCGTCAATAAATATGCATTTCCAGTTTTGGTTTTTGGTAAAGGTCCAACGCAGTCAATTAGAACTCTGCTGAAAGGTTCGTCAAAGGCTGGAATAGGCAGAAGTGGTGCTGGTGGTATTTTCTGGTTAGGCTTACCAACAACCTGGCATATATGACATGATTTGCAATATTTTTTGACATCATTTCTAAGTCTTGGCCAGTAGAAATGCTGCAAGATCTTAAGGCAAGTCTTTCTTATACCTAAGTGTCCAGCCAAGGGGGTGTCATGGGCAAGACCAATAATTTCTTGCCTATAAACTTTAGGAACCACCACTTGGTATACCACTCTCCATTCCTCCTCTGGGGTAGCATCAGGAGGCCTCCACTTCCTCATTAAAATGCCGTCCTGATGGAAATAGCATTCAGCCACTTTGTATGCTTCCTCCTGTGGTTGAGCCCTCTTGCAGAGCTGAAGAACCTCAGGGTCTTTATTTTGTTCTTCAAAAAAGTTCTTTCTGTTTAATGAATGGCTGTTTACGTCTGGCCATGGCATAATTACATTCTTGTTAACATTAGGTGGTCTTATTATGGCCTTTTCTGAGCTACCAGGACCTTCAATGTCGGCTAGGAAAGTGTCAGAAAGGTCCATGTAATCAAACTGGTTTTCTTGCAAATCCTCATCTTGTTGTTTTCTAGCCATCGCCCTAGTAACAACACAAGCTGGATACAATTCAGCATCATCTTCAGGTAATTTAACATCCACCACTGGTTCACTGGTAACAATTGGTTCAGCAACCATTTTGTTCCTAGCTAGATCATTTCCTAGCAATAATGTAACACCCTCAACAGGGAGATCAGGACGAACACCAACAATTACTGGTCCAGTTATCAAATCTGACTTCAGATAAATACGATGGAGAGGAAGATCTATACAACCTAACTCTACACCTTGTAACAAAACAGAGGCACCAACAGAAGTCTTCTCGGACAAAGGCAACACACCTTCTAACAATAAAGACTGAGAAGCTCCAGTGTCCCGTAAAATCTTAATAGGCTGAAGAGTGGTATCATCAACAATAGAAATAAACCCATCAGACATAAAGGGTTTATATTCCTACATGTAATCACAAAAACTGGACTTAAAAGCCTGACTCGCAGGACATTCCAACGTACTGGTAATATAAGGTGTCGTACACGCACTGGACTTCGGCTTATTATCTCGTTCATTCTTCTTCTGGAGTCTAAAACAATCAGCCATCAGGTGACCATTCTTCTTACAATAAGCACAAATCAGTGACTTCTTCTCAAAAGTATCAAATTTTAGACTAGACATATTATAACTGGACTGACTCTTATTCGGTGCAACAGGCTTACTATCAGTACGCTCAGTGCTTTGATTTTTGTAATTTCCACTTGCAGAATTAATATTTTGACTCTTGAAACTTCTTTTATGTGAAAGGGTATAATTATCTGAAATTACAGCTGCATCATGTATTGTCCCAACAGTTTTGTCGTCTAAATGTGTTTTTAAGTCTAAATGAACACATTGTTTGAACTCTTCTAATAACATTAATTGTCTTAGGTTATCAAAATTGTTATCTGTTTTCTTTGAAGTAAGCCATTTATCAAATAGATCTTCTTTTTCCCTAGCAAATTCCACATAGGTTTGCGAATCAAACTTTTTATAAGATCTAAATTTCAGTCTATATGCTTCTGGTACTAGCTCATAAGCTTTTAAAACTTCCTGTTTCACCGTGTCATAATCGAAACTTTTTTCTGATGGAAGTGCGGAGTATATTTCAGCGGCCTTACCCTCAAAAACACTTTGTAGCATTGTAGTCCAATATGGCTTTGGCCAATTCAAATTATGAGCAATTTTCTCAAACTGTGGAAAATATTTATCGACTGTTTTTTCACAAAATCTGGGAACCAAACGTATATTTTTTGCTGCATCAAAATATTCGACTGGACTTTAGTGTTGCTTTCTTCTTTGACCATTTCAAGTTTTAGTTTCTCCATCTCTAGCCTTTCCCTCATTTCAAGTTCTTTTAATTTTAATTCATCTTCTTTTTCCTTTTTATCCATTTCCAACCTTTCCTTCATTTCCAGTTCTGCCTGTTTTAATTTAAGTTCATCTTGTTTAAATTTAAGTTCATCTTGTTTTAATTTATGTTCATCTTCTTTTCTTATCTCCAGTTCTTTTAATTTGAGTTCATGTTCTAATTCAAGCTGTTTTAATTTAAAGGCGTCAATATTTTCGACCTTAAGTTCAAGAGCCTCTTCACCTAAAATTTCTGCGTCAACTAATTTGTCTATAACTAAATTTTGTATAGTTTGTTTTCTCATAGATACTTTAAAATCTAATTTCAGATGTTTAGCAAATAAAGGCAACAGTAGTATACCGCTGTTCAAAACTCATAAATCCATGGACAAAAAACAAAAACGGGGTAACAAACTAAAACCGAGGGAAACGCATTAAATATAAGAGGAGAACAACGACAACGACAAGCAAGCAACACTAATTCCTCTTTCTTTAAATTATCAAACCCCTCCAGGTCTGGCGTTTTAAAAAATTTCCGGCATCAAATGCCATTTTGTAGAATTTTGTTGGCTAGTTATAATAAAAATATTGAATAAATTTTGAATAAGATATTTTCGTTCTCCCGGACGAGCCCCCAATTTCTGTTACGGCCAGAAATCGCCTTTAAATTGTAGCCAACAAAAGACACAAATCAATAATAAAATTTAACAATATTTATTATACAAAAGTTTACAAGAAGTATTACACAAATATTACTGTCAACTTAACTGTCAAAATATGAGTCCAATCTTTTATCTTTGTCTGTATCCAGTTATCTTTCGGAATCCAATCTGAATATTACGGTCACAATCCAGTATGATGTTGTTTGTAGAAAAAAGTGTTAATCCAAATGCTATGAATATTAATGTCTATCGATGTATAAGTCCAAGTCCAAGAGTGTGTGTTTTTAACTTTAGTGTCTGTATATATATATATATAATTGTCATGGAAGATTCTAAAACAGTCTATCATGGAACATCCTAGAAAGTTACAACAGAAGTTTCTAGTAAAATGTAGAAGTTTATATAACGCATCTTTTATTAGGATCATTCTGGAAAGTTCCAATCATTCTGTAATTGTTCCAGTGATTTCTAAACTGCACAGTTCTAAGATTTTTCTGTAAACAACTATCAGGCCACATAACACAAATCAGGCCAACATAAATAAATACAATAATTACAATATCATAACAGTACTGTGACACGTCTTATCGCAATGTGAAATTACAAAAATAAGAGAAAACAAACGACGCAACATTAAAATGTAACACACACAGAAACGAACAATAATATAACAATGGCCAAAACATACAGACTTAATACGTAAAAATGTAAAAAAATTAGAAGAATGGTAAAAAAAATTTGGTATAATCATAATCAGTATGAAAACAAATAACTTATCACTATAAAAAAAGATAACAATTTTAAATGTAGTCCTGTAATATTATGTTGTCATTTTAATGTTATATTTAACATGCCATTAAAGTGCGAGGTTTGGCATGCCACAAAACCAGGTTCAACCCACCATTTTTTCCTTTAAAATGTCCTGTACCAAGTCAGGAATATGGCCATTGTTATATTAACGTTGTGTTTCCGTTTTGTCGTTTGTTTTCTCTTATTTTTGAGTGTGAATTCACATTACTATAAGACGTGTCACGGTACTTATCTATCCCAAATTCATGTATTTGGTTTTGATGTTATATTTGATATTCTCATAGGATTTTGCCTAATGCTTAGTCCGTTTCTGTGTGTGTTACATTTTAATGTTGTGTCGTTGTTCTCCTCCTATATTTAATGCGTTTCCCTCAGTTTTAGTTTGTTACACTGATTTTGTTTTTTGTCCATGGATTTATGAGTTTTGAACAGCGGTATACTACTGTTGCCTTTATTTAACAAAGAAAAACAAAATGGTACATTCAAAAATTGTTGCGTACTTTTAAAAAATGTATAATAATTGCAAATCTTGTAGAATGAACTAAAATGCAAGATTGCTTGCTGAATAAAGGAAGGTTTTATACAAACAATTGATCAATTCATTATCAAAATATTGTAAATCATGACTATTTTTTACGACATTGTCATAAGTTATACAAAATTAATGTTTGCACGGTTGTATTTCCTTGTCATATTTATATAAATAAACTAGTTCTTTCCGCTGTTTTGAATAATTGAAAATGCAGTATTGATAACAATTAAAACTGGTTTTTTTTTTAGCATAAACGAATTGTTATGCAAAACTGCGAAACGTATTTTTAGAACAATAATGTAAATATACTTTGAAGATATGTTTTTATAACTACTTAAAGTAACCAAGACTGTTTGTTGATCATACATGAACAAATAACCGATATTGTAATATTTTAATATGAAAATGGGAAAAAAAATTGTTATTTTGACTTTTTATAGCCTATTATATAATTTATGATTTTTTTATATATTCATTCGAAGTTTCAATTTAAAATAGAGCTTACTTAATTTATACATGTCATGTCTGTATAATTTACATACAAACTTTAATTATTGTGTATAGTTGGTTTTACAATCGGTTATTTATATTTAATTTGATAGTTCTTTTATGTTGAAGAATGGGCACGAGCTAGTCGAGGCCGCTCTCTCCGACCCGCCATTTGGTTTGTCCTGTACCAAGGCCTATAACAGTTGTTATCAAACAGTTCGTTTCTATGTATGTTGGGGTTTGTTTTTGTTGCATGTCAGTGATTATGTTGCTCCTTTGTTTTCCTCTTACAGGTGATGTGTTTCTCTCAGTGTTAGTTTGTAACGCGGATTTGTATTCTCCCAATCGATTTATGACTTTTGAACAGCGGCATACATCTGATGCCATTATTTGCTCATTCATTAGTTTTTACTATACTAGTGTTTTAAAGACAGTCTTATCGTCGTTTTTCTATGGCGTTGTCATTTTCTCTTAACATCGATTATATTTTTTGGTACCTCCGGGTTTTTTTGGTCATTTTTGTTTTAAACATTACGATTTAAAAACTCCAGTTCTTCTCTTTTAATTTTTGTTTTCGAAGTATTGTAAAATGTGTTTGTCGGTTCTCTTTGAGTCATTATATCGAATTATTTTCGACATTATGGAATTTATTTATAAAATGTACCGCAATGTCAATACCAAGCAATGGTTCTGTTGGATTATCAAACTACGAACTCTGCAAACGAATTTTTAAAATACATTACATGTATTGGTATTTCTGTTTTCAACATTTGACTGTTTCGGAAATATGCAAAATATTCGTTGACATTTTCTTTCAAACAGTATTTGTTTTAATAAAAGGAATGTAGTTTACCTACATTAACATGATTAAGTAATATTAATTTTTTTTAAATGGCAAAGTATGTCGAAATTGTTTTGACATTCTTAGTTTTAATTGTACGAAAACTAAGATTGGAAATCATTATGTAAAATTGAGCAAACATAATATGATTGTCTATTTATTTGCGTGTCGCTTCTGGTTTTACAGTTTAATGTCAGGTAAAACATTTATCTGATAGTAAAATAACTAAAAATACCAAACTTCGATGAAAATTCAGAACGGAAAGTCCGTTATCAAATGGCAAAACTAACACACATCAAACGGATGGATAACAACTGTCTTACTCCCGACTTGGTATAGGCATTGACTCATGTAGAAATTGGTGAATAAATAAAGAATGATGCTGGTTACATTAAAAATCAGGCATACTTATGTTGTGATTAGAATGTGTCAAATTGTATGATTAAGTTCTTAAACTGCCTAAGTTATATATACATTTGTCGCTTTAGTATATTTACATATGTATTGTTGAGAATAATGAGATACAATGTGAACGCATCGTACTATAAAACACAAGACACATATATTTGGATAGACATAGCGTACTGTATATCTAAGGTTCTATTTTATCATTGTATGTAGAAATAGTATCTTTATAAGTGTTCAAGTTGTGTAGTACTAATATATCATAGGACATGTAGAAAAATACGTCCGTCCGAAACACATCTTTATTTTACTAGCGTTAAGCCTAAGCCCGAATGATGTAGACTTTAATAACTAATTGTCAAGGTACATTCAACTATGCGCATAATTCAAATCATATAATAGTATATAAAAGAACATTACTCAAAAGTTCGAATGTGAAATCAAAGTAGCAATTTAATATGGGGATAATTTATTTACTTTAATTATTCTAAAATAGTACTTCAATACAGTCCTTAAAGAAATATATATGGATGTTTTTGTGTCATGAAAGTGCAAGTTTGATTTTGTTTTTTGTTTGCTTGTCGAAAAAAGAGTCAATAATATAAATAATTGATCAGTATATTACCAATATAGGTGGTTAACTATATTCCACAATATTAGCATTAGTTATAAAAGATTGTTTTGCTGGTTACATTCATTGTCATAGAAAAACAATCAACGCTTAAACTTCAGTATTGATATTCTATTTTATCTCTTCATAAAAATTAAAATAGATTTTAATGTTTTCGTATACGTTTTTTATATAGAAATGCAAACAGTTTGTCTATATTGAAATTTATACAGAATTGTATCGAATATTTGTTTTGTTTGCGACACTTAGATTAGCTTTTTTCAGAATTATTGAATGAAATCAATAATGTAAAATAACCAGCTTGTAAAGAAATCATATTCTAGATCTAAACCAGTTGTCAATCTTTTTACCTTTTATATCAGTCATATGATCCAAAACGTACTTGTATACATTCTTTATTCTCATTCACAGATAAGAAATGACCTGGTAAATTTGATTATTTCGGATTTGGCTATACTTTTTGAACCTTTTGGATTATAGCTCTTCATCTTTTATATGAGCTTTGGATTTCAAATATTTTGGCCACGAGCATCACTGAAGAGACATGTATTGTCGAAATGCGCATCTGGTACAAGAAAATTGATACCGTTAATTTTATTACTACCACTGGGTCGATGCCTCTGCTGGTGGACTATTAGTCCCCGAGGGTATCACCAGCCCAGTAGCCAGTACTTCGGTACTGGCATGAAAATACGGATTTTTTGTGTTATTAAAATTTGCTGTTACAAAATGATAGAAATTATTATAAATTAAGGAATGTATCTCCCTCATGCAAAGCTCTGATTCCTTTCACGAATTTGGCTATAATTTTTGAACCTTTTGGCTTATAGCTCTTCATCTTTTATATAAGCTTTGAATTTCAAATATTTGGCCACGAGCATCACTGAAGAGACATGTATTGTCGAAATGCGCATCTGGTGCAAGAAAATTGATACCGTTAATTTTATTATTCACATATTCAAGATTAATTCAGCAACCTACAAAAAAACTTATCTAGTTACTAAAATCATTAAACTTGTAATTCTGATACATTTTTGTATTTTATTCATTATTGTTTTTCAGTGTTCGTTCATGAAGAACTTTCTAATAAGAACATTTTTCTGTTGTAATAATGTATTTGTCGAGCATAGGCAATACTTATAGGTTTCATAACGAGTGAGAAATAGATATCGATTGATATCAACTCGAGTTATTTAATTTCAATAATAATAAACGAGGCTATGGCGAGTTTATTATTATTGAAATTAAATAACGAGAGTTGATATCAAACGATATCTAATTCTCACAAGTTGTTCAACCTATTTCTCTTATGGCAAAAAGTTGTATGTGCGTGGCCTATTTGTTGCGAGTTGTGTTGCTACGGCCGTTTTTCTTTGCAACCCGTACTGATCTGTATACTTTTTGAACTAATATGGTTTTTTTTATTATGTTGTATGTTCTTGTGTGAACAGAATACTGTTCCATTGACTCCCAGTTATATTTTTTTTTTATATTTTTATAGGTTTCATAACGAGTGCACGGGTTCCTTTCTTTATTTCTTCGTCCATGATTAGATTTATATTAGATAATGCAGACGATAAAGCAGACGAAAATCGCGAAAACCGGAAGTAAACAATCAGTTGTCAAGAAAAAAAGTAGTCCCGGCATGACCTTTTCCAGTGAATAATGACCTGATCAACGGCCAATGAAAATATTGGAAATTTACGAGTTAAGACAATCAAATTAACGTAATTTTGATGTCACTTTTTTATATCACACTCCGTACGGTGTGATACGAAAAATATTTATTCACGTGGGAGTTAGATAACAGGCCCCAACCATAAGAGAAAGTATATTACAGTACTACAATGAAATAGCATTGCTACTGTAACCATGCTTATGTATTCTGTTTAACCTGTTCTTATTTTGTTTCATTTAAAATTGATTAAATTATACAAAATATAAGTGAAATACTTTCTGCTGTAGTCTAATATCTTATAGATATGAGTTGTATTTTAAGATAAAAACCTAAAGATATGGAGGAAAATTGTTCCGTTTTACTAAAATATGTATAAAGTAAAATCACAAAAATACTGAACTTAGAGGAAAATCAATTCGGAAAGTCCATAATCACATGGCAAAATCAAATAACAAAACGCATCAAAAACGAATGGACAAGAACTGTCATATTCCTGACTTGGTACAGACATTTTCAAATGTAGAAAATGGTGGATTAAACCTGTTTTTATAGCGCTAACCCTCTCACTTTGATGACAGTCTCATCAATTTCTGTTATATTTACATTGATGCGTTAACTAAACAGACACAATAAATAAAATAGTCAGAATATGGGTATATCAGTCATCATCGTATAACAATTTTAAAAGGAACAATTTAACAGAACACAAAAACATCTATCTACAAACACATTCATTGATTTGTGTGTATGACGTCTTACTGGTCAAAGAAATATGGTGAAATATATTCTTTCGTGTGTAAAAGGGTGTTTTGTTTTTTTATTTTGTAATAGAAATTAACCAAAAAAAAAAACAGGCTTATACGATTAATGAATATTTTTTTTATCTTAAACACGAAAAATATATTTGTCAGAAGTCTTAATTCTTTCAAACTCATCAAGTATACAAAGTTTTACATTGGTTCAAGCGTGCTTGGCTGTCCCGGTAATGGAGGAATGTTATTTCCCGATGATAATACTAGTCCATTAGTCGATGCTTCGCCATTTATAGGATTTATCACATATATTTCTTCAATTTTTATTAAACAAGAAATAGATGCACAAAATATTTCAAGGGCGAAATCAAGTTTCTGATGGAAGGAAGAAACCATGTAATGTAATGCTTAGATTTCACTTAAATTTAAAATCGACACAGAGTTTTCTAGTTTCGCCAATTCAAATAGGTAATCTACAAATTGGAAAGATACAAAGCATAGGTCAGTGGTATTTGATTGCAGATGTGTAGTATTGATATTTCTCTTTAACTCGGACGTTATTTGACATCTTCAGTCGTGGAACATTGACTTTGAATATTTTACATAGTTGCCATTTTAAAGAAGTGCCACCTAATTTTAAAATATGCATTACACAATCAAAATTACATGAAGGTGATAAGTATCATTTTAGAAAGTTTATGTTATTGTTAGCATCGTTTAAAATGAAAATAGTTTTCAGCATGTTGCCTCTAATATATATGTCTTCTGTTTTTCCCTTTCTGTATATATAGTGCGTCGAACAAAACATGTAGATTATACAATGAATGAAGTGAGTTCATGCGACTTAATTGTACCATAAAAATAATTTATCAGCTATGACATGGTGGGTTTCATTTCAAAGGTTTCATTCTTTATTTCTAAGGATTAATCGTAATTCAAAAAGTAATTTTGTTGTGCTTCAACCAATTTAAAGTTCGCACTTGTCTTTATATGTAATTAAAAATCGATTGTTTCCTACAAAATCAAGGCGGAACGTCATGGAATGCGACACTTTCAAAAACAATCAGAATGTTTCCTTTTATAAAAATAAGAAGATGTGCTATGATTGCTAATGAGACAACTATCAATAAGAGACAAAATTACACACATGCTACGTCAAGAGAAGCTTGGAATCTTGATAGTTTTTATAACAAGCAATATTTGATGAATACGATTATAAATTTGTGAAAAATTACACACATGCTTAATTTCATTTAAATGTAAAATAATCTAGTAAGTCTTGACATACATATATACTCAGCAATATGACGTGATGAAATACTTGATTTTTATTGTCGTTTTTTTTTCTTGATTTTTAACATGTCTTTAACCATGATGATAACTGGTCTTTTCTGTTACAGAATAAAGAAATGAGATAAAGAGAGAATACATCTCGCTAAAATTAAATTTGATAGAGTCTGAAATAATTTTCCGCAAGTGCTACTCAACTGTTAAAATAATGAAAATGTACTTGGCGCACGAAGACCTATCACTTAACAACATGGACAATAACAATGAAGTATTTAATACTTAAAACCTTAGAGGAGGGAAACGATCATTATCAAGTTATGTTGAAGTCGGATATGTGGTCAGAAAGGATTAACAGATAGGTTTCAGGTCATTGACATATCTGACAAGTTCAAAATCGGTTAAAATATACGTTTGTCCTCACACCTAACAAATGTAATAAATAACAACAGCCAATGCTTCTCATACATGTGATAAGAATAAATATAGACAAATGGTATTATAAAAAAATAATTATAAATATAAAATAGTATTTAGAAAACAATGCATGGTTCAAATATTTTTATGGGCAGCTAATTTAGGCTGATGTTTGAAAACAAAACTTTTTTTGAAACTTATTATCCTCAAATGCAAGCGAACTGTCCGACCTTATGAATGTAATGTCTGCAAGGATGAAGATACAAAATATACTGAGAGCATAGTCAAACTCATTATTCGTGAAAACATTCTCAATACCGTTGCAAAAATGAAAAGAAAATAATAGACCCAAAAAATCAAACAACAGTCTAGAATACACAACATTGAAAACTAAAGACTGAGCAACATAAACCACACTAACTGACAAGGATAGGTCACCAGTGCTCTGCAAAGATTATCAGATCCTTTTCCATTCATAATGGTCGTCGTGTTACTCCTATAAAGTACAATGAAAGTCATTCCAATATATTACACATCGTGCACAGAAGGATTGAACTGACTCTTATCCTATCATTAATTAGATAACCCCAAATTCGTAAACCATTGGTCGTATCAATCATTCGTACCCTGAAACCATATTAGAAATTTTGGAATTGAATTTAATATTCATAGTTATGTACGTCAATATTTACAATTGCATAAGAAACATGATCTAGAAGTGAAAGTGGCTAAAAAAAGTCAGAGCGTTTATCTTATCAATCATTGAACCAGTAATTAGCGCGCTCTCTCAATGTTTAGTTAGATCACCATACATTATAGTTAACTATAAGAACAGATAAACACTTTCACGGTATCACTCAAAACATTAAAATCAAAACCACAAAAAAAAAAATGGCTACATGAGATAAAATCCATCCACATTACCCAACTTATAGATCTACTTCCGGTTAAATCGGTTGTCATACCAATAAGTTAATTTATTGATGACGTTTATCTAGATTTGTACGTGTTTGTCTAACTTTTTGGTCGGCGACAGACCACTCCATATCAATGTTATGATAACAAACTATCCTTCCTGCTGTTTAATAGTCTGATTTAATGGTATGTAACAGTCAAAACCGGATGGAAGCTCAAAGCGACTACAGACAGATAACGGTTTTATAATTCAGTATAGGGAATTATCTATTTACCAATATTTCAAATCGTTTTAGTTTTTTGAATGCTGGTTAATACGATTGCTGTATTTGATTACTATACAGCGCAGAAATAGAATTCGCATGGCTATTAAGAGAATACAATTATAAATTAATGAACTTTAGTATTTAAGAAGTTTTCATTAAATCATTTGAACAACAAATTCTAAAATGCTAAATATGACTGGTATATATAAATGATAAAGAGAAGCAAATTGGGACAATGCAATTTTATCATCAAACATCAATTAATTAATTTCAAAAGTTTCAGAATAGAACATAAATGTCACACACATATTTGCTGTATGAATGCAAAGATGTATAACTAATCAAATACAATTGCATACTTTATTTTATTCAGTTATGTTATTATGTTTAGCAGAACTGCGGACGGTTAAATCATTTCACGTAATAAATTTTATCGCTATTTTGTGCATTTTTCTTTTCATCTTTTTTTGTAATAATTTTCATATCATGCTACTCACTTGAGATGGAAAATTATCGCTAGAAACTAAGGAGACCACGTGGCGTTGCTAACGAAATTGACATGAAATTGACAACGTCGTCATAGGTAAAATAGCGATAAACAGATTATCATTGGTCATCTCAACTTGATTGCTTTTCTCACTTTCGCTGTACCAGCTCAAGCGAGAAAATCAATCTCGTTGAGATGATCAACGATAATCTTTTAATATTGAAGTTAATGGAAAAATATGTTAAACCCGGTTATGACAATACATGTAGAATGATAATAAAGTCTTAAAAGTTCTTATGATCTTGTTGATCCCTATTGTAATTGTTCCATACTCAATTTTCTTAATATAGGGAAATCGTTTGAAATTAATTAATTGAAGTTCAAGCATATTGAATAATTTTGCATCCTCCCCATTTTGCTTCTCTCTTTCATTTGTATATACAAGTCATATTAACTTAACCTGAAGGGATGTGATACGTTAAAGTACGTTTAATATAACACCGTCTTACACAGTGCATGACTACTGGGCTGGTGATACCCTTGGATACAAAACGTCCACTAGCAGTGGCATCGAACCAGTGGTGTAAATAGTTAATATCAAAGGAACAGGGATTATAATTTAAAACGCCATACGATATACTTTCACAGACTTAGATTAGATTGTAAGTGCTTATACATATATTGATGTCTGCATCGCAATTCACAAAAGATATTTGTACAGATTTTACTTTAATCTTATAAACTAATTGTTTCATTGATTCAGCTTTGTACAGAACATTAGGATATAATAATCCATGGCTTTCTTACCATTATCTTTTTATTAACCAACAAAGTACATTATTGCCAAAAATGACTGGTTATTAAAAATAATGGCCCTGTTTTTTCTGTAATGGCCCTGTTTTTTCTGTAATGGCCCTGTTTTTCTGTAATGGCCCTGTTTTTTTCTGTAATGGCCCTGTATTAATGCCCGATTTGTCTGTATAAAGCACAGTTAGGGTTTTTAATAAAGTTAATAAAATTAAGTTGTAAAGAGTATAATACTTTTTTGTATTTTATTTAATTTGGTAACCAGCAACCAACATTAAAGAACCATATATAGGGATCACTGTTCCTCCTGTTTTTCAACACATAACTTCTGTCAACTTAATATCTTGGATATTTGGTATATTAACACATACACTTTTATTCAGTTGGTTAATAAATGTATTAAGAAATGGATGTTTTTATACTGGCTCTGTTATATGTCCTCGGTCAGTAATAATGGCCTCGGATGTCGATCTGTAATGGCCCTCGACGTTGCCTCAGGCCATTACAGACTTCCTCGACCATTATAACAGACCTTGGACATATAAAAGGGCCATTATAAAAACACCCATTCATTAATACTATAATAAATGACCAGCGGTTCAAAATATTAACTGGAGTAAATTAAGAATCATTGAAACATCCAGTTCATCTATTTGTGTTTATTTTTGTTGTTGTTTTTGTTTGTTTGTTAATTGATATTTGTTTGTTTGTTTATTGAATATTTGTTAGTTTTATTTTTTCTATTATTTTCTTTTGATTAATTTCAGATTCAATCGTAAATTCACGGTTTAATGTCCTGTAGCAAGTCAGGAAAATGGCCATTTTTATATTATAGTTCGTTTATGTGTGTGTTACATTTTAGTGTTGTGTTTCTGTTGTGTTCACCTCTTATATTTAATGTGTTTCCCTCATTTTAGTTTGTTACCTGGATTTGGGTTTTTTTCTCAATCGATTTATGAATTTCGAACAGCGGTATAATACTGTTGCTTTTATTAATTCTATAAGCATCAGAATCAATTTATGAAGTATAGAACCAAAATTGTTTATATAAAAGAGGATAAAAGAAGGCAAAAATAATTACAGCATTGAAGTTTCATATAACTTAATCACATAGCATCTCATGTAAGCAGATTAAATAGGTTTCCGTATTTTCAACCGATATTCATTGTTTTCAAATTTCATCAGTTGACACATATGAGAATTTCTCATTATTTGATTAATAAAGAACAATTTCTTCCATAGCTTTCGATTGCTCTTAAACGAATTTATCCGTGCTTCATAATTACTAACATCTGCGGAATAGTAACAATACTCACAATCTTTTGTTACTGTAATTACGAACTAAAAACAAGTACAAAAAAAAAAAAACTATGCCACATTTCTTTGATTTTGATAACCGAATATTTTCACTTCAGTTTTTAAGTGCAAGTGTGTAATTGAAATCGCTTAAACATAAAATTTTGATAACTACAGGATTTAACTACAATAGTTGTTCAACATTTTATTTGCCAGCTAGTGCCATATATCTAGGCCCTATGTTAGTGTTAATATGTTTTTAACTAGATGTATATATGACACATTTCCATGTACAAAAAAGTAAAAAAACAAACATAACACCACAAGTAAGAAATAACCGGACATTATTCAAATAGTTAAAAAGTAAAATCACAAAAATACTGAACTCAGAGGAAAATCCAATCGGAAATTCCATAATCACATGGCAAAATCAAATAACAAAACACATCAAAAACGAATGGACAAGGCCGGTCATATTCCTGACTTGGTACAGGCATTTTCAAATGTAGGAAATGGTGGATTAAACCTGGTTTGATAGCGCTAACCCTCTCACTTTGATGACAGTCTCATCAAATTACGTTATGTTTACAATGATGCGTTCAACAGACATAATAAATAAAATGGTCACAATATGGGTACAGCAGTAAGCTTTTTTTTTTTATCTCCAATCATAAAAAAGGAAATATAGAATGGGGTTATGAAAGTCGTATACCAGTTTATTGAAACTTTAATGTTCTGACATTTTTTTCACACACTTTGCAAACTGGAAAGTTATTCCCCTTTTCTTTTTTAATATATTTGGAGAAAACTTTTCCTTATTCAACATGAATCCAGGTAACATAAAAGCAATCCCAAACCTTAGTAAAACACTCCCCCTTTTTTACTTAGAAATAATTAAAAGTTGGTTTAAAATAAAAAATATCTCAAACAAAACCAACGATACAACTTTTATTAATATAAGACAACAATATATCTTGGGCAATAAGTATATAAAATTTCAAAACAAATGCTTAATATTTCAAATTGGATAACAAATGGGATACTATTTATTAATGTTATAATCGACAAAGAAGGAAATATCTCACAAAAAAATGTACTAGATAAACTGACAATTAAATCAAATTGGATATCAGAACTATCAAGAATCAAAAATGCAATACCAAAAAAATGGCAAATAGAAATGAAATCAGATAAATCGTGC
The DNA here is from genome assembly GCA_019925275.1 of Mytilus edulis. NCBI lineage: Eukaryota > Metazoa > Mollusca > Bivalvia > Mytilida > Mytilidae > Mytilus > Mytilus edulis. The sequence goes on along the minus strand of CM034351.1, from coordinate 102,653,365 downwards.
CAAGTTTAAACAGATGAAAAAACTATATTAAAAACACAAAACAACACAAAATTGATCTGCATTGAAAACCTTCCATCAAAAGAAATATATAAAAGCATTAATTCAGGTAATGTAGAGAAAGAAACACCAATTGGCTTTCTAAAATGGAAAACACAATTTAAATTAAAATCGTCAAGCTATTTGTATAAAATGCTTAACTTCATATTCTACAGTTTACAAGTTAACAAATTAAAAATATTCCGGTGGAAGCTACTTCGCTATATCCTTCCTTGTGAACAGCTATTGTACATCTGGCAACTGAAAAGCGATGACCAGTGCCATATTTGCAACCAATTAGAAAACTATGAACACTTTTTCATCACATGCCAATACTTTCAAATTTTTTGGAAAAAGGTCAAATTACTACTTGACAAAATAAAAATGGGGACACATATAATCACTTTCAAAAATCTAATACTTGGGTATAAAATATATGATAAAAACTACTATGACATCAATCTGTTTCTGACTGTATGAATGTTCTCTATTCATAAATCTGCATATGCATCAGAATATAAAAAAAAAAAATGTTGATGTCTACAGAATTTTTAAGTTAGAATTTCAACAATACTTTGATAGTATGAAAGTTCTTGATAAAAAATCAAGTAGGTTTTTGAGTGATGTTTATAAAAATATATAATAACCATGTTTATATCATAAATGTATTTATATTTAATATCATTATACATTATATCATGAAAGATGACTCATACGAAATGTAAACAAGTTTCATGTGTATGTTTACATATGACACTGTACTATTTAATGTCAGACAAGAAATTCCTTGACATTTTAGAATAAATCATGATGCTTTCTATATAGTTATGATAAATAAAACAATCGGAAATATTTAAAAAACTCACCATTAGAGACACTTAAATTAGATGAGAACCTCCTGCTCATCATCAAATTTATACCATTTTTCCTTTAAAAATGTCCTGTACCAAGTCTGGAATATGGCCATTGTTATATTATAGTTCGTTTCTGTGTGTGTTACAATTTAACGTTGCATCGTTTGTTTTCTCTTAATTTTTTAGTGTAAATTGACATTGCGATAAGACGTGTCACGGTACTTGTCTATCCCAAATTCATGTATTTGGTTTTGATGTTATATTTGTTATTCTCGTGGGATTTTGTCTGATGCTTTGTCCGTTTCTGTGTGTGTTAGTTACATTGTAGTGTTGTGTCGTTGTTCTCCTCTTATATTTATGCATTTCCGTCAGTTTTAGTTTGCTACCCCGATTTTGTTTTTTGTCCATGGATTTATGAGTTTGAACAGCGGTATACTACTGTTGCCTTTATTTATACACGTGGCATTCTTTAATCATCCGATCATCTCAACTTTCACGTGAACTTGTTTAGATCAAGGTTAAGGTCAAAGATTAACCTATTTCTTTCTTGTATGAGCTTCCTATCTAAGGAACACCCCTATTGGGTAATCAGGATTATTTACAGGAGAACTGCAAACTTATAAACAATACCAGACAATAGATAGTAAAAATTCCGTAATTACGTAATATGAGGAAACTGTAAAAAAAACCAAATTGTCAAAACCAATGTATTTATATATTATTACTGTATAACTAATCATATTTGATATATAATAATTTTACTGTATAATCTCCCTGGTTAAACAGTAACTAATTTACCGGGATACCCGACTGAATGCTGAGAGTCGAGTAAGTTGTAAACAGCAGAGAATTGTGCAATAAAGGATCTATTAAAAAAAAAAAAAAAAAAAAAAACACAACAGTAAAAAAAAAAAAAAGACATTTTTTGGTCAACTTTATGTATATAAAGTTAAACTAACTTAAACTAACTTAAACTATTCACAATATTTACGTTTATAATGAATCTATAACATATAATCGACAAAAAATATTGCAGTCAATGAAACATTTTGCCTGCTAATTTACTTTTGTTTTTAATGCAGACGTTTAATGAATGTATTTTAATAAACAACCAGCATAAAATTATTTTATCGAAAATAACTTTGGAAAAATCAATCAACACAAGCATTGGGCATGGGCACGTGACAAATATGTGATACGATTGACAATAAAGCTATGTGTAATCCTTTATTATATTTTCATTAGTTTTTGTTTTTAAAATTAAACTTTGTTGTAACAGTTGTAAATGTTTTTGGGGTGTCATTTGTTTTTCTTTTAGAATGTTTGATTTTTCTTAGAGTGTGCTCCTCACCCCCTTTTTTTAAAGTCTAACTAGTTTGTTTGAAACCACTACGGTACACGTTTTTTTATATCTCTGTGTGTACAATTATCCAATAGTGGCTCATGCATAATTTTCGACTTGCCCAATAAACACATCAATAATCTTCAAAATACAAACACCACACAACTTTTAGAAAGTAAAATAAGAAAAATACCGCAGTCTGAGTAAAATTAAGAACAGAAATTCCGTAATCAGAATGCACAATCAAAAGCTCAAACACATCAAATGGATGGATAACAACTGTCATATTCCTGACTTGGTATAGTCATTTCCTTCTCTTGAAATGGTGGATTGGACTTGGTTTTATAGCTAGCTTTTATAGAATATACACGGTCTCACTGCGGTTGCTTTTTTCTAATCATATTCCTAGAAATGTATAGGAGATATTATTAAGGTGGTACCTAACACTACAGGTAGATAACTCTGTAAAATCATCTGAACGATTTAAATGCGTTGTCTTATTAAGGGAATCTTAAGCTTCTCAATGATCAAAATTAGTGTTTGTCAAACTGCTATATAACCAGTGTAATTTTTCTGATCAATTGGTTGGTTCAAATTTTTTGAAATTTTTATATTTTTGTAAACGGGTCAAAGTTTATATTTTGTCCAAATTTGATGAAAATTAAACGAGCCAAATTAATTTTAGTAAAAGTGTTAGGTACCACCTTAATATGGGGACGAAGTCCCCAATTACGGTAGAAAATTCAATAAAAAAAAAAATTCGTGAAAATTTCCCGAATTTTTCATTGTACTAATGAACTCAAAATCGTTCAAATTTTGTTTGTCGTGTTTTGAAATCCCGGACCGGCGCAGAAATGTACAATGTACTTCCTTTTTCCGGTCTCGTTTGTATGAAACTTTGAGTAAAATATATATTTATCAGTCTAGTATAAAATAGGAAGGAACGCGCAATACCAATTTCATTTTTAATAATTCCTTGATATGAAAAAACGTTACCTGATAATAGCGTTTCTTTGTTTACATTGCATATGACGTCATAATTTAAATAACGTCACAACTAAAATCCCTAACAACAGAACAAAAATCGGAAACGTTACGGTATTTCCGTTTCTTTTTTTTAACAAATACTTAAGTTACAAAAAAAAAAATTCATACAGACTTCGTCCCCATTTACAGGTAATGCCTGCCTCATATTAATTGGAAACGTAGAAAATGACCAAAACTAAATAAAAAAAGAGACATAAACCCTTCATCCTAAAACAAATAAGTTAAATGTTCGTTAAAATGCGATTGATGTTTGTATGCTGATGGTTTACATCATTTACAATAACAAAAGTTAATATATCACATGTTTTAACTGAATTTGTATTAAAAAATAAATGTTCGAAAGCAATCAAATGTTTGATTAACAATAGATAATGACGATATGAACTTTTAAAAGCAATACTGATTTCCAACATGAGAGCATCTGTTTTTTGGTTTTTTTTCTAAGGTACCAAAATATTTCATATCATTTCTAAAGCATACCACGTGTACAATTACATACGACATTTGACCGTATTTGTAGTACAACAATCATTTCACTAAAATTCAGGAAAGGCTGTATTGTCTATGGTAATCATGGTATTAACGTGTGTCTAATCTTTAGATGAATAACAGAGAAAAGACTGGAATCTCTTCTTCATCATCGTACAAAACAAAAAATGTTATCATTGTCATTGCACAATTTCAGAAATACTGCCCAGGATCATTCTTACTGTTAATTAGTATTTTTGAATTCTTGCAATAATATTAAACATAACAGTGCCCACAAGTCTGTCGCTTAGGTAATTCATGACAGTTTGACAATTTCCTTTTGTAATTCAATAACATACAGTTTGTAATGTTTCCATGCTCTAAACTTGGTTCTTAAAGTACACTTCTAAATGAATCACTTGATTAAAAAGCTTAGAATATCTCATAATTCAATAGGAGCAAGTCCTTCAATCTTTTTAAATATTCCTTAAAGATGTTATCAATACTTTGCAATTATAAACATCTGGTAAATGATAACAACATCCCACATTTATTTGTGTTGTATTATTATACTTATTGATATGATACTGTAAAATAATATTTAATTTCTTATTTGTTGTTAATTTTCCAGACAACAGAAGAGAACGATCTCCCATTTCCGTATCAATAAAAAGTATTACCCTTTACTTGTAAAAGTCCATGTTACAGGTATGACCTTCCTTTTTTTCATTAACCGTCTGCGACATCGTCTCCACAAAAGGATGACATAAAATTGAAATTGTTTTTTGTCTTGGGGGGGGGGGGGGAATAAGGAATTTAATTTTAGTTTTATAATTTGCCATTTTATTAAAAATCTAATGGGTACCCAACGTTTTTCTTCAGATGTATCTATTTCCCTATGTATCTCCTTCTCTGATTATTATTATTATTTGTTCTCATCCTAATTTCTTAAGCCCACCGGAAGAGTTTAGTTTTGGACTGGATTGACATATCAATGTATAGATGTAGAGTAAAATGTCCGGTACAATATACAGAGAGCTGGTCGGGACCACGCAATTTGGTACTTGGTATTCGTATCTGCTGCTCTTCAACTTCGTACTTTATTTGGCCTTTTAAACTTGTTTGGATTCGAGCGTCACTGATGAGTCTTTTGTAGACGAAACGCACGTCTGGCGTTACGTTACTTTACAATGTTATCATTGATATCAATGATGAGTTTATTTGGTTATGATATTAAGGTAAACCCATTATAAAAAAACAGGAACATTCTAAGACATAGTTTTATAAATATGTATGATTAAAGTCATAAGAAATCTCAAATAAAAAAATATGTCACCCTTAATTTATTTACTGTATATTCTTTTATCAAATTAGAAACTTGGAAAATTATCTCAGCTATATCTCCTACTAAGACTAACATCTATGTTACAAAAGAAAACCCGTATTACTGTAATATAATATATATGTTGTACTCTTTATTATAGTGTGTACAAAGGCAAAGGAATAAATCCTATGGTTAATAAAGATGTAGTAACACATTGTTTTATATCTATGCTTTACGAAATATATTGTGTTGATAGTGAAAGATTCATCACAGTACGTTTGCAAATTTTCATATCTATTTTATAACCTTATTTAAAATTGTTTCTTGTCTCGTGTTTAGGTGTCAGACCACCAATTACTCCCTCCAATTTAGAACGTATGTAAAAGTAGTCCTACTTTGACACAAAATAGTGCTTTTGATGTCATTGTTTACTTAAACTAACCAACAAATTTGCAGAAATGAAACTTTTGGTGAAAGGGAAATATATTTAGACCATTTTGAGCCAAAATTCACTTGTCTATGAGTTTGCATTAAAAATTCAGGATTAATGCGCTACATAGTACACTAATTTAAGATTTCCAGAAAACCGGGAGTTATTTTGGTAGTACCTGTCTTTTCAAAATCAGAAATTTGTTACAAGACTTTAAACATTGGTTGAAAATTGGCATGTAGGAAGGTGATACATGTACAATTCAGGATATACCTGGTTTCCTTGAAGTTAAACTTAAGGTAAAATATTTAGAAAGCTGTGAAAATTGCAAAATTTGGTTGAACAGATAGGGATTTTTAATTGGTGGTCTGACACCTTTAAGGGAAATGCGGTGAAACCCCAAATTCAGAAAACAATTGATTTTTTTTTACTTAACTAATCATATGAAGTGATAGTAGTCACATTTCAATCTTTTTGGGGGCAAAAAGTCACATATTGCAAATTTAGAGCCTTAGACCTGAATTTTTGCTATTTTTAGCTTTTCCCACCCTGACAATATGCTTTCACATAAAAAAAATGTCCCAAATTGTTATAAATGCACAGCAAGATGTTTCTGTGGTATTAACATTAAAACATGGTTATTTTACCACCAAAAAAAGTTCTTGTCATCAAGATTTAATGAAATTATTTGATTTTTATCCCTTATATCATTGCGTCATAGCATGTATTTGGCAGATAACATAGCCTGATGTAAACATTGCAAAAACTCACAAAAATCCCATTTATTATCTCAAATGAAAGTTTTATGCCTTAAGTTGTATCAACTGATAGAAAATAAAAACAGTTAAATGACCATGACTGCACTTTTGATCATTTAATAGTCCCATTACTTACACCAGATGTAAAAAAGGGGGGTCAATATTCCTTGACTCTTCAATCCCTTGAATTTTTTACTTAACCCATTGTAAAAATTGTGGAAAGTCTTTTAAGAAGTAGAACAAACAAGAAAAAAATCAACAAAACTGATCTTGATATTGAAAGTTTATGTTCCTGTAGTCCAAAATGAAATTTTCAAGTATTTTCTATCAAAGTCATACATTACAGTCAGTTTAAATTGAGCTGTGAAATTTGTAATATAAGTCACATTATGCTCAGATAGGATGTTTCTGACTTCAAATTGACTAAGGATTAAGAATAAAGCAAAGCAAAGATTTCTGAGCAACTTTTTTGGCTCTTTAGGTGTCAGACCACCAATTACTCCCTCCAATTTAGAACGTATGTAAAAGTAGTCCTACTTTGACACAAAATAGTGCTTTTGATGTCATTGTTTACTTAAACTAACCAACAAATTTGCAGAAATGAAACTTTTGGTGAAAGGGAAATATATTTAGACCATTTTGAGCCAAAATTCACTTGTCTATGAGTTTGCATTAAAAATTCAGGATTAATGCGCTACATAGTACACTAATTTAAGATTTCCAGAAAACCGGGAGTTATTTTGGTAGTACCTGTCTTTTCAAAATCAGAAATTTGTTACAAGACTTTAAACATTGGTTGAAAATTGGCATGTAGGAAGGTGATACATGTACAATTCAGGATATACCTGGTTTCCTTGAAGTTAAACTTAGGGTAAAATATTTAGAAAGCTGTGAAAATTGCAAAATTTGGTTGAACAGATAGGGATTTTTAATTGGTGGTCTGACACCTTTACTAGTTCTTTCTATTATTTTCTAAAAATATGTAAAAACTTGAAATACGTAAGATACATATTTTCTGTGCTATAGAAATAAAAATATTAAAGTAACCGTGACAATCCAGGAATCTAGTTCATTATAGTATTTCATATATTTAGAACTCAGCAATATTGGATTAAGGCCTAAGCAATACACACGTATATAAATAAAGGTAACAGTAGTATAACGATGTTCAAAACTCATAAATCGATAGAAAAAAAACCAAATCCGGGTCATAAATCAAAACTGAGGGAAACGCATTAAATACCAGAGAATGACGACACAATATTAAAATGTAACACACACAGAAACGAACTAAGCATTAGACAAAATCCGATGAGAATAACAAATATAACATCAAAACTGAATACATGAATTTTGGATAGAAAAGTACCGTGACACGTCTTATAATAATGTGAATTCACATTCAAATATAAGAGGAAACAAATGACACAAAAGAAACACAACGTTAAAATGTAACACACACAGAAACAAACTATAATATAACAATGACCATATTCCTGACTTGGTACAGCACATTTTTTAAAGAAAAAATAGTGGGTTGAACCTGGTTTTGTGGCATGCCAAACCTCCCTCTTGTATGGCCATGTTAAATATAACATTAAAATGACAACACATTATTACAGGACTACAAAACAAATAAATAGGATAACACAATTGACAAAGAAACACACGAATAATAGGTAACAAAAGGCAACAGGTTTAAAATTGTATACGCCAGAAGTGCGTTTTGTCCACACAAGACTTACTAGTGACGCCCAGATACAAAAGTTTGAAAGCCAAAACAAGTACAAAGTTGAACAGCATCGAGGACCAAAAGTTCAAAACAGTTGTGCCAAAAATGGTCAGAGTTTTCTGTTAGGTACCAGAACATCCCTATTATATAGAATAATTTATACTTTTGCCAACAATAAATTTTATAAAATGACTATATAAAAGAAATACATAATAAAACTAAAGTATTAACTAATTACAGAAATCAACCGGATACATTACATATAAACAAGAAGATATGGTGGTATGAGTGCCAATGACACAACTCTCAATCCAAAACACAATGTATAAAAGTTAACCAAAAATATTATATAGCATGCGGTATGAACAATTAAAATGAAAAAACACAGATATCAGAGAAAGATTCAAAACAGAAAATCCCTAATGACATGGAAAAATCCAAAGCACAAGTACACCAAATGATTGGATAACAACTGTCATATTACTGACTTTTAAAAGGCATTTTCTTATGTAGAACACGAGATGATACAAAATCCAAATAAAAACAAAACAAAACCAAAACCAAATAAAACTCAAGTCAATATATTGGCAGAATGAAACCAAAAGAGGTCTTATAGTAGAATTTAGCAGCAGGTTTTTTTTCTTTCTTATATTTGAAACAACAAGTTTAATGATGAACACAAAGATATGCGGTGTTTGTATCAACTGAGGCTTCACTTACTTTTAATTTCTACAACTGCATAAACAATGATGCTTTAACTATGAAATACTATTGTCTGCAACCAGTTATCGAGATTGGATAAAATTTGCAGCATTCTGAAAGTTAATATTATTATAAACGATTACATACATTGAGTTTCTTTTGTCGCTGTAAAATCATAGAGATCATGCATATTGACATTGTTTCACACAAACCATAGAATTTTGCATTAAGTTACCGATTTACACAGCCAAATCCTCTCAGCTATACTGTAAGGCGATTTATAATCATTAATGTTAAAGTAAGAGATAAACGCGTCCATTGATGAAGAAGAAACGATCAGAAAGTCCATTATTTTCCAGTGAATTTAACCGATAATAAATCCATATGCTATAGCTTTGCCATAAATACATATAACCAATAACAAATTAAACAGATAATGGATTTCTCTGCTTTGTTATCAGTTTATTGTAAATTAAGACAATATATTGTTAGCTTAGTCTGAATCAATCCTCAAGCAATTATACGTGAAAAAGAATAGCAAATATTAACCTCTTGTGAGTAGTTATTTTTTCTCCTTTTATTTGTTAAATGCTAATGTAGGCCGATCATTGTTTATGATCCAAACAAGAAGCTATTTATTGTTTAATGGTGCACCCTTTCCAAAGATTTCCAATAAAATAAAAAATTGTATAGTTTTTTCCAATGATTTCATTGTTATTTATTAACGCTGACACTAGGAAACGAAACTGACTCGTATGACCTTAAATGTTTAAACTGACTCAACCAGTTGATTCTGACACTAAAGATCGTGCATGGTATAAAAGGCACACTCCAATTGATCGTACATGTTGAAACTGACACGATCAGACTGATCAGACCAATAGGTCCTAGCATTTACATACTGAAACAATTCAATAAAGAGGACCAAATGGTCGTAGCATGTACATACTGACAAATCCAGCGGCGCGGGAAAATAGGTCCTAACATGTACATACTGACACAATTGAACAAACCTGACCAAAAAAATATGTGTACAACCTGACACTTCCACACTAATCTGACCTTTATGAACTTACATTTCCGAACTGACAATATCCAACGCATTTGACCCTGAAGACCTTACATGTACTAACACTTCCCCAAGGATCTGACTATAAGAACAATTATCATTTACAATAGTAATCAAAGATACAAGGCTTATAGTTGTATACGTGACGTTCAGACAAAAAAAAGTAAGAAAGCCAAATAAGTACAAATTTGAAGAGCTAAAAATTCCCAAAAAGTAGTGCCAAGTACGACTAAGGCAATCTATGCCTGGGCGAAAAACTTCCTTAGTTTTCTTAATAATTTATACTTTAACAAACAGTATATATTTTTTTAAATGACCATATAATTGATATTCATGTAAACACCGACGTGCTGTCTACTTGTGTGGTGACAAAACCAGCAGTTACATTGATCCAGTGGCTCAAATAGTTATCAAAGGTATCAGGCGTATAATTTAATACGCCGAACGCGCGTTTCGTCTCCATAAAAAACTCATCAGTGACCTCAAATAAAAAAAGTTAGAAAACCAAACAAGTACAAAGTCAAAGAGCTTTGAGCACCCAAAATTCCAAAAAATTGTACCAAGAACGGCTAAGGTAATCATGTCTAGGCGAAAAATATCCTAGTTTTTCGAATAATTTATACTTTTGCAAACAGTAAATTTATAAAGTGACCATATAATGGATATTTATGGTCACAACACTACAATGTACTTAACTACTAGGGTTGGTGATACCTTCGGAGACAAAATAGTGTCATTGGTCCAGGTTGAAAATAGTTTTCAAAGGTACAAGGCTTATTATTTATATAATACGACAAACTGACATTACCCACATCCGACCATTAGACATTATATAGACACATCTAAAACTAGATACTCTTTTACCAAAAAGGTGACTGGTTCATATTTATGCATGATTTGACGGGATGCTGTAGAATAGAAAAGATTTGAAAACATATGGTGCATTTAAACACTGTATAATAGAAAAAAGAAAAACGATTGAAAATAATATTTTGTTTCAATAAAAAGGTGCAATTCAATTATAAGGTCCGGCTAAACGAATAGAAGTAAACATAGTGTAATAATGTTTTAAAACCACCAGATATGTACTTGATTTGATGAATTCAGACTTTACACTGTTTATCCAGGGCTTCCATTTTTTTTCATGAGTTTTGAACCGATGGATTTGTCCTCAGAGATTTACATTTTATGAGTTTTTGACCGTAAATTGAGGCGACAGTAGTTTACCAATGTTCAAATCTCGGTAATCAATTAAAAACATAAATCAAGGTAAAAAACAAAACTTGTCACCTGTAACCTTGTAGAGAAAAAAATTGTTAATGCTAGCATTGAAACTTGTCTTAAACCAGGGTGAAGGTACGGTAATAAATTATCGCAGACAAAACAAAGGATAAGCTTCAGCGTCCATGAAAACGAATCGGATGAACTTCAATATCAGCGGAAGCGAGTGCATCAACAGGGCAAGCGTCTCCTACTATGCATACAATACGCGCATAACAAAAATTGCAATCAGCTAAATGACTGATTTTATTAAACCTACTACGTGCATTTTACAGAATGCCGTCTATTTCACAATTTATATATATATACTTATGTATTTCTGTTTTATACTGTTTTATCTATAGCATTGTATGGAATAAGGAGTTGTTATATTCATGGAGTTCGGTTTGCCTAATTGTGCACGCTGCTTATAATTTGAGTTTTTATTGTTTGATTTTCTTCTCGTTTTGTATGAATAATTGTGTGTATTCTCAATATAGATTTCTTGAGAATTATTTGAAAGGCTCCTAAAGTTTCATAAGCTAGACGTTAAACTAGGGTGTTCGTAGATAGAATAAACAAGGTGTCTAGGAAAACGGTCATGCTACCTTTTCACTTGCATTTATAAAAAGGAATGATAAGTACTAGCATCGCACAAAACTGACTGGTCATTTAGAAAATGTTATTGTCGGCATTGAATGAAAAGAATACTACTGTGTCCTTATAACTAAATATAAATAAATAGTAATTATAAATAATACAATACAACAAGGAAGCAATTAATATAACGTTATGAATCACACAAAACAATCTTGAGGATGTTATTAACAAGCACTATTATAAAAGGCAGTTGTTATCGGTGATAAAATTCAGGAAACTAATAACAAAATTAAGTCGAGAGCTAATTACACTAAAATTCAAAAGCGAATTCATATAACGTTATTAACACAGATTTCTACAAAAACATACTGTAAACATTTGACATGTTTTTGTACAGTAAGTAAACAGGTGTGAAAACGAATGCTTACTTCGTAAAACGGTTCCAGATGTTTCAAAGTTTGAACAATATCAATTGACAATTTTATTCCCGTAATTCAACATAATATATGTTTATTGGTGGATTACATATTTTGTGTGGGTGCATATCAATAGTTTATCGTTGATGAAAAGGAGAGAAACGACACTAAACCTATTTTCGCAGACAACCAGACAACACCATTGTAAAACAGAAAAAGAAGCAAAGACAATCAAATCCACCAGCGGTGCACACAAAATGAAAGATTGAAAAGCATTTGCCGCTTCAAAAAACTGGTGGGTGAAACACGTGTGTTCCGGCAGGACACACAGATCCTACCCTATCCTGCTCTATCAGCAGCACTAGTCGTGTTGTTAATGACAAGCAAGTAAAACGTCAGAAATACGGGTTAAATGCCTAAGAAATATTCAATAGCAGTAATACGGGATTGTTGCCTCAACAAATGGAACACATCCATTGTCACCTTTAACAGTCAAACATGTCCTTAAAATAAGAGGATAAGAGGAGATTATTATGTGTCAAATCTGATTAAAAATGATTAATAACTGAACCGTTTACTGAAATGCTTTTAAATGAGCCCCCCACCTACACACACACCCACACCATCCCAAATAGCATATGTTTGTTGTATAGTTTGCAGTTTCCGTGTTCTTTTGTTTCGTGGTACCAAACACGATTACGAAAGCACTTTTGAATGGGTTTTTTTTTCAATGGCTGTTTCCTTTTTAAAAGTCTTTTATGATGATTTCATATATTATTGTAATATCATCAAAAAAATAATTATCCTATGAGCATACAGTTTGATTTATATTGCAAAGTGCAACTTTTTCATAACAATCAAAAGACAAAGTAGAAAGCGCAGGCTTCAAACGATACATGAAACGCCAGTGTCCTCAACTAAGAAAAGAATGCAGTATTTATTTGACCGTATAAATCACTCGTATTAATTGTTTCATGATACAAATGGAAGGTCTGTTAATGTTAACTATTTTTGATTGTCTATGGATGGTTTTGTCATAAGATATCATACCACCTTTTTCAATTTTTTTAATGTTACTTAGAAGCGAGGAATTTGTTCTGATGATGACGGATGGACGATTCTTATAACTACAATACGTATATGACAAGAATACTGTCATTAAGGATAACAACTCTATGCAGTATGGTCATTGTTCATTGTTGAAGGCCGTACGTTGACCTATAGTTGTTAATGTCTGTGTTATTTGGTAACTTGTGAAGATTTGTATCATTGGCAATCATACCACATCTTCTTTTTTTTAATTTCTAAATCAAAATCAAAATCAAAAATTTCTTAAAAGTAAATCGATCAACTGTGACATATGAACATGTGTTCATACAGCATAAAGTAATCCTTAGACTATTGTTACTCTATATACTTAAATGAACAGTGTAATATGCACTTCACCTTTATCGTTCATTACCGTTACATCGCAAAGTTTCAATACGAACAAAAACAAATTAAACAAGTATTTTATTCATCTCTTTTCATATTGTAACATTTTCGTCTCTTTGTTTACCATTGTTCAACCTACTGCTTTTAACTTAATAGCTTTTCTGTCACTATATTTTTTAAAGTCCATATATAAACGTTTGTTGCCAAATGGAAATGTATAGAACAATTTTCAATGTTTCATCTAAATACAGATATCTTTTTCAATGGCATTTTTATGGCAATTTTACATGCTATGGCAAACGGCTCTTTCAATAACAATTTACATCTATTGAAGTTTAAATTACTAACTAGACGTCTTCGGTGATAACTGTCACTCGTCTAATGAATGGAACTCAGTTAACGCTTCCATTTTTCACGCATCTGTCCTAAGTCAGGATCCTCGTTAGTGGTTGACTTAAGTTATGTTCTAATGTTTTTGTTGTTCGTAAGTGCATTCTGTTTAATATCAAATCTGTAACAATCACTGTTAAATGTATTTGCAGCTTTTTCACAATCGGTTTGATATATTAGAGATGCACGTTTTGTCTATTTATTTGTTTCTTGTTGCAGACATCTAAATGTCTTAGGTTTAGTGTCATAATGTTTTTGTCTGATTGTCGTGTGCTCCATATCTTTTCTTTTTATACACTGAGGGACAAGTTCAGTTTACTACAAATTACCAATATCATGAAAACATACAGACATAATGTAAATGTTCTTTTATTGCATCTTGTAACTAGAACTAATGCTATATAAATGCATAATACATTTTAAATGCATTTTAGAACATATTATGCATCGCAGCTAAAACAAAAAGAGGGCGAAAGATACCAGAGGGACAGTAAAACTCATCGATCGAAAATAAACTGACAACGCCATGGCTAAAAAAGAAAAAGTCAAACAGACAAATAATTCCACAAGAAAAAACACAGAAAACTAAAATATAAGCAACACGAATCCCCGCCATATATGATGGTGATATTGCAAATCTAAGACAATAAAATTGGAATGACATGATTTAAGCACACCACTACTTTTCTTACAGATTAGAACACAACGTGAAGGATAATGCAGGTTCCTTTTTGCACCGCTTTGCCTAAATATTTGGTAAATGGAAGATCTACCCTCTCCTCTAGAAAACGAATACTTTGTATTACACACAAGAACAATTATATCATTATATAAATTTATACATGAACATTGACAAACATGTGAGACGCATTTTACCAAAAGTATCACCAACTTCCAGTGAATGCTCTTTTGTTAGTTTTCAGGACCAGTAAAATTTTTCAGTCATAAGTTGTCTCGTATGTTAACACAAATAAAAATAAAGTTATGACATAGTCCTGCTCTGCAATCATGGACGCTGACGCTTAGTATTTTGTTTTGTCTGCGATAGTTGATTAGAGTACCATTACCCCGGTTTAATACAAGTGTCAGTGCAATCATTAACTATTTGTTTTACTTTTCAAGGTGACAGATATTTTACGAAATATGTTTCCAGATAAAAGCAATTACATTGAATTAAACATGCGCTTTGGATGCAACAATTTTATACGTAATTTTCATTTACGGGATACATTGTTACCAGTAAAAGTAAACGTGCTGTTGTGATAATGAACATAATAGTATCTAATATTTGTGTGTTATTGAATATTAATGTTAATAAGAATTTAATATAGAGAGAATATTTAACTACACTTATAACAAAATATATATTTACTGGATCATGGCGGGCGGAAGTGTATTATTTGAAAACTTTTAATTTGTTATGGTAATGTTAATAAGAATTTAATATAGAGAATTTAATATAGAGAATGGAGACAACAACCTGACAAAGAGTAGAAAACAGCTCAAGGCAACCAAGAGGTCAATGCAGCTAGCCCATAAACTATATCATTGAAATGGACGCTACAATTAACTTCAAAACATACAAATGGACCAAAATAAAAACAAACACACTCACACAAGACAAAGGTGAGACGTTCCTGACTTATGAAAGGCACAAAATTGCTGCAGGGTTAAACAAGGTTTTTTTTAGATCTCAACCCTCCCCTATACCTCTAGCTAATATGGAATAAACAAACAAACAGCAAAACGCACAGTTAACCTCAGTTTAAAAGAAATCGGAGTATGATGTTTGAATAGGTACCGTAGCCGAAGAAAAAAGCAATCTGACATTGTTTATATAAATTTCTAAAGAAAACATTTATAAAAGAAACTTCATTTTTCGTTCATTTAAGAATTTAACCATAAGAAGTGTAAAGTTACTGTACAAAACAAATTTGATACACATTATCGGCGTTAATACATAGGGGTTGATAAAAACGTAACACATCGGTTCATATCGCTACAAACGATTGCTACTCCTAGATTGTAGTCGTATATTTTCTAGTTGTGTTTACAACTTCTTATTATGGTAATGAGTAATAGTGACATAGTAGACAAAATATTTAATATTCAATATGATTATAAACAATAACAATAAACAATCTTAGGAATGTTTAACAAAACAATAAGTTCGTCTCGGATAGTTTGTTCATTAGAGCAAATGATATACATTTCGTTGAAGCAAAGGGTCCTATATTGCTAGCAGGACAACGGATTTTGAATTGATCACACAATCTTGTCCGTTAAGAGTGAATCATATGGGTACTGATAAGCTTTTTATAAAACAATGAATCAACTGCTACAACTTGTAAAAAAAAAAAAAAAGTAACACTCTTGATATCCGAAAAATAATAAACGTTGAATAAATATGAATAAATATATGTTCAAATCAGAAACAAATTGCGTTAATTATGATAATAATGATTTCACCTCTTATCAATTTAAATAAGTAGCAATCAAAGTGTTTACCTGCTTAGAAAATTATACGGAAAAGGAACTCCTTGGTTTTACTCCAAACAGTTTACCTAAACAACATCGTGACAAGAGATTGTGAAATTCTTTCCGAATTTGACCGTTTACAATTCCGTATACAATTGGATTGGTTGCATTTCCTATGAAGAAAAGATATCTGAAAACTAAGTTATTTGTAAGTCCGAAAATATCAATCCAAAATGGCAGCCATGTCAATAAATAAATTACTGTACATAAGAAAAGCATCTTTGCTGTCCGATGGTGGAAAATCCGCCGAATTTTTTCAGCCTTTCTTTTCTTGGAATTCAGTTTTGAATTGTTATTTAAGACTTGTATATCTTTAGTTATAACTTCGGAATCTTCATTGTCAAATTCATAGGTCCTGCTAACTTCAGTATCGATGTGATCATGTTTTTGTTTGTCACAAAGAGAAGAACGTATTTCCGATATTTCCGGACCTTGGGGGCTTCTTGATAAAGCTCTCTTCCGGAATTTTGTTCGTTGCCATAGCACCATATAAATAATGATATAGAAAATAACAATAATTATCAAACTGACAAAGAAAAACACCATTAGAACACCTTGATAAATTACAGCATACACTTGACCATACAAAGAGTATGTAAAATGGCAGAATTTGCCATCAGTCAGATCATGGTGGAATTTACATTTTACGTCACGGACCTCGTAGTCAGAAACTACAGTAAAAATTCCAATTGACGGTCCAGCAGAAACACAACTGAGAACGAAGATGAAAAGCATACCATGCTGTACATTTTTCACAGACATTTTATGAGTGATACGACATACAGCAATGTACCTTTCAGCAGCGATAGCAACAAGTGTCAAATTGGATGCAAATATTGCAAAATGGCGCGTGAATTCAAAAGTTCTACAAACAATGTCAGTTTGAACAAGGTGTAGTTCATAAATCATGGTATATGGCATTATCATTGAGCAAACAACAAGATCTAAAATAGCCAGAGCTTTGATAAAAGTGTTAGAAGCAGACTGTTCCTTCCTGTGAAAGTACACGATCAGTACCGGAATGTTACCAAGTATTCCAACAATAGAAAACACTCCAAGGTACACAGCCAGAATAACATACTCTGCGCTCCAGTAACTAGTAAAGTCGGTAGACACTGACATTGAAATATTCCCATTGTTTGAAAAGTTAATCATCTTCTCGTCTGTAAATTCTACATAGTATTTATTCGTTTTCTCGATCATTTAAAAACCTCAAGTGTTTTGTTTTTGTATTACAAATGAGCATAAACTATACAATATAGCGGTGAACTACGGAAGCTAATATTATGGAGATTAAATAGTTTACCACTTATTCATGTACTATAGCATCCCGTTAATAAGTCGTTGAGCAAAGTATAACACCACGATTACAACTGTCATTACTACTTCCAAGCATTGCATTAGTTAAAGTGTCTCAGATGTAAATACTAACTCGTGTTAATAGTTACTGAAATCGATAAGAAGGCGGGCCTTAAAACTTTACTGCATAACTGTTTGATGGGAAATCCAATACAGTTGCGACATGACATGTTATATTTGTGTGTCACTAATTTTTTATCCGAGGAAAAGAAATTGATTATGAAAGAAACGAGAGACGGAACTGTCTTAGACATTTGCATCTTTTGTCTTATTATAAGAGTTTAAGCTCATTAATGATAAAAATGAAGAAGAACACGTAAGAAAATCATATTTACGCTGTATGGTCACGTAAATAATGACATATAAACTCTTCTTACTGGGACTACTGCCCGGGTTTCTGTAGGAGTTACATTATTATCAAATCACTTCAGGAAGAAAACAGTTTTTTTTCCCATTTATAACTGTTTCCGTGTTAAGGAATCATTTAACAAAAGTACCCTTTACCTTACAATTCTAGTACATATTATTTATGACTATATTACCAACATACATAAAAGTTATAGTTTGAGAAATTTTGACTGGCGACTTTATCATTACAGAATTGTAACGGTATTTTCATAAAAAGATTACACTTTTGTTAGATATATATATATATTCATAACAAAATGTAAACCCATCATTGTTTTAATAAATAAAGAAACTGTAATACACTGATAATGAGACTTACAAAAATGTACATGTATGTACTTCTAATTGCAAATAATGGTTTTTGTTGTTGTTTTTGTTGTTGTTGTTGACTAATAACAATGCACTTAGTAATACCATGACGTAGACATATTTATTTTTGACACTCAAAATTGATCAACTGACTTAATTTATTCACCTCAGATTTATATTCTTGAATCATCGACGTAGCCATTATATAACCGTTGTCTTTTACTCGACCTTCACACGGACTGTATACTCCAATAACCTTTGCAAAGCAGTGGGGATACTCTGATAGATACCAAAATGAAAAACAACACAACTCAAATGAATGAACCATGCATGGCAAAATGCCTTCATCGGGACACAATTTGTTAAATAATAAATCTTTACAGAATATTTTTCAATTTCTTAATGTTTACAGAAAAGGGTTTTGAAATCTGCTACACATGTAGCCTACAAATCTATTTGATTGCCGAGTTTTATATAAACAAGTACAAACTTTTTGCTTTTATTATAATATCTTGATCATATTAAAACCTAAAAAAAAACTCGATGCAACGGATTTCTAAAAAGTAACTTAAAATTTGAACTGAAAGATGTTACTTTAATTATTTAAAGGAGCTAACATTTGCCTACAGTGATACTGCGTGCTTTTCATTTCCATTTTAATGCATGAGGATCAAAACTTACAGAAATGCCAATTGATTCTGTATTGTAAACACTAGATGATGAATTCTTATATGTATGTTTCTATTAAACAGAAATTTATATAATGTGTCAAACTTTATAAAAGATTTCCTTTTTATTTGGGACACGTGTTTTGTATGTGATCAGTACCATTGTATCTACTGTGCGAAGTCAGGTTTTGGACTTTATGTTGTATATGTACCTGTAGCATGTCAGGAATATGTGTGTTTCTCAATAATTTTTCTTATGTTGATCTAGTGCGGATAATTCCCTTCAAAAACCATAGTTGAAATTGTTTTTAAGAAAAATATTATATCTTGACATTTATACATTCTATGGTAAAGTTAGGTGCATTTTTTCCCCATTTCGTTATTTTCAATCTATTTTTGTGACAGAAAGAGAATGAAGTAAATATCTCGTAATCTTACTTGATACTTAACAAAGTCATGTAATTTATCATACTTTCCTCATTCTTTATTATACAAACGACATACCGATTATAGTTGTAAGCTGTAAATTAATTCTCGCATCTAGACGAGATTTGTGGATATTTCTATATTCTAATAGAATTCACCTAAATTCAACTAAACTAAATAAATTTACGATTTAGTATATTTTTTTTCCCTGCATTTTGTTTTATATTCAGTACGTAAGAAAGTTGTTAACATATCTCCGACTACAATCATTTTATGCACTTGATATTGTGTCAAGGAATTTTCCTTTCATTGTTTTAAATCATTAATTTTGTACTTTTGAATATAACAGTTATATATATATAAAAAATGTAGATTAAAACATAAGTTTAATTCTTCTACCTCAATTAATTGCTTTTAAACTTGAATATCAAAGTCAAAACAATTATTGGAACTTTATACTTAAATCGACTTCCTGTTTTCATATGTTACTGAACTATATACTTGACCTTCTCGTTTGATACATAAAAAAATGATATGTGTCACGCCGATTAATATCATTCACATATAGTAATCATAGAGAAGTCTGGGGAGTAGGCAGTCATGATGCTTGTCTGACTTTTTTCAAATAATTTTAATTCTGCTATTATTTTTTCACGAGGATTTGTCGAAAAATGTTTAAACAGTCCAGCTTTTTTGTTGTGGTAGGGATGTATAAGTACCTTGCAACGTCCTTTCTGTTTTTTATTAGTTGTATTTCTGCTTTGTATCGATCTGGTGAGTTAAATAAACCTTCTCAACTAATGTTTATAGTTTAGGACAGGAATGACACATTAAAACTGTTTAACATGCCAAATTCTGTACGTGTCTGTCCCAAATCAGGAGCCTGAAATCAGTGTTTGTCGTTTGTTGAGATGTATTATAATTTTTTGTTCATTATTATGTACTTTTATACAGGCCTTTAGTTTTCTCGTTTGATTTGGTTTACATTTACCATTTCGGGACCTTTTATAGCAAACAATGCGGTACTGGTTTTGCTCATTGACACTGTTGGAGGCCGTATGGTGACTCTATAATTGTTAATGTCTACGTCATTTGCAATCATACCACATCTTCATATTATTATATCATCTTGTGTACTGTCTGGTCAATTATAACGTCCACTCCAGTCACTGAGCGAAAACGAACATAAAGAAGGCCATTAGTTTTCTCATTTGCATTGTTTTACATTGTCATTTCGGGGCCTTTTATACATGTAGCTGACTATATAGTATGGGATTTGCAAATTGTTGAAGGCCATACGGTTACCTGTGATAGTTGTTTATCTCTGTGTCATTTGGTCTCTTGTGAAGAGTTGTCTCATTAGCAAGCACACCACGTCTTCTATTTTATATGATTTTATTTCAATAGTTATTTATGAATGTCATGTAAAATACTGTATGTTGTATGAATCATATTATGGAATGTGTAAATGCCCCCTCCCCCTTTTGTAGAATAAAACTGATCTAATCTTATCTTATCTTATATGATTTGATTGTGTACAATAAAATACATGTATACGCACTTATAGATCTCTACGTTAACAGATCGTTTTATTTTTGATTAAGCACATAAGTTTTCTTTAAGAATTGGTTTTGATGACAGCTATTCATTCACTTTGTCATACGAGAGACAATTTAGAACTTACATTTATCCATCACTGAAGGCTATTGCATGTATTGGCTGGGTTGCAAATGTCAATAGGGATTTTCCGTCCCAGGGTTGTAATTTCGTTTGTTTATAGTAATACCAATGCAACATATTTATACCCTCTTTAATAATAAAATGTTTGTAAGATTAATTGCAAAGAAAGTCTGAATACATCAAAACGATTATGCAAGTCTTTGTTCACAAAGCACATGTAATACCATGGCCGAAATAAAGAAATGAAAATAAAAGAGTCCAACGAACTCTACAAATAACCTAAATTACAAATTCAAAACATATCTGATACTTGACATTCGATGATTATACTTGAAAATTCTATATCCTTTAACGCGTTAGGAAATTTAATCATTTGTTTTTCCTTCATAACAAATATCCAACTGTGATGCATGATTTATTTATTAGTAACAATTGGTTTTAGATCGGGATTCGTGTCATTAGTGCTTTTGTTATTTAATTTGTTTTTTTTTTCTTTCTGAGATTTGTGTTAAACTGAAAATTTAAGACTTTTTCAAGGGATTTTTACAGCTTGTTGTGCTGTTTCATCGCTATCCAGGTCACGAAGAGGTTTGCCGAGTGACAAGTAACATGTTTAGATCTTTGTTGTTGCAGTCCTGTGTCGTTTGTCGTGGTCTATTATCATAATTATTAAATATTGTCATATAGAGATCTTTCTTTCAAGCTTGCTTTGCGATAGTAGAGTGGTTTTACTTATACGGTCTGTTTGTTTTGTTCACACATCGTTGTCAATATAATGGAATTTGTTTCGACTTACATACAATTGAGATGTTTAGCTAGCTATAAAACCAGATTAATCCACCATTTTTTGTTTTTACATATATAAGAAAATGGCTGTACCAAGTCAGGAATATGACAGTCGTTATCCATTCGTTTGACGTGTTTGAGCTTTTTATTTTTCCATTTGATTAGGGACTTTCCGTTTTGACTTTTCGTCGGAGTTCAGTATTTTTGTGATTTTACTATTTTACAATGATTGTTAAAAGTGGTATAGTGATCTACAGTTTCTATCATTTACGTCATTTGGTCTCTAGTGAACTGTTGTTTCGTTTGCAATTATACTACACCTTTTAATTGTTATCAATGTTTCAATTCGGGAAAAAAACGCATACATTTGCTTCATATATAATGCTTCAACTGACCACCTACACGAGGCTATAATCGAATGAAGCCAATTGAAATATTGATACCCTGCACCATTTTGTCTGAAAATTAGATGAAAATGAAGAACAATTTTAAATTGAAATGTCCAATATGTCTGTATATTTTATATAAATTATGTGTTGCAACTTGAATACTGTAACATATCAAATAATTTCTAACTCCTATGCAGAGCTCACTCCTAAATTTGGTTAATACAATACGATCACGTCAACTTTTGTTACATTTAGATTATATATGACAGACCCACACGAGAAAGGATAGGTTAAACAAAAAACAAAATAAAAGACAACAACGGTCAAACGAAATAATAATTCTGATAACGAAACAAAATCATTGGGAAAAGAAAGAAGGCGAAAAGACTCTCCCAAAAACTCTCACACTGAAAAGTAAATAGTGAGCAAATGATCTCCACTTAAAAAAATGGTGAAATCATGTACTACGTAATAACTAGCATGCAGTTCATATGCCACTAGTGGCAATCGTAGTGTGTTGTCTTTCTTTGAATAACTCAGAACCATGATGAACTCGTATGCTCCGCAATTACTACATGCCAAACTTGTGTTAAACCGTTCTAAGTATGATAGTGCCAAGCAGGCATTGTTTGACTTACACTGGCTTCCGATCAAAGCCAGAATTACATTCAAAATCTTAACATATATGTACAACTGTCATGTAGGTAATGCACTGTCATATTTGATCAATTTGTTAAATCCTCAAGTGTCGAAACGTTCATTAAGGTAGTAAGAGTCATCTATTGGTTGTTATGCAGTCCCATATAACAAAAAGAAAACTTTTTCAGATAAAAGCTTTAGTACTATTGGGCCAAAATTGTGGAATGAACTAGGTACAAAATGTAAGAAACTCTGAATCTTTGGATACTTTTAAATGTCGGTTGAAAACATTGTATTTTGAAAATTATTTTGAACTTTTCTGACTTCTTGTGTATTACAGTGTATATTTTCAATTTTTGGTATAGTACATACATATTGTATTTTTGTATAGTATTTTTGTATTTAATATGTCATTTATGTACAATGCCATTGAATACATATTGTATATGTAAAAATAGGCGTTTAATTAAGTTTTCATGTTTCATGTTTCATGCAGTAACTAGTGGCAATCGAAGTATGTTGTCTTTGTTTGAATAACTAAGAACCATGATGAACTCGTGTGCTCCGCCACTACTACATGCAGTAACTAGTGGCAATCGTAGTATGTTGTCTTTGTTTGAATTACTCATAACCATGATGAACTCGTGTGCCCTGTTATTACTATATGCATTAACTAGTGGCAATCGTTGTTGTCTTTGTTTGAATTACTCATAACCATGATGATCTCGTGTGCCCCATAATTACTATATACAGTAACTAGTGGCAATCGTAGTATGTTGTCTTTGTTTGAATAACTAAGAACCATGATAAACTCGTGTGCTCCGCCACTACTACATGCAGTAACTAGTTGCAATCATAGTATGTTGTCTTTGTTTGAATTACTCATAACCATGATGAACTCGTGTGCCCCACAGTTACTATATACAGTAACTAGTGGCAATCGTAGTATGTTGTCTTTGTTTGAATTACTCATAACCATGATGAACTCGTGTGCCCCGTAATTACTATATACAGTAACTAGTGGCTATCGTAGTATGTTGTCTTTGTTTGAATTACTCAGAACCATGATGAACTCGTGTGTTCCGCCACTACTACATGCAGTAATTAGTGGCAATCGTAGTATATTGTCTTTGTTTGAATTACTACGAACCATGATGAACTCGTGTGCTCCGCCACTACTACATGCAGTAACTAGTGGCAATCGTAGTATGTTGTCTTTTTTTTAATTACTAATAACCATGATGAACTCGTGTGCTCCGCCACTACAACATGCAGTAGCTAGTGGCAATCAATGTATGTTGTCTTTGTTTGAATTACTCAGAACCATGATGAACTCGTGTGTTCCGCCACTACTACATGCAGTAATTAGTGGCAATCGTAGTATATTGTCTTTGTTTGAATTAATAAGAACCATGATGAACTCGTGTGCTCCGCCACTACTACATGCAGTAATTAGTGGCAATCGTAGTATATTGTCTTTGTTTGAATTACTAAGAACCATGATGAACTCGTGTGCTCCGCCACTACTACATGAAGTAACTAGTGGCAATCGTAGTATGTTGTCTTTTTTTGAATGACTAATAACCATGATGAACTCGTGTGCTCCGCCACTACAACATGCAGTAGCTAGTGGCAATCAAAGTATGTTGTCTTTGTTTGAATTACTCATAACCATGATGAACTCGTGTGCTCCGCCACTACTACATGCAGTAACTAGAGGCAATCGTAGTATGTTGTCTTTGTTTGAATTACTCATAAACATGATGAACTCGTGTGCCCCGTAATTACTATATGCAGTAACTAGTGGCCATCGTAGTATGTTGTCTTTGTTTGAATTACTCATAACCATGATGAACTCGTGTGCCCCGTAATTACTATATGCAGTAACTAGTGGCAATCGTAGTATGTTGTCTTTGTTTGAATAACTAAGAAACATGATGAACTCGTGTGCTCCGCCACTACTACATGCAGTAATTAGTGGCAATCGTAGTATTTTGTCTTTGTTTGAATTACTAAGAACCATGATGAACTCGTGTGCTCCGCCACTACTACATGCAGTAACTAGTGACAACCGTAGTATGTTGTCTTTGTTTGAATTACTCATAACCATGATGAACTCGTGTGCCCCGCAATTACTATATGAGTTATTTGTGCCCATCGTAGTATGTTGTCTTTGTTTAAATTATTCATAACCATGATGAACTCTTGTGCCCCGTAATTACTATATGCAGTAATTAGTGGCTATCGTAGTATGTTGTCTTTGTTTGAATTACTCAGAACCACGATGAACTCGTGTGTTCCGCCACTACTACATGCAGTAATTAGTGGCAATCGTAGTATATTGTCTTTGTTTGAATTACTAAGAACCATGATG
Source organism: Mytilus edulis (assembly GCA_019925275.1). Lineage (NCBI taxonomy): Eukaryota > Metazoa > Mollusca > Bivalvia > Mytilida > Mytilidae > Mytilus > Mytilus edulis. The sequence continues at coordinate 102,627,927 of CM034351.1, read as the reverse complement.
ATCTCGTGTGCTCCGCCACTACTACATGCAGTAACTAGTGACAACCGCAGTATATTGTCTTTTTTTGAATTACTAAGAACCATGATGAACTCGTGTGCTCCGCCACTACTACATGCAGTAACTAGTGGCAATCGTAGTATGTTGTCTTTGTTTGAATTACTCATAACCCTGATCAACTCGTGTGCTCCGCCACTACTAAATGCAGTAACTAGTGGCAATCGTAGTATGTTGTCTTTGTTTGAATTACTCATAACCATGATGAACTCGTGTGCCCCGTAATTACTATATGCAGTAACTCGTGGCAATCGTAGTATGTTGTCTTTGTTTGAATTACTCACAACCATGATGACATCGTGTGCCCGGTAATTACTATATGCAGTAACTAGAGGCAATCGTAGTATGTTGTCTTTGTTTGAATTACTCATAAACATGATGAACTCGTGTGCCCCGTAATTACTATATGCAGTAACTAGTGGCCATCGTAGTATGTTGTCTTTGTTTGAATTACTCATAACCATGATGAACTCGTGTGCCCCGTAATTACTATATGCAGTAACTAGTGGCAATCGTAGTATGTTGTCTTTGTTTGAATAACTAAGAACCATGATGAACTCGTGTGCTCCGCCACTACTACATGCAGTAATTAGTGGCAATCGTAGTATATTGTCTTTGTTTGAATTACTAAGAACCATGATGAACTCGTGTGCTCCGCCACTACTACATGCAGTAACTAGTGACAACCGTAGTATGTTGTCTTTGTTTAAATTACTCATAACCATGATGAACTCGTGTGCCCCGCAATTACTATATGCAGTAATTAGTGCCAATCGTAGTATGTTGTCTTTGTTTAAATTACTCATAACCATGATGAACTCTTGTGCCCCGTAATTACTATATGCAGTAATTAGTGGCTATCGTAGTATGCTGTCTTTGTTTGAATTACTCAGAACCACGATGAACTCGTGTGTTCCGCCACTACTACATGCAGTAATTAGTGGCAATCGTAGTATATTGTCTTTGTTTGAATTACTAAGAACCATGATGAACTCGTGTGCTCCGCCACTACTACATGCAGTAACTAATGACAACCGTAGTATATTGTCTTTTTTTTAATTACTCATAACCCTGATCAACTCGTGTGCTCCGCCACTACTACATGCAGTAACTAGTGGCAATCGTAGTATGTTGTCTTTGTTTGAATTACTCATAACCATGATGAACTCGTGTGCCCCGTAATTACTATATGCAGTAACTCGTGGCAATCGTAGTATGTTGTCTTTGTTTGAATAACTCACAACCATGATGACATCGTGTGCCCCGTAATTACTATATGCAGTAACTAGAGGCAATCGTAGTATGTTGTCTTTGTTTGAATTACTCATAACCATGATGAACTCGTGTGCCCCGTAATTACTATATGCAGTAACTAGTGGCAATCGTAGTATGTTGTCTTTGTTTGAATTACTCATAACCCTGATCAACTCGTGTGCTCCGCCACTACTACATGCAGTAACTAGTGGCAATCGTAGTATGTTGTCTTTGTTTGAATTACTCATAACCATGATGAACTCGTGTGCCCCGTAATTACTATATGCAGTAACTCGTGGCAATCATAGTATGTTGTCTTTGTTTGAATTACTCATAAACATGATGAACTCGTGTGCCCCGTAATTACTATATGCAGTAACTAGTGGCCATCGTAGTATGTTGTCTTTGTTTGAATTACTCATTAACCATGATGAACTCGTGTGCCCGTAATTACTATATGCAGTAACTAGTGGCAATCGTAGTATGTTGTCTTTGTTTGAATAACTAAGAACCATGATGAACTCGTGTGCTCCGCCACTACTACATGCAGTAACTCGTGGCAATCGTAGTATATTGTCTTTGTTTGAATTACTCATAACCATGATGAACTCGTGTGCTCCGCCACTACTACATGCAGTGACTAGTGACAACCGTAGTATGTTGTCTTTTTTTGAATTACTCATAACCATGATGAACTCGTGTGCCCCGCAATTACTATATGCAGTAATTAGTGCCAATCGTAGTATGTTGTCTTTGTTTGAAATACTCATAACCATGATGAACTCGTGTGCCCCGTAATTACTATATGCAGTAATTAGTGGCTATCGTAGTATGTTGTCTTTGTTTGAATTACTCAGAACCACGATGAACTCGTGTGTTCCGCCACTACTACATGCAGTAATTAGTGGCAATCGTAGTATATTGTCTTTGTTTGAATTACTAAGAACCATGATGAACTCGTGTGCTCCGCCACAACTACATGCAGTAACTAGTGACAATCGTAGTATATTGTCTTTTTTTGTATTACTAAGAACCATGATGAAATCGTGTGCTCCGCCACTACTACATGCAGTAACTAGTGGCAATCGTAGTATGTTGTCTTTGTTTGAATTACTCATAACCCTGATCAACTCGTGTGCTCCGCCACTACTACATGCAGTAACTAGTGGCAATCGTAGTATGTTGTCTTTGTTTGAATTACTCATAACCATGATGAACTCGTGTGCCTCGTAATTACTATATGCAGTAACTAGTGGCAATCGTAGTATGTTGTCTTTGTTTGAATTACTCACAACCATGATGACATCGTGTGCCCCGTAATTACTATATGCAGTAACAGGTGACAATCGTAGTATGTTGTCTTTGTTTGAATTACTCACAACCATGATGAACTCGTGTGCCCCGTAATTAATATATGCAGTAACTAGTGACAATCGTAGTATGTTGTCTTTGTTTGAATTACTCAGAACCATGACGAACTCGTGTGCTCCGCCACTACTACATGCAGTAACTAGTGGCAATCGTAGTATGTTGTCTTTGTTTGAATTACTAAGAACCATGATGAACTCGTGAGCTCCGCCACTACTACATGCAGTAACTAGTGGCAATCGTAGTATGTTGTCTTTGTTTGAATTACAAAGAACCATGATGAACTCGTGTGCTCCGCCACTACTACATGCAGTAACTAGTGGCAATCGTAGTATGTTGTCTTTGTTTGAATTACTCACAACCATGATGAACTCGTGTGTTCCGCCACTACTACATGCAGTAACTAGTGGCTATCGTAGTATGTTGTCTTTGTTTGAATTACTAACAACCATGATGAACTCGTATGCTCCGCCACTACTACATGCAGTACATTTTTATAACTAGTGGCAATCGTTGTATGTTGTCTTTGTTTGAATTACTAAGAACCATGATGAACTCCTGGGCTCCGCCACTACTACATGCAGTAACTAGTGGCAATCGTAGTATGTTGTCTTTGTTTGAATTACTAAGAACCATGATGAACTCGTGTGCTCCTTCACTACTACATGCAGTAACTAGGGGCAATCGTAGTTTGTTGTCTCTCTTTGAATTACTAAGAACCATGATGAACTCGTGTGCTCCGCCACTACTACATGCAGTAACTAGGAGCAATCGTAGTATGTTGTCTTTGTTTGAATTACTAAGAACCATGATGAACTCGTATGCTCCGCCACAACTTCATGCAGTAACTAGTGGCAATCGCAGTATGTTGTCTTTGTTTGAATTACTAAGAACCATGATGAACTCGTATGCTCCGCCACTACTACATGCAGTACATGTAACTAGGGGCAATCGTAGTTTGTTGGTTTTTTTTTTTAGAATTACCAAGAACCATGATGAACTCGTGTGCTCCGCTACTACTACATGCAGTAACTAGTGGCAATCGTAGTATGTTGTCTTTGTTTGAATTACTAAGAACCATGATGAACTCGTGTTTTCCGCCACTACTACTTGCAGTAACTTGTGACAATCGTAGTATGTTGTCTTTGTTTGAATTACTAAGAACCATGATAAACTCTTGTGCCCCGTAATTACTATATGCAGTAACTAGTGACATATGTAGTGTTAGATACACCGTACCAGTTATTTCAGTGTAGCAATGCCTTTTTGTTCATAAGGCCATTATATCTTTATTTTAGGAACATTTTATAATTCTCCATAAGGGAAAATGATTTCCTCTTTTTTCCCAGTTTTTCTTCTTAAAATTCAATAATTACGTGAACGGAAACTGATAATCGCTTATGATATAGCCGTTATTTTGGGAGGTAAATTCCCCTTTGAAATTGATATTAGGTAAATCATTAAAAATACATAAACAGGTAAAAGAAAGATGCATATAATTCTGTATGTCAGACACGTATTTCCTCTTTCAAAAGACTCATTATTTTCTTATTCGTGCCCTCAAACGCAAATAAAGTATTTATGAACAAAAACTCAAACACATATCTATGGGAAACAGCTCCCCTAGACGACTGCAGCAAGGTTTTATTAAAATATCATATCACAAAACCATATTTTCATAATGTTCTTTTTAACATCTGCAGAAAAAACGTAATGCGTTTACAATATTATAAGCTTATTAAAAACATGTCAACAGGGGGAGGGGGGACTTCACTGCACTTAGACTGAGCTTTGAATGGTCAACTTCGAGCTATGAAAGTGTATTTTCAATGTTAACTTTTACCGCGAATGATCAGTCCGTGCTATCATACAAAGAACTTTAAACTCTAAACTTTTTTGAGGTGACTTATTGTTATGCTAAAATAATTTAAATGTTATTGTAAACATAAACACATGTTCCCAATATAACAACAAACCGATGTGCTATCGATAGTTAAAAAATACATTTTCAGTCAGGATTCTACTTCGTCAAAATTATCTCCCCATTACGCCAGTTCATTTTCACAATCGTAGAAATGGAAGCCATTGTAGGGATGACGCGCTGCCAATTTTGCTCTTGAAAACCGATAAATTTATCCACATAGCACCATTACGATTTGTATTTTAAAAGACAAATGTATATATTGGCTAATGAGCATCAGTTACTGATCTTGGCTGCATTGATTCAACTTATTAATAAAAACTATTGTGTGATCGGTTGTCAGGTGGAATTTCGAAAATTCATAAACATTTAAAAAAAATCTTATTAAATATTTCGTGGAAGGGCACACTTAAAAAATTCAGTGGTTGAAGATTATAAACTCTAGTTATCATACACAAAAAATTAAATTTTTTCGAAGATATGCATTTTCATCATCCAACTTAAAAGACTTTCGTCAAGTACTTTTAGTAAAAAAAATAGCTATTCGAACACACCCACTCTGTTTTTGTGATTCATTAGATAGGTATTTCACTTGACTCATATATTTTCATCTTTTCGTACTGTGATTGTTTTATTTTATAACGTCAACCTGTAGCTTTGATATATAAAAATGATAGAATCTGAAGCGAGATGATATATCAAATACTCTTGTTTTGTACGTTTAAAAGACAAAATATACACCTCAAACGCACCCTAACATAAAAAGGTGCACTCGATTTTCTCTTTTCGATACAATTGTTGCCCATTTTTTTTATTTTTTTCTTGAGTCACATAATGGAAGGGCAGACACGAAAATTACTGAACTATATAGATTGATATGTTCTCCGTCCGTGGTAATTTAAAAAAAATAATCGGAGGTTATGCATTTTCTGCATCCAACTTGATAGATACCCATGTCGTAGACTTGATATCTAATTGTTCTGCATTACTATGTAATAGATAAACTTATGCAAATGGTGTTTTTAAAATAAACACTTCGTAATTGAGAAGAAAATTGTCGTTTTATTTGTTTCTGTTAACTTTTAAATTTTTTGTTACTATAGTAAACATTACAGTAAGCATTTATCGCCTTCTCTAACAAAGAGCTTCGATTCTTTTGTTCTATTTCAACTGGGTTTCCGCCTGTTTAGTGATGTTCGAAACAAAATAGTTAAAAAGGCCAACATTTTGTATTTACATTAATTTAGTTGAGATACAAGTTAAGGTAAATGGCTATTTTTTTTTTAGAAATCATCAAATTGAGAATAGAAATGGGGGATGTGTCAAAGAGACAACAACCCGACCATAGAGCAGATAACAGCCGAAGGCCACCAATGCGTCTTCAATGTAGCGAGAAACTCCCGCACCATGAGGCGTCCTTCAGCTGGTCTATAAACAAATATGTTTACTAGTTCAGTGAAAATGGACGTCATACTAAACTCCAAATTATACAAAGAAACCTTAATGGGATGTGTTGATACTTAATAATAGTATTTTTCCAAGATCAAGAAAAGGCATCCAAAGAAACAAATTCGATTTGTTTTTATTTTTTCGGTATTTCACTGATATATTGGCTTAGTTTCACACTTTTACACTGACAGCAGCGATCAGGGTTCATAAAGATCGAGCGGTAAAGATTGTTCTCAAAGAAACGAGAACCATAACTTTATTTTCAAAATCAACAAATGATAAAATGTACGAAAAGTCAGATGATTGGTAATTTTTGGTGATAATTTAAAATGAGCGACGTTAAAATGAGGATTGTGCAGACAACAAAAAGAAGATTGTATAATATGAATATTGGATCCTCAAAACAAATAGCGACAGAATATGAAAAAAAATATGCCTGCAAAATGGAAGAAGCAATAGATTGGTCACTTTTATAGATTACTTTCATCTTCAGGACTATAGCTATGGTGGCCGGTTAAGGCCATTTCGCGTTTTCGCGTTTTCGTTTTTTCATATTATGTAGGGCGAAAACGCGCAAACGCGAAATCGCGAAGTCGAAAACACGAAAACGCGAAGTCGAAAACGCGAAATCGCGAAAAGGCGAAATCGAAAACGCGAAAACGCGAAATGGCCTTAACTTGCCACCATATATATAGCACCTTAGTGTAACCATATTTTTGTATAGTGGATTTGGAAACAAGTAATTGCAACTTATATTAATCCCTCTCCACATTGCGGATGCGAGTGCTGCCTTGTAGCGGCATTAGCCTGCTCTTTTTTTTTAATCAACAAGGGTGTCTTTTACATGCAAGAGATATCGATCTCTCTTAACACGGGTCAGCCATTGATCGTCCTGTTCCGAAGGACTATCATCGTTCCTCCAGACCATACTTGCAAATGATGTCAAGAGAGAGCCGAAAATTTTGTCTCTGAATTTTTCTCCCCGACACGGGGATCGAACCAGGAACCTTTGTGTTTGTAGCCCGATGCGCTAACCATTACACCATGGTTCTCTTGATAGGATAATTGATTCAACTCACAAAAAAAATAAAAAAAATAGAAAAACAAACCAATATTTAAACAGCCGAGAGTAAACATGAAATGTTCATCTTTCGCAAACCCAATGTTACTCGAATTCCCAATTGATTATATCAAAAGGACATAATGAAATATGACTTTATTAAATATTTCTGATCAAATACGAACTGAATACTTTTATATATAGAATACCAGAAAAACTAATGTTGATAGTCGATTTCTGATTAAGTAACGAGAAAAGGAAGAAGCCTAACATATAACCAATGCTTGATGTGTAAGGCTGATAGGATATTCAATGTTCAAGTTTAAATAATAGGTTACAAGTTTATAATGATTGTCAATTTGAGAGCATATTACTTTAAACGTTTTACATGTAAGTCAAATCTGATCTTGTTTCTATTAAAATGTGTACCGCATTAGTACACGTACATCAATCAGTGCGCATACGTGTTAAAGTATAATTACCTTCTAAATGTCTATACTAACTTGAAACGTGATGCAATCACTTATACAACATAAAAAGTAATTATTTCAAATGCAAAAGTAATAACTGGTAACACGCAGTCTATTTAGGCAAGTATACCATATAAGTAAGCTACTAATAGCTATATACATGTAGAATAACGAGGTATAATGTGTTAGCCGGCACGAATTAAACTTTTATTATATTAACTAATTAACAATGGTTTTGGTTAACCATTCCAGGTCCTTTGGTTTTCTTAAAAATTAATATTACCAATAATTTACAAGTTCAAGGTCAACGGGTAAAAACAGAAAAATATTGAAAGAAATGTGCACTTTATAAATCAGCATGACCATATCAGATGACAATATGAATAAACTAAAAACTAAGGGTAAGGATAAGGTATAGGTAGTTGAATTCAGTCACGGAGCCGCGATGTCATGGGTGTGTTCTACTTAACGTATAATTGGAAAATTAAATGAGTGTTGGAACAATACGAAATTTGATTATAATTTTACAAAATCAATTCTGCTGCTGAGGTATCACATGAGATGACGTATCAGGTCGGGTGATGTCAGGTTTGAAAGATGCCGATGAATGTGTTAAGATAAGTACTCTGGGTGGGTATCGGGTGGGCATGTGATACCTCAGCAGCAGAATTGATTTTGTAAAATTATAATCAAATTTCGTATTGTTCCAACACTCATTTAATTTTCCAATTTTACAAAATCAATGCTGCTGAAGTATCCCATGAGATTTTAGAGCAACACATGAATTGGCAACAGAACCAATTAACCACGAAAGCTCGGTACACCAACAAAGATAATGTGTCCATGAATATATCTGAAAGTCCTAAGAGAACAATTACCTATCTCAAAGACTGTATACCACACAACAAATTTTTGTTTGAAGATTCTAAATTAAACAGAAATCATATATGTTAACTATTTATCTAATAATAAAAGAAACGCATTTACAACATGCAATCACATAGTAAAGTAATAGATAAATCTAATGATCATGACAAAGATACAGTGGAGATCACTTCTAACCTCTCATTAGAACTGTCAGAATATTCTGTCATAGAACTGTTCTAACCTGTCCTAGAACAGTTCTACCTAGAATAGTTCTACCCTAGAACTGTTCTAAGTAGAACTGTCAGAATCAGTTCTAGGTAGAACTGACTAAATCAGTTCTAGGTAGAACTGTCAGGATCAGTTCTAGGGTAGAACTGTCAGGATCAGTTCTAGGTAGAACTGTCCAAATCACTTCTAACCGTTGAACTGTCAGCAGAACTGACTTAATCAGTCAGGACTGTAGAACAGTTCTAAATGACGTCACTGCAGTAAGGGCACTTTAGAATTTAGAAGAAATAAATCACTTCCAATTACTTTGCTATATATTAAATAGCAGATTTTCTATATTTTTTACTGATCAAACGACTTTTATTACGTTACATGTACAAATATCGAAGTGAATAGAAGGTTATCCAACTCATCGGAGGTATTTTTATAAGATTGCATACGGAAACATCATTGTCTACGTTTCTTCGTTCCCCGTTTTTAACAGTCTCTTCCAAATAAAACTCTACATTTATGGAATTTTAATCGTAATTTACCTTGTTTGTCTTGGATTTACATTCATTTATAATTCTGTTTTGACAAATGTTCAAACGAAAATTGTACAGTGGATGAATTATGGGATATTAATTTTTTTTTTTAGGTCCCCTATGGGCTTCCGTAGGATATTAATGAAAAAAGTGTTGTGTAACGTAAAAAAAAAAAGAATCTCGTCTTAGCCAAACTTATTCATAACGATTATATAAATAAATGATATCTGGGAGTCTGGAACTCAGAAAAATATACTGGATCTGAACATGAATGAAACATTTGCCCCTGGACGTTCGGCTACAAACAAAATCATGCATTTTTCTTTGCCTTCTTCAAATTATATTAACAGTATACTATTCCAAGAAGAGAACTTCCCATACATGTACTTTTTATTTTATTTTTAAAATAAAGTATATGAATCAGTCATGTGAGTGTTGGATGATGCCATTAAATAGTTTTGTTTAAAAAAAAACATCACTAACTACTGACTTAAACATGTTAAAAAGTCACTTTAGCATGTTTAATGACGGTTCATTATTATGGATACAAAGAGGAAATAACAGCGCGCTAAATTCTTAGATATGGTATAAATACACCTTGTCGCAATGTGTCTGCCATTACTGGATATCACACAGGTAAAATTTTGACGTCATAAAACAAAATATCTGACGCCACAATGGAAAAGTCATTGTTGTATGCTTCAAAAGTTCAAGAGGCCGGGTCAGCCAGGATTAGCAATAAGGTGTATTGTGTTTCAAAGTTGGTGTCATTTTTATCATACGATCCGTCCTCACATAGAAATAACATTGGTTTACCATGTTTACAATGAGGCCATATACATGTATATTTACATGATAAAGTGTAAATAAGTTCAGTTTTGGTTGATGCGGTCAAATAATTTTGTTAAAACAACTCTCACTCAGTCTGATATATCGAAACCACTAAAATTTGTTTACAATTCAATATTTTGAATAAAAGAGGACTTGCTGATATTCTAAATTGATGTGGAATTTTTTTTGTAGCCAATGTGTTCCAATATTCATTGATATTGCTGTCATTTGAATTATACAATCCATCGTTACCGGTATATGTATTACTATAAGTGATTTAGTATGCGGCTATATATATATTAAGATTTTCATAACAAAGTGTAATTATGGTCAGTTTTGGTTGATGCTGTCACATATGGTCAGTTATGGTTGATGCTGTCAAATATGGTCAGTTTTGGTTGATGCGACAAATAATTTTGTTATATTCATGAGTCAGTCTGAGATATTAAAACTACTGAAATTAGTTTACGATTCAAAATTTTGATGAAAAAGAGGACGTGCTGGCACTATAAACTGATGTACGCATAATTTTATTTTCCAATATTGCTTTCATTTTTATTAAACAATCCATCCTGATATAAAAATATACATGATTTACTTTGCGGCTATTAAGATTCACATCATGTTCATAATAAAGTGCAAATATGGTCAGTTTTGGTTGATGCAGACAAATTATTTTGTTATACCAGTCAGTCTGAGGTATGAAAACTACTGATATTTGTTTATGATGCAATATTTTGAATAAAAAGAGGACATGCTGGCATTCTAAATTGATGCAAATGAAATTAGGTAGCATTGTGTTCCCATATTTCTATCATTTGTATTTTCATGATTTTACAATCCATCCTTACATAAAAATATTACAGATTTACTATGCGACTATAAGAGTTACATAAATAAGAGCAAATATGGTCAGTTTTGGTTGATGCGGTCAAATATGGTCAGTTTTGGTTGATGCGGTCAAATATGGTCAGTTTTGGTTGATGCTGTCAAATATGGTCAATTTTGATTGATGCAGACAAATAATTTTGTTACATGATTACATGTTACTGTCAGTCTGAGGTATGAAAACTACTGACATGACTGAATTTTGTTTCTGATGCGATATTTTGAATAAAAATAGGAAATGCTGGCACTCTCAATTCCAATATTGTAGTTATTTATATACTACAGCCCCTCTTGACCTAAAATTATAACTGAATTACTGTGCAGCTATTTAGATTTACATAAAAAAAGCAAATATTGTAAGATTCGGTTGATGCGGTCAAAAGATTTTATTATACGACTCAGTCTGAAGTATGAAAACTACTGATATATTTGTTTATAATTCAATATTTTGAATAAAAAGAGGACATGCTCATTGGCTGATCAAGGGGGGGGGGGGTTAGGAGTTGAAACCTCCTTTTTTTTGACGTTCAATGCTTTTGAATTTGAACATATAGTTGGAACCCCCCCCCCCCCCCTTTTTTAAATGGCTGGATCTGCCCCTGCATGCTGGCACTATAAATTGATGCGAACAAAATTGTTTTCCAATATTGCTGTAACTTGTATAGTACAGTCCCTCTTGACCTAAAATTAAAACTGAAGTACTGTGCAGCTATATAGATTTGCAGAAAGACTAAAGAGCAAATAATGTCAGTTTAGATTGATGTGGTCAACAGATTTTTGTTAAACAGACCTGTCCGTCCGAGGTATGAAAACTACTCGTAAACAGATATTACATTTGGTTAATGAGGATAATTTTGTTATGTGATAACGAGCCATCCTGACTCCCAGAATAAAAAAATGTAAAACAATTCAAATAATTAATAACCCTCCCCCCATAATACTAATTAACGGCCTAATTTATGTACAAAAAATGAAAGAAAAACAAATATTTTATACTACACATCAACAAAAGAAAATCACTGAATTACGGGCTCCTGACTTGGAACAGGCACTGACAGACATGCAGAATATGGCGGGGTTAAACATGTTCTCTTGCCGATTATAAATCTGAAATAAAACCGGCAAAATAGCAAAACTCTATATAATATTAATCGCTATTTTGCCGAAGCCTTTATATTAAGACAATTATTTCTTAACACTTATAAATCAATTCTAGTCGTAGAATTTATAAATCAATTTTAGCCGTAGAATTTATAAATTAATTCTGGCTGTAGAATTTATAAATCAATTCTAGCCGTAGAATTTGAAATCAATTCTAACCGTAGAACTGTTCTAGAAGTAGAACTGGTCAGTTCTAGCTAGAACTGTCTAAAACTGTTCTAGGGTAGAACTGTCAGGATCAGTTCTAGCTAGAACTGTCCAAATCAGTTCTAGATAGAACTGACCAAATCAGTTCTATCTAGAACAGTTCTAACCTAGAACTGACTAAAAGGTGTCAGGCTGACAGTTCTACATACTGTTCTAGAACAGTTCTCCTGACAGATTCTGACAGAATTTATGAGAGGTTAGAACTGATCTCCACTGTAGTTATCAAGAAGTGTTTTACTCAAACCCTTATTTTTGTTATTGTCTACTATAGGTTTGTCATAAAACTTTCTAAAAGTTGATTCTTTTTTCCAACCAGCTGAATTCATTATAACGTCTATCGAAATCCCTGCTTTTTTAGCAGATGAAGTTGCAGCTGATCTAACACTATGCGGCTTAAACAAGTTAATATCTAATCCTGCAAGTTTCATTGTTAATTTAATCCATCTGCTAATCGTGTTTTTAGACACAGGTTTATGTGGTTTCATAATCATAATAAATAACTTAGTATATTGTCCTCTTAATGATTGAGTTCTTTTAATGTATTCATTAAATGTATCCACAACACATAAAGATTTGTCTTTGATATATGCTGGTAAATGTATGTCTGCCAAATGGCTACCTGGTTTAGAAGTTTTGATTAATTTTGTCACTTTTATAATTAGTTCATCTGTATTTACAGTACAATCATTGATATCCATCAAATGTAAAGTTTGTGTTCTCTGAGCTGTTAATAAACTTAGTATCATTGTTAATTTTAACGTAAGATTTTTCAAAGTCAACATATTTACAGGTGATAGAGAACATAAAAACTTCAACATCACATCAACGTCCCATGTTACTTCATATCTTGGTAAAGTTGGTCTTTTATTATATACACCTTTCATAAAACGACAAATTAAAGGATCATTACCAATAGGATTTTCTTTCCCACAATCCAACACTGATGATAAAGCTGATCGAGCTGTATTAATAGCACTATATCCAAGCCCTTTTTGAAACAATTCTGTCAGAAATTGTAAAACTATAGAATTAGATGCTTTAAATGAATTAATTTGTCTTTTAACACAAAATTGCACCCATTTGTTGAGATAACTCCCATATTGCTTTTTTGTGGAATTTCTCCATGAGTCATATAAAATGTTTGTAGTGTCTGTTGGTAAGCCAAAACTGTTAAGTCTTGTCCTGATAAAGGAAATACTGCTAACTGCATTTTCTTTAACGGGTGTTGCCTTGAAGGATCTGATGGATGAATCAACAGATTTTTCTTTGGTAGTATGTAAGATTGTCCGGCTATCAGATGAAGAATTTTTGCAAACCATGGTTGAGTTGTGAATATTGGTGCTATCAATATCAATGTTGCCTTGTCTTCTTCCATTTTCTGGAGTACTCTTCCAATTATACTGAAAGGAGGAAAAGCATAGCCATTATACATATTCCAAGAAAAAGAAAATGCATCAATTGCACACGCATCTGGATCTGGAATATATGAAACATACTTGTTCAATTGACAATTAAGTCGTGACGCAAAGAGGTCTATATTAATTGGACCAAATAGTTTGTGAATTTTCATGAAAATGTTTTCATTTAACTTCCACTCCATATCATCACTTAAATGTCTTGAAAGTTTGTCTGCCTCTATGTTAGATTTTCCCGGCAAATGACATGCACTTAACCAAATGCTTCTATTTATACACCAATTCCAAATTTCTCTAGTTAACTCATTCGTTACATGTCCATAGATAAGGATAACAGCACCTTATTTGGTTACTTTATGTTTTGTCAGCAACAACAACAATAATCACTCACCCATTCATCATTTACAATTTATATCAGAAATTTGAAAAGTCTCTTTTTACAACTTGTCGTTTTTTTTTCGTTAATTTTCAAAATGTATTACTGTGGATTTTGTTATAAGTTGTTATATTTGCTGATGTGGTAAAATCGATACATGTATAAGTCTTAGCAGTCGTCACCCTACATTGCGGAATATGTTTTAAACTTTAGAATAGCGATTGTTTAACGATCATATACAAGAGACTCTTTATTCTTCATGTCTGAAACTTTCAATTGCAATTAATCATCACTAAGAACAAAACTTTGACACCAAATACACCGGCAGTCATTGATTCTGATTTAACATGTGGTCCTAGTACACATTTATCGTCCTTTGATTTTAGTTGTCCAAGAATACAATCCTTGTGTTACTTGCCAATTTTTGTATTCCACTTCCAAATTTATTTCTCTGTTTTATGCCTCAAATAGCAAGTAGGGGGTGAAGTGACACTGTTAAAAAATTGGGGTCATGAATCATAAAGTGAAGTAATGATTTGGTGCAGCTGAAGAAAAGGTTATAAATTATCACTTCGGAAGCTGTCAAAAGATTTTAAGATCAACTTAACATAAAATTGTCCATATTTTGAGTTCGAGGCAATGAAGTTTGCTATAACTTTGATATAATTTGTCCCAAAAGTAGTACAACACACTGTGAAAATATTATTGAGAAAGCGCAGGTGTTTTTTTTTTTTTAATTTCGTTTATTGTCTAAAAGAAATAACTGTGTACTAGGACAATGTGTGTGAGCGCTCAACTTCTCCAATTCTCCCTTAACCTGCGACAGACAGTGGTGTTACATAAGTAAAACCTTTAAATATATTTAAATATATTCTTACTGAAGAGATGGGTACGAAGCTTAAAAAAACAACTTACAGAAAAACAATATAGTACATTTGAAGAAACAAAGCACCGATATATGAGTATTTGCAGTTCTCTATATATAAAAATTATGATAATTTATTTAGTACTCACTTACTTAATTAAATTGCAAACGTTGTTTCGGCTAATCTAAAACAGTTGGGATGTAAAATAGTTATCCCATTCGGACTTGGTGTGTCAGTGACAGATTTTACACTGACACACCGCAACCTCATTGGATAACTATTACTGACAGAACAAATATACAGAATGACAGACACGAGACTAAATGCAAAATGTTAGTCCTTTCTCTTAATCCATAGCATAAAAGAAATCCCTTATAGAACATAAATATATGACCAGAGACAACGGATTACAATTAACCGAAGAAAATGAACCCATACAAACATCAGAGAAAACGTCCATGCACCAAATATTTAACATAAAACAAAGTATTGAGCAACACTAAACAATCTTTGGTGCACTCTGTTTTTTAGGAAAGGTGTGTGCAGTTCCTGTTCCACTTCATATCACTAATCTTACCACGTGCACCTTGTCAAAATATTTCCATTGTCTTCAAAAGGATCACAAAAGTCTTTAAAAGCTCACAATATTAAAACAGGAAATACAAAACCTAATTGAATTGTACACAGTAGTGCATGCAACAATTACTAAATCATTTCAACTATTAAGTAAAGGATAAAGTTACAATTCAAGTTAACAAACAAACCCATATTAGATTACTACTTTGACTTAATTTGAAGTGTGTAAGTATTTCCCAAGTACCACCACTATAGTCAAATACTTCGCACTGATTAGGATTTCAAAGTATTGTTCGATCGCTCTAAACGAACATACATTGTTTATATCAATGGAAGATCTTATTCTATTGAAACTGAGCTTCAAACTAGAGTTTTCGATTAACACTCTTTCGGAAAGAATACGAAACAAGCTAGACTTTCCGAAAACACTTTGTCTGAGAGAACATGAAAACAAAATCACTTGAATTACACTTAAAGTCTACATGCATCATGCCTTGGTCTTGAAGCAATATGCAGTCAATACTTTAATACATGTAATCATTTAATAAAGTTGGTGCTTGCAAGCGCTATCCTTAGATGACCTTAATGCGAAACGTTAAGAAATAAAGTACAAGGATGCATAAGTTCGGGAGGAGGTATGGGGATGTTTATGACCAAAATAGGCAAACTAAAAAAACGGCTGCATCCATTTGAGATCAATTTTGTCTGATGATGATGAAAAAGTTTCTGTCGGGTGAATTTTCGTTGTAGATATTTGAATACAATTTTATCAAAAGAAATTTTTTTTAGACCGTCACGCGGCCAACTACTGTATAACAAGCAAGGCAATTTTCCTACCTAAAGTCAGTTGTTCTCTCCAAGCACCACGGCATTACTCCACCATAAAAAAAATGACAGCCACGGTTTAGCACAAAAGCGTAGAAGTTAGTTGCACAGGGGCCTAAATAGAATTTACAATTATATCTAATTATCACACAACTTACAAGGTTTCGTTATAAAAATTCCTTTAGTATGATTACAAGAAAATACCGGACAAGTGCAAATAAAACATTAGATTATAATTCATAGATATATATATATCTTTATTCTCATAAACCAAAGTACAATGGTACAGAGACATATACAAATAAATTAACATAGTATAAATTTTAAATACAAATGTAAAATAGAGACATAAAGTGATTACCCAGGAGATTCTAGGCATTTAATAATAATTCTTATAAACTTGCACAGATTGTTTAGTTCAGACGGGTTGCTACTATTCATTAGACTTTGAAATTTCAAAATATTTGGTCTGTTTATAAAATGATGCTTTAGAAGCTGTTGTCTACTATCGTTTATTGTCGAGCATTTTAAAATATAATGGAACTCGTCGCCAATGTCACCGGAATTGCACAAAGTACAAATACGATTTTCTCTTTGAATGTTTTGCCATCTACCAATTTCGATAGGAATTTTTGTGTTCAGCGTTCTAAATCTACAAAAAGAAGCAATATTTTTTGTCATCTAAAATATCAAAGTAGGTATCGAAATTTATACTATTTTTGAATAATTTATAATTTAGAGCTTTTGGAGAATTCTGTACAGTAGCATACCATGTCTGTCTGAACTGGTCAGTTAATCTGAATTTAACAGTATCATACAACCAGTTTTTACTTATAAAATATTTAGAGTTCCATATATTTTATAGTCCACAGTTATCAAGCACATATTTTACATTCTTACACCAAGCTATATTTC
Source organism: Mytilus edulis (assembly GCA_019925275.1). Classification (NCBI taxonomy): domain Eukaryota; kingdom Metazoa; phylum Mollusca; class Bivalvia; order Mytilida; family Mytilidae; genus Mytilus; species Mytilus edulis. The sequence continues at coordinate 102,610,672 of CM034351.1, read as the reverse complement.
CATTATAACTACCAGTAGCAAGATTGTATAGAATTACAGGAAGTTTCTTATTTTTCCCAGTTACAAGCTTTTCCCAATAATTTATAGTACGTAATTTAATAAAAATATCAAGTGGGAATCGGCCAAGTTCCCCATATATCATATAATCAGGCGTGGATTTTTTAAGATTAAGCAGTAATTTACAAAATTTTAGATGAACACGTTCTATAACAGAGGTGTTACCCATTCCCCAGACTTCACACCCGTATAATAATATAGGCTTAACTACTTTGTCAAATAATTCTAGTTGACATTTAATATTCAAATTATGTAATCTCCCCTTTTTTAGAATATCGTACATAACCCTTGTTGCTTTATCAGCCTGTGCCTTTTTTGCTTTTGTGAAACTTCCTGTTCTAGAAAATAATACACCAAGATATGTAAATTCTTCAACAATATCTAACTCAATATCAGCATATTTAAAACTAACATTTTGTAGTGGTCTACCTTTAGAAAAAAATACTATTTTGCTTTTCGGAACATTGACTTTTAATTTCCATGTTTCACAATATTCCTTTAAAGCGTCTAATTGTTTTTGTAGATCTGCTTGTGTTTCTGACAAAAGTACAGTGTCGTCTGCGTACAATACAACAAACAGTTTTAAATTCATACAAAGCTCGTTCTCTATTTGATCTGATAAAGATTTCAAACCATTTATATTTTTGTTCTGAAAAAAGCTTTCTAAATCATTTAAATAAATAGAAAAAAGTATGGGAGATAAATTTTCTCCCTGTCTTACACCTACATTACATGGAAAGTAGTCTGAATATTCCCCATCACTAAAAATTCGTGATTTCACATTTTTAAACATATTAAATATAGTGTTATACATCTTCCCATTCACTGTATGTAAAATGAGTTTTGACCAAAGACCAGATCTCCAAACTGTATCGAAAGCTTTAGCAAAATCAATAAAAGCACAAACAAGTTTTGTCTTTTTTTGTCTCAGTAATTCAAATAAAATATGCAGAGTAAATATACTGTCTATAGTGGAATATCCCTTTCTGAAACCAAACTGGTTTTCATTTAACAACAAATATTCTTCCAAAAAGTTACTCAGTCTTAAATTCAAAATTGACGTAAAAAGTTTACCCATACAGCTTAATATAGTTATTGGTCTGTAGTTTTGGGGATCTGACTGGTCACCTTTGTTTTTATAAAAAGGTATAACATTACCAACAAGCCAAAGTTCAGGCACTTTTCCAGTATCAAATACCATATTAAACATTTTAACTTAGATTGGCATAAAAATCTGAGTGGTGCTCTTAATATATTCATTAGTGACGAAGTCATCGCCACAAGCTTTGCCATTCTTGAGATTTTTGATGCATTTAAAAATTTCATTTTCCGTAATAGGACTGTTTAATAACAAATTAAGTTCGTTATTTTCATCTATAATAGTTTCTTCACCAGCGTCAGGATCTGACGAATTTAAATTTTTGAAAAATTCAAAAAGTACATCAACAGGAATATTATTCCTTTTTTTTTCTTTATACGAGTTTAATATCTTCCAAAATAAGAAGATGTGCTGAAAAATGTGTAGGCGTAAGCGTTAAAGTTAATTCGTCTACATCTTAACTTGTACTTAATTTTTCATAGTTATCTTAATAATTAATAAGCGATTTCGATCAGCTGTCGTAGCGTATGGAAGATACATGGCACATTTACAATGCTATTGTAAAAGACATTTGTACAAGTTTCGGAGGATCCAACATCCAATGGATCTAGTGTAATTCAAACGATGTCTTTAACAGTCAGTGTAAAATGACGTACTAAGCTTAAATTGATTTACCTTCAATTATTCTAACTGAAAAAACAAAAATATTAATCGCCATGGTGATATCATATCTATATAGGTATGTGTTCTGCCCTTTGGTTGGATTATTGGCTCTCTTGCACATTTCCCGTTTCCATTTTCTATATTTTACATGTGCAAGTCAAAATACTTTAAAAAAAAGGCGGTATGCAGGTTTCGGCTTTATAATAAGAGTAATACTAGTATCATAATTGCTAAATGTACGGAAAGCCTTAACGCCTTTTCTATAATAGCGATGTAAACGAAATAAGTACAAACGATAAATACAACAAGTTCAATTTAAAGTATAATAATTTCAATGTTATTAGATGAAGAAATAACAAATCTTGAATTAAAGCCATTGACATTGCTTATGATTTTTAAGCCGGTTGTGATCTCATAGAAAAGCACATATGTAGTATAAAGTGTAACTACTTGACAGTTGACCGAAAACTGGCTAATGGCCTTCAAAAAAAAGCCTGGTTTACATTTTTCACAAAGAGAGCATTGAAAGTTACAAAATACTTCATGTATAACAACTGTCTCCAAAGTCTTTGATATTGGACGCAGAAAGCGAAATATGATATAGTAGTGTTGATCATGGCTTTTACCTTAAAATGTGTAATTACAATCATGTATATATGTGAAAAAAGACCTTGCCAGGATTTTTTTTTATCATTTGAGATATTTTTTGTTTGACGTATAGAATTTATTCACCATACTTTAAGAGTTTTTTTTTGTTGCTGGCTTAAATATATTATAACTTCAGATGTCAACAGCCACATCTTGAATCGTATAAATATAGATTCTTACATTGATACCAGTGGATTCTCGAATTTATCCAATCGAGATAGTTAAATTATCAATTTTAAAGTCCGAGCCGCCTCATTAACACCTGTTAGCATATTTTGATTCATCTAGTTAGCTAAAAAGGTCATGACCCTTAAAATCATCCAATGATCTTTTGAGATCACCAGCAACCACACGTTGATTAAATTTTTTTGTACAATGGGTTGGGAAAGGGATTTTCCATAGAATTAGAGAAACTGGTATATCAAGAAAATTGATAACCATTAGATCAAACCAAACATCTGTTTTCAGTCTTAATGGAAAGGAAACGGTAAAAAAAAATAGCTCTATATCTAGAACCTATCACGCAATTTACCTTTGCAGTATTGTGGAGTTCCGGACATCAGCAATCGCGGACGAAGGTAATTTGGCTTAATATTTTGATGGGTGAATTGTGTTTTTTTTTCAAAAGCGAGTCAATAAAACCACATGACTTTGTTTACATGACAAAATCCGAAGATCAAACGAATTGAATACAACTGTCATATTCCTGCCTTGTTACAGGCATTGCATTGTTATGTAGAAAAAGACATTTAGTGATCCGAGGAATTGGTATGGATATCATAAAACTGTAACAATATCATATATGAACACTTAGTCGTGAATAAACGTGATATTTTATCGTGTAGTTTTCTATGTTGTGATGTTATGCTATTGTTTCAGAAAAAGGGAGAATGTTTGGTACCATTAAAACGTTTAATCCCGCTGCAAATGTTTACACCTGTCCTATGTCAGGATTCAGAGGTACAGTAGTTGTCGTTATGTTATTTATACGTGTTTCTCGTTTCTTGGTTTTTTTTATATAGATTAGACCGTTGGTTTTTCCGTTTGAATGGTTTTACACATTTTGGGGCCCTTTATAGCTTGTTGTTCGGTGTGAGCCAAGGCTCCGTGTTGAAGGCCGTGTATTGACCTATAATGGTTTATTTAAAACAAAAAATGTTATTTGGATGGAGAGTTGTCTCATTGGCACTCACGCCACATCTTCCTATATCTATTTACATGTCTACAAAATATCTTATAAATTCCATTTAATAAAAACAAATTATTGCAGAACATCGTTGTCGATATGATGGAATGTGATGCGACTGATACAAGTGAGAGGTTTAGTTAGCTATAAAACCAGGTTCACTGACCATTTTTTGCATAACAAAATGCCTGTTCCAAGTCAGGAATTTGACAGTTGTTATTCATTCGTTTGGTGTGTTTCAACTTTTGATTTTAATTAGCCACTATTCGTTTTGAATTTTCCTCGGAGTGCATTATTTTTGTGATTTTACTTTTTTCAGACATACAATAAACATATTTTCTTCTAACTTTGAATTAGTTTGATTTTGTTCCAAGGAGGATAAAATATAGCACCGTATTGGGAAAGAGGGACGAAAGATACCAGAGGGACAGTCAAACTCATAAATAAAAAATAAATTGACAACGCCATGGCTAAAAATTAAAAAAAGACAAACAGACAAACAATAGTACACATGACACAACATAGAAAACTAAAGAATAAGTAAGTTAACACGAACCCCACAAAAAATCAGGATCTCAGGTGCTCGGGACGGGTAAGCAGATTTGTTCCACATGGGTGAAGTTGTGTAAATCTATCAAAATTTCAGATTTTGCTTAGTGAATTTTTAATGTTATCTCTTAAATATAAGTTTGATGCATACATGTAGAAAAGGTTATTTTTTACAAAAAAAAAATATAGCAACGTTATATTTTATAGCTTTTCGGTATAATTCTGGCCTTTTTATTATTAAAAACTTGAATATTACACTGATGTTATTGGTGGATAGCTGTCCCATCAATAACCATACCACACCTCCTTATTTTCATATTCAAAGAAGACAGTCTATATTCACCGTTTCGTCATGTGTGTTGAATATAATTATGCGCGCATTTTTAAAACTATATCTATGAAACCGTACTGTTATATCTAAAATCCTGAAACTTAAATAAAAACAAGTCACTGGCCATATCTTGGGTAATGTAATACCGCATTTACATGTCTGAATTACAAATATTATAATTATTCATTTTGAACTTTAAATGTGGTTTGCCATTTTATTGTAACACAGTGTACAAATGTAACAACTGGTATTTGAATAGCTATATATGTATGTGTGTTAACTAGACGAAGCTGCGACTACTATAAAACACCAATACTGTGTTCTACATGTAGTAGTAGCAGGACGCAGTCAAAGTATTTTACTTAAATATAAGATAACAGACAGAAGTTTTGTCATTGACCGTTTTCCTACTGTTTATAGATTACCTTATCTCAAGCCATTTACAACAAGTAACTTATAAGACCTTATAAAAGGCAGTAATGCATTGAGCTCAATATAGCCATCTGACGCAGACAGAATTGATAAGACAATAATAATAACAGACAGGTTAATCTGAGAACTTCTTAAAACAAAGATAAAACAACACAACAACTAGCTGTGTTTACAAATTATGTATCAACAGTGCAAAATAAATCTGAATATTTTGTTTCTAAAATAAATATTGTCTCTAATTGTTCCATTTTAAAGATTATTAATGATATTTATTCAAAAAACATGATAAATGAAATCAAGATTCGTTCACAAACAATTGACAATAGTACAGAATAATCCTCCATTTTCACTAAACGAGTACACATTTGTGTTTGGGGGTCAGCTGAAGCCCACCTCTTAATGCTGGATAATATCGCTTTCCTAAAGACCTATAATTGGTTGGGCCGTTGTTAGCTCTTTTGGTTGGGTCGTTTTCAGATCTTTATTTACTCAGGTTGTTGTCAATTTGACACATTACTATTTCCAGTTCAATTCTCAATTTCATTAGTTTTTTCTTGCTGGCTATTTTTTTTTTTAAAAGTCATTAAAGGTATACAATTTATAGGTAAAATATCGTATATATTTTATAGATTTTACAATTAGTTCCTAACAAAAACAATACTAAACACAATTAAAGAGCTGTTCTTTTTATTTTAGTGGTTTTTTTATGCATGTACTGATTTTTATCATGGATGATACCCCCTTTTCCTTTTTTTCTAAAATCAACCTGTTTTAAACTCAAACAATACAATCTTACAACTTGTCTTTTTTCAGAACCTTTTATCATCGAGTTTTACACTAAGTAGGAAATTAGGTCATTTTCTTTGACAAGTACGGAAGTGTTATTTTTTTATACGGTACAAGTTTAGACTGAATGTTGTCTCCTGCTGGTAGGAATTGACGATAAGGTTTAACGTAAAACGTAAACAAAAGAACATTTATTGAACACAAAGATTGGGTTTTAAAAATGTTTTAAAACTTTTATAATTACCAATCTAAGCCTTCACACGACTATCGGTACGAGTTTTTCTCATTGTTGAAGATCCTCAGTATGAACATTGTTAAATGTTTATCATTTGGTCTATGGTAATATGGTCTCATTGTCAATCATGCCACATCTTTTTTTTT